>JACRUU010000020.1:12490263-12527763 GCA_030449085.1 Kryptopterus vitreolus
ATCATCATCATCAGCAGTGTTGGGGTTGGTGGAGTCAGGATCAGAAGCAGGTTTTGATGAGTCCTTTCTCCAAGCTCTGATCTAACTGGTCCAGGTGCCTTCTGATGTCGCCGCCCTTCTTCATGCGCTCTTTCGTCATGATCTCAAGCATCGTTTTCAGAGGTTGCTTCTCACACTGCGAATATTTCAAAGCGGTGAAAAAAAAATTGTACGGAATTATTTTACAGAAGTTTGCGGTGTGGCGCGTGGTTCTGATTCATTACCTTATTCTTCTTATACAGACACTCTAGGCGGAGCACTCGGCACAGCTCAGAGCGGTTGTTTATGCTCGAGTTTGTCCGCGGAAACTCTTCATCCATGCAGGCGATCGTTTTCTTTAGACCCTATGAAACAGGATCAATCAGGTTTATGTTAGCACCTGGATATAGAATAGAATAGACTTTATTTGTCACATGTACATTACAGCACAGTGAAATTCTTTCTTCGCATATCCCAGCTTCTTTTGGAAGTTGGGGTCAGTCAGCTAAGATACGGCGCCACGGGAGCACAGAGGGTTAAGGGCCTTGCTCAACCAAGGGCGGCAGCTTGGCGATACCGTTTACAGATACCCGACCTTCCGATCAGGAGCCCAGCGCTTTAGACGGCTGAGCTACACCCCTCGTTTAAGTACACCGGATGTTAGAGTATCACTAGTGTAATTATATATCTCATCTGGAGTGTAACATAAAAATGTCTCCTTGGCTTCTGCAGTGATTTTGTGTCTTTGTTCTAATTTTTAATTGTGTAATAAACACGAGCACGGTGGATTCGTGATCAGCATGTTCACCTCACACCTCCAAGGTCGGGGGTTCGATTCCAAATATATTCATAGGAAAAAAATTATAAGACTTTTTGGGGACCGGGAAATTATTTTTTTTTGTTTTGTTCTTTATATTTTTATTAGACCATTTAAAAAAAAAGGATGACATTTTGACTTCCAGTAATATTTTTGTCAAATAACAGTATGTGCACCCCTGACCATCACACACACATATCCTTGCTGAATGTCCGCTGTTAAAATAACTGTCTGCAGATGTCTTTCCTGTAACTGTTGAGCTTTGGCTCTGGGGATTAGTAATCATTCATAAATACATAAAAACAGTTACATCCAAAATGTATAAAAAAGACGATTCAAATAAACAGAACTAGAGGCCACTCTTGTATAGTATAATGCAGCCCGGACAAATTATAGCCATAAAACAATTTTCTTTTTTATGATATAAAGTTTTATATAATTATATAGAGCCAAAAAAAAATTTATTGACAACCAGATACCAAACAAATATATTCAAGGGGAAAAAACATAATAGGACTTTTCTTTGGGAACTGGAAATGCTCTGACTTATTGTATTTTTATTCATTCTGCCTACGGTTCATTACATTTTTATTACACCATTTTAAAAAATGCACAACATGTGCACCCCTGACCATCACACACATATAATCTTGTTGAATGTCTAATTCTAGATCTATTCATTGTCCGCTGCCTGCAGATGTCTTTCCAGTAGCTGTTGAGTTGTGGCTCTGGGGATTAGTAATCGTTCAGACACAAGAGCACTATTGTGATCAGACACTGATGTCGAAGGTAATGAGTCTCCAGTTCCAAGGTGTTATTTGGGATTGAGGAGGTCATGGCTCTGTATAGGACACTGGGCTCACTTTGTGCACACCAGTATCATCATGCTGGAAGAGTGTTTGTTGTTTTTTGGAGTGAAAATCATACATACACAGACATTTGATTACACAATTGAGTGACTGTTGCTTTGTAGGTGTTCAGGGTGCACATACGTTTGTACCTATTTGCCTGGGGATGCTCTGATTTTATTTAAAGATGGTTAATAAATGTTACTAGTACACCGGATCCAGGTTTATTGAACTGACGCGCCTCTAAAAGCAGTGTTACGATTTCTATACACAAGATCATGTGACATTAAACCCGGAAACTCACCGGAAGTACAGTCAGGAGTGTTTGTTGTTGTCTTATTATTACTTTTTTTTTTTATTACACATTAATAAGATACATGTAATGGTAAATGAATGAGCCATTGTTTTTGGTCCGTGTCTGACTTTAAGTATTTATTAATTTCACCTTTTACCCACCTTTCTGCTGAGATATTCCCGCACCACAGCAGCCGCGACCTCCTGCACATCTCTCCCCATGATGATCAGCACCAACGCCGCCGGGGAGCTAGCTTATCTTGCTAACGTGATAGCAACCGGATTAACTCGTGAAACGCACGGAGAGAAGAACCGGAATATTCGTGCATGAGTTTTAAATCCCGTTTTTGGGGCGAAAGCTAACCTGCTAGTCAAACCATGACTGATCTACTGGTATCCATGGTAACCCCTGTGCGCGTGTCTGCTGAAGAGCCAATGTGATTGGTTGATTCAGACAATGATTGACACCTGCGCTGACCATTCATACGATTTCTGGGCGGGACACGGGTTTGTGCGTAGCAACAGCGCCATCGTTTGGTTGAAGCAGGTTACAGTTGCTCTTAAGCTTGAACACAAAGGCAGCGTATTTAGTTTTTCTTGTGAATCTTTTTTACTTTATGTATTTGTTAAATAACGAATAATAATCATTATAATGAAATATGTAAAAATTCATCTTCATCTTTATCCGATCTTCCATCGGGTCACGGGGAGTCTGTGCCTATCTCAGGCGTCTATGGGCATTAAGGCAAGATACACCCTGGATGGAATGCCAACCCATCACAGGACACACACACACACACACACACACACACACACACACACACACACACACACACACACATTCATACAATAGGGACAATTTTCCAAGGTGCCAATCAACCTACCGTGCATATTTTTGGACCGGGGAGGAAACAGGAGAACCCAGAGAAAAAAAACATGAGGCACGGGGAGAACATGCAAACTCCACACACACATGGCCGAGAAGGGAATCGAACCCGGACCCTGCAGGTGTGAGGCGAACGTGCTAACCACTAAGCCACCGTGCCTCTTATGTGAAAATTCTAAATCAAAAAGCAAGAAAATATAATGGATGTCAACAACGAAATTTGATTGTTTACCTTTTTTTATTTTCAAATCAAGTCAAGAAGCTTTTATTGTCTTTCCTGTCTTTCATCACAGTATAATGTGAAATGAGACAATGTTTCTCCAGAACCTTGGTGCTACATAAAACAACATATAGCTACATAAAAAAATCACATGGTGATTAGAGTGCATGGTGTGCAGCTTAGTGCAAACTGTGTAAGACAAAACATTGCACATTTGTGTGTGTGTGTGTGTGTGTGTGTGTGTGTGTGTGTGTGTGTGTGTGTGTGTGTGTGTGTGTGTGTGTGTGTGTGTGTGTGTGTGTGTGTGTGTATGTGTGAATTTAGAAGAGGGAAAAACTTATTTCCTTACTTTAGTAGTGTGAAGAGTGTATGAGGGGCGTGTTGGCTCAGAATTTGGGGAAAATGTAATTATATTTATTATATATATTTTTTTTAATAAAAAAAAACATTATAGCATATTATGTATAATTATGTTTTTTGCAAAAAATACTTAAAAGTTTTAATAATGCAAATGAAATAATGCAAATGTGTTTTATTGTTATTTTATTTAATACAAAGGAAAAACAATATAGCACATTATGTTTAATTATGTTTTTACATTATTACATAAATTCTTGGAAAGATGTTTTTCTTAATACAAATGTAGATAGCATTAGTGTGCTTTGCTTGTGTAATTTTAATTTTATTTTATTACATTTTACTATGCTATTTTTGTGTGTGTGTGGCAAGTGCAACACAACACAAACCCAGGGTGTACGTAATAACCCAAACACATACTAAACTAAACAAGAACCATAAAAGAAATGCAAAATTAAAATATAAAATAATTGCAAGATTAGAAAATGACATAAGAATAAAAATAATATATAAAGAATGTAAATTAAATGTAACTTTAAATGTTAGAGGTTAAAACAGTGCAATGACACCATCTGACATTTTCCTGACAAAGTCAAAGATAAGGACTTTATTTGACCAAATGTACCAAATGCACTATTATTATAAAAAATAAATAAATAAGAAATTAATTTCTCCATGTCAAATAATATATATCTCAGTTGCTTTTGTTTATTAAAATGTTGTATTTCTAAATGAAGACAGAGATATACGCATTAGAGTGTTGTTGTTTTTTAAAATAGTTTTAATAGTACTGTCAAAAAAAGAAAAAAACATAACACCACATAATTTTTGCTTTGTTTTATTACAAGTTTAAAAATGACAATTTTTTTTCATCCTAAACGCACTGTATGCAAAACTCAGCAGAGTGTTCTTCACTAATCACAATAGTTTTTAACTCAACATAGAAACACAACGAATTATGAAAAGGTGAACATCAAATGAGCCACTTTAAAATCACACTGAGGATTACAACCTGCTGTTTCTGCGCCATTTACAGTTAATAAAGATCCGTATGAGGTACAAGTCACGCCGAAATCAGTGCGATTACATGACTAAGGAGTGTAACTTAATTGAAGTGGGTGTTGATAAAGTCTCTGTAACAGCAGGGAAATTTGCTCTGATGCTGCTTCATTTCCACAAGGGAACATACGATGGGCCGGTGTCAAGGAAGGAGTCTCCGTTTACAGGTGTGAATCTGTAACCCTATGTTCTGAGACATTTTCCGATGTTCACCGCAGTTGCTCGGTAACATGACAAGTGTTATAATGAAATAAATATAAATATTGCGTGATTAATTTTGATTCCTCCCACGATCTATTCTAAACAGCCGGGGGGCTTCCTCTCATTCCTCCTCAGAGCAGAAACAGCAGTTCACCCTGTTGTGTTTTATTCAAATCTGTTTTTGAATCGGAGTGTACATACAAAAAGCTCATGGGAACCGAGTGGCGAATTTTCTGCGCAAAGTCTTCTTTCTGACGGCGAGGGCAGCTTTCACATGTAAACAACACATCTTTTACTTTAACCTCGAGTCGATTCATGGGAGGAATGGTGGAAAAAAAACACACATACAGATACTTACACATACACACACACACACCCACACACACTCAGGCTGCTTTCCTCCTCTGAAGAAGAATGTTTGGCCCTACCATGAGATAATATAAAAAAAAAAAAAAACAAGGACAAAGGACATATGAACAGACAGGGAAAGTTCCGGAGAAAGAGAGCGAGAGGGGGGTTGGTTCAGTAGTCCTCAGCTGGAAAGAGGCAGACAAACAGACAGAGGAAAAGAGAGAGTCATGATGTGGTAGATGGTTCAAAAAGAACTGGATGAAAAATGATAATTGATTCATTAATTATTCAATTTTTTAATTAATGACTCTCTAATACAAGTCTTCACTCAGAGTTGGGATACGTAGCTTCTTATTTGCATTTTCTATTCCCTGTATTTATTCAAAATAATTCTGATTATTCATTCATTCATTCATCTTCTACCGCTTTATCCGATCTTCATCGGGTCACGGGGATCTCAGGCGTCTATGGGCATTAAGTCAGGATACACCCTGGATGGAATGCCAACCCATCGCAGGGCACACACACACATTCACGCACACATTCATACACTAGGGACAATTTTCCAAGGTGCCAATCAACCTACTGTGCATGTTTTTGGACCGGGGGAAACCGGAGAACCCAGGGAAAAACCCCCTGAGGCACGGGGAGAACATGCAAACTCCACACACACATTCCCGAGACGGGAATCGAACCCGGATCCTGGCGGTGTGAGGCGAACGTGCTAACCACTAAGCCACCGTGCCCCCTTAATTCTGATTATTAGACTTTAAATACAAGCACTTGATTTAAAACCACCACCAAAAAACAAAACAAAAAAGAGTCAGGGATAGAAAACATGGACTGAAGAATTAGCTACTTATTTTTGTAAAAATGCTTTCTTAACTACAACTGAGGTTTAAATACAGCTGTAGACAATTCCAGAATTAAGTCCTCACTGCGCACACAACTCTGAATACGGCTTAAAAAATGATTTCCACAAAAGAGAATAGTATCTCTACATGCTAATCAACACAGTGGTTAGCTAGCTAGTACATTAGCAAAACGTAGCAAGCCAGGCTAAAATGTCAACATGAGGCGAAAATGTGTTAGTATTGGAGGAAAAATTCTGCTGCCAGGATGATGCTTTTTACACTCTGAGCCTTAGTGTATGTGTCTGTCATGTATAAAATATATTTTAATGATATTTAAATTAATTAATTAATTAATATGTGATTGGATCCAGGAACTTCTGAAGGGGTGATTTGCCAAGAGTAATTAATGTGTCAAAAGAACGGATTTGAAGTGAGTCATGAATTACAAGCAACCTTTTTAAAGAATTAAAATGAATTGGCTTGGTAAGAACCAAAGCTCTCGATTATAATGTATAAAAAGGGTATATAAATATTGTGTATTCCTTCCATGGAACTGCCTGGCTTTATTTCTAATCAATAAAACCTTCCTTTTCGACCCCACAACCCTGGATCTTGATCTTGTTGTCATTTTTTTGTTGTTAAATGTGATAGTAAATGGTCATGTGTGGCCTGAATATTTCACAGCACTGAATACATTATATATATATGCATTAAATTAAAGCTTTATAACTACTGTCGTCAAAATGTATTCCCATTCATTCCTCAAGGTAGTAGTGTAGATAATAGGGTTTTAAAAGTTTTCTTGAAGTATCAACTCAAGATTTTTACTCAAGTAAAAGCGTAAAAGTTTCAAAAGTACTTAAAGTATAAAAGTAATGTAAGGGGAAAAAATGTCATTAAGGACAAACACTTAGGGTGCATCGATCGCTAATTTATTCACACGTAAATTGTGAAGGATGAAGAGAAAACACTCGTTTGATAAACGAGCCAGTAGAGAACTTTTAAGAAATAATCTATTTTGAGTAACGACCCCCAACACTGGTTATGTCCGTGCTGGAGTGTGACGTGATTTGTGTGTCGTGTGCAGGTGCAATGGATCGTGTACAAACCAATCGGAATGGTATATGTTTATATCCAACTACATCCATATTTATAAATAAAAAATATAAAATAATCAACTGTCTATGCTTATTGTGTACTTAAGTTTGTATCTACCTTTCATGAATGAATTTATCCTTAGATGGAGACCTAAAGCACTTCTTGTACGTCGCCCTGGAAAAGGGCGTCTGCTAAATACTGTAAATGTAATATGTATCCGGATGGAGACGTTTATCTAGATAGGGTTTTTTTTTAAATAATGACAAGCCAGAATGAAAACGAGCCACGCGAGGAGTACCGAGGACTATTTTTAAAAATGAAAGGTGCAAATAATATGTAAAAATAATAAAAGTAAAAAGTATAGATACCCGAAATTTCTACTTAAGTAGGATATTTGTACTTCGATAGTTGACACCTCTGCTTATACGTCATACAACAATGAACATCAGATGAATAGAAAAGTGTAGTTAATATGTTTCTGCATAGAAATAAAAGAATAAGTGAAGCGTTTCAGAGGGTTTTGTCAGTACAGAACAGAAAAAAAAGCGAAAAGCAGTTTATTTGAAGTTAGTATCAAGGGGAGAAGAGAAACAGGCATGCGCTGGTCACCAGGCCGTGACTGGGGCGGCGGCTTACTTTCAATGGTGAGGATACACGTGCTGGCGGCACTGCCACGGCTGTTCACGGCCTTGCACATGTATTCGCCCTCGTCCTCAGGGAAGGTCTCGGGCAGGTAGAGGCAGTAGGTCTCGCCGCGCTCGATGTACTGGTAATCCTCGCAGTCCTGCAGCAGTTCGCCCTCGAACCACCACGTTACCTCAGGCTTGGGTTCGCCTGTGATCTTCACGGTGAAGCGCACGGGCTCCGAGTCCACCACCGTCTGGTTCTTCAGCGGCTTTTTGAACCACGGCGCGCCCGACCGCCCGTGATCGTCCTCCTCGTCGTAGGTCGCTGAGCCGTTCACAACCGCCTCTTCGTCTTCGTCTTCATCCTCCCTTTTCTGATACACATACACCACAATATGTTTCAGGGGCCGTGGATAAAATGTCCAAAAAGCATTGGCGCATGCAAATCCATCATGCATTAAGAGGGACATATGGAAACGCTATCATTATGTTTTTGTTTTTTTTTGTCTACATGGGAGATTTGTCTCATTAACCAGATCCAAGGGGTGAAACTTAAGCGCATGCAATTTTCACGATCAGCGTGCTCCTCACATCAAACACAGCACTTCAGAATTCAGAGCACCGGGAATTGAACTTGGAATAACCCTCTTAAAACTGTCATCTCTGAAACAAAGCATCCCACGAATGCTTTACTTTTTGGAGCGCCGCATCGATTTCCTGCTGCTCGAACTGCATCCTCTGGAGCTTCTGCTCTTCGATCCTCCGCTTCTCTTCCTCCTCACGAGCTTTGGCCATCTGCTCGAACCGTGCACGCATGTCCACTTTCTGCTTGAACGGCGCGTCCTCCGGTTTCGTCGCCCCCTTCGTGTCCTCGTCCTCGTCCTGCAGAGGAAAAAAAAATACAAAATAATGGGAGAAAACTGTTATAATAAGTTTTGCTCTTCTCAGATAAAGTTCCCATAGTTCACCAACCTTTTTGAACCTGAAAAAGCAACTTCATGGATACTATGTCATACAAAGAGTTACCAGTTTGATTCAAATTTGCCTTTTTTTGCTTTTGGATTGTGGCAGGATACACCTGGATGGATGCCAACCCGGAGGGCACACACACACACTCACAAACATACACTAGGGACAATTTTAGAAGGTGGATCAACCAAACCGTGCTTGTTTTTGGACTGGAGAACCCGGAGAAAAACCCCCTGAGGCACGGGGAGAACATGCAAACTCCACACACACATGACTGAGACAGGAATTGAACCCGAACCCTGGAGGTGTGAGGTGAACGTGCTAACCACTAAACCACCGTGCCTCCTAAATTTGCCTTTAGTTATATATTATTATTGTTAATGATTAACGATACTCATATATTTATGTGAAGATACTGATCACGTTAAGGATTTCTCACAATAATGACCAATTACCAACAGTGAGTTAAATACATTTTAAATTTTAGATGCATCTTAATGTTGAGTTGAGCAATTTTTAGAATGGTCCTTGGGGATGGGGGTGGACCCCGGCATAGAATTTGGAGTGTGCTTGTGGAAATTTCAGCATTACGGAGCAGGCAGGTACTGATGTACTGTGAGAAGGGTACAGTACAGTACATTAAGGGTGAGATCTGAGCTCTACAACAGACCACTGAAGATCTTTCTTTTGTTTATGAATCCAAGCCTCCTGAAAATGTTCCTGCATTTACTGCAGTATCTGAAAATCTCATTTATAAACTAGGTATAATTAAACTATAAAACTAGGTATAATTACCTAATTAAACTAGGTATAACATTTCCTGGGTTTCAGAAAAGCATTTCTTTTTAGAATACAGGAAAATTGTTATTTCTTTGTATATTGCAGCGATGTATTAATATGCAATAAGAGAGCAGGGTCAGCCATGGAGCACATTGGGTTAGGAGTCCCAAAAGTGGCATCTTGGTGATCTTCCAATACCCTGACAATCTGACCAATAACCCACATCCTTAAACACTGAGCTACTGGACCACCTCCGCAAAAGAAGTAAAATCCAGATGTTTTATAAAAAAATATATATCTTGGGTGCTTAAGCTTGAGTTTGTGAGTTTTTAGGTTTTATGGGGTTCTGCTAGAGTTCCTGGGCTTACAAAATGGTCCTTAGAAGATTTTGGGTTTTTCTAACATAAAGTTTCTGGGTTTCCAGTACAGTTTTTTTATTGTTGTCAGGAAAAAAAAAGTTTCTTAGACTTCTGAAAAATGTTCCTGCTAAAAAAAAAAAAAAAAGTTCTGTTGTTGTTTACCTGCCTCTACATAAATGATAAAAGTGTGCCGTATTCGTGGCTCGTACCTCCACACAGCGCTCTGCTTCCCTCTCTTTGATCTCCTCGTCGACGGCTTTCCTCCTTGCTCGCTCCTCTTCAATCTTCCTCTGGATCTCCTCCTCTGTAAGCTGCTTGATCTTCTCAAACTTCACCTTCAGGTTCTTGGCCTTGATGGTGCCGGTTCTCTTGAGTTTTGTCAGCTCCTCGTACTCGGTGCTCACCACCTCCGTCGTCTCGTTGATTTCCTCCTGAGTGACAGGCCCATGTGCAGGGCGGAATTAGCTGAAGTTTGTGCGATAAATATAAAGAGTAGCAAGTTATTCATATTTACCTCGCCCATCTCCTGACGCATCTGCTCGAACTCTTTCTTCTCCATCTCCATCTTCTTACGCCGTGCCTCCTCCTTCCGTTTCCGCTCCCCTTCCTCTTTCATCTTCATCATCTCCTCGAAATTGATCTCCAGCTTCCCAGGACACAGGGCTTCCTGCGACTCCGTCCTGAACAGAGTCTCGTCCTCGTCCTGCAACTAGGGGGATGCACGGGGGAAGGTTAGCTTATAAAAAGAAAGCTCAGGCATGCTCTATCTTGCTAAGATAAATATCAAATATCATGTTTCACTGAACAAATTATAACGCATGCAAATTAAACAGGAAATCCCAACTTAATAGACAAGAAAAGAAATGTATGCAAATTACATTAATCTGAATAAACTTCAGTGTTATAAACAATATAAACAATAATAATAACAATCATCGAATATACCTAAATAAATTTGATTATAATAGAATAATATAATAATAATAATATATATATATATATATATATATATTATATATATATATATATATATATATATATATATATATATGGAACTAGTTGTTAATTCAATAGAGGATATATATATATATATATATATATATATATATATATATATATATACAAAAAAATTTTATATATACATTTTTACAATTAATAAATGGTAACCAAACCAAACAGAATAGTATGAACTGTTAGTTCATTTAGTAGGATAAAATAAAATGAAAGCTTTAGTAAATAACAGTCTTTAGTATGGGATCGAATAGTATAGAAACATTGTAGGAATGTTTTTACTGTGCAATGAAGTACGTTTGCATCGTCCCCGGGTAATGCCGTATAATCGCTTATGCCGCATATATATAGATTTAACATATCTGAATTGTACATTTGACCAGAAAGTGTCTTACTTCTCCTGCCCCAAGCACCTCCACATCGTCCTGATCCCGGAACAAGGTTTGTTTTCCCAGAGACACAGATTGAAAAAAGCAGACGAGAGAAGCACAGCAGAATCCCGACATGTCAGCACACACTCGTATCATTTCATTACATTCATAGCATAATTGCTGTTAGAGACACATTGATGATCGCTCCTCAAGATCTCCTAGTGTGTGTTACTGTAGCAAGCTAGCATTATAGGAGATGTGCTAGTACTATAGTACTATTGTTGGGAAGGTTACTTTGGAAATGTAATAGGTTACAGATTGCAAACGACACTATTCAAAATGGAACAAGTAGTGTTTTTCAATTACATTATAAAAGTAAAGTAACTGATTACATTTGTTTACTTTTGATTACTTTCATTTGTCCACTAGGTGGCACTCGGAAGAAGTGGGATATATTTTCGAAACTGAGCTGCTTCAGAGACAAATTGTTGAATTGGGTGTGAACAAGTCAGGCGGTGGTCTTTGGGATTTGTAATCTTTGACATTTTCAAAAGTTACTGCAAACATGTTTTTTCCGCAGTAACTGTAACGGATTACTGTTACTTTTATTTTGAAGACAAATTACATAACGCCGTAACATGTAACTAGTTACTCCCCAACACTGACTATAACAAACTAGCAACTGTTATTATAGACAGCAATTCTTCTGAGGGACACGTTTGCATTGTAACAAACTAGCACTTTGAGATAAGCTAGTATTTAAGAATACTAGTATTTTAAGCTATAAGCTTGTAAGAGAGTAGCAATTATTTTGTATGAAGCTATTTTTATTATAAATTGCTTTCAGTCTAGCCAGAATTAACATGGAAAGTTCAAACAGTATCTCAGGAGGATTGCTGTGAATGGACAATGACCGGGAGGTGAGCAGACGCATGCCAGTCGGCGAAGGGCTTGAGCATGCTCGCCTCACCATGTTCTTGCGAGCGTCAGCAAACAGCCTCTTCTCCTCTTCCAGGCGACGCTTGGCCTCTTCTTCCTTCCTCTTCTGCTCTTCCTCACGCCTCTGCCTCTCCAGGTCCTCAAAGCTGATGGCCAGTTTCCCCGGCGTGGCTCCTGCGTCAACGCTCATGGCAGCCAGCAGGATGTCGTCTTCCTCGTCTAAAATCTGAACGCAGACAAACACACGAGGCGTAAGATTCGTGCTGGCAAAGCGTAGATGTTTTTCCGGCGATCCTGAGATGTGACTCGGGTACGATCTGTAGAAGCCGGCTAAGAAATAACTTGAATTTATGGTATATATATATATATATATATATATATATATATATATATATATATATATATATATATATATATATGGAACTAAATACCATAAACTAGTTTTTAATTCAATAAAGAGGATCAAGTACAGCTACAAGTACATATAGAGTAAATAGAATAGAGAATATATATATATATATATATATATATATATATATATATATATATATATATATATATATATATATATATATATATATACACACACACACACAATAAATGTGTATATATCGTCATTGCTCTTGGCAATGATCTGAAATACAGTACGACTATTTGAGAATATTTGAGAGACTTATTGCACATGTTACATTCTGAATTTGAATTTTAAACTAGCTATATGCAGTGTTGGGGAGTAACTAGTTACATGTAACGGCGTTACGTAAACTAATTACAAAATAAAAGTAACAGTAATCCGTTACAGTTACTGTGAAGAAACGTGCAATTAAATTACAGTTACTTTTGAAAATGTTGAAGATTACAAGTTCTTTAACTTTTATAAAGTAATTGTAATGTTACACTAGGTATTACATGTTGAATAGGGTCATTTGTAATCTGCAACCTGTTACATTTCCAAAGTAACCTTCCCAACACTGGCTATATGTTTGGGACTAGTGACGTCCTGCTGAGACTTTTATTTTTGAATTTATTTATTGACTTTATTGTTTAATACTACTTTTATTTGAAAAGTACTTGCAATTATGTTACTTTAAAAATGGTTCATTTAATATCTTTTAGGAACCATTTTGGAGTAGTTCATTTATGCAACAGGCTTGTTTTTGTGTCATTTGAGACACCCGACATTCACTCTAGTGCTAAGCAAGTCTGAGGTAAAAGTAAAAAATAAAATAAAGAAACCAAAGGAAATTCATAAACCATATAGTAAGTGAGTAAAATGCTACTAAAACATGCTATTACACATCATTATCTGTTTCCAAATCCTTGGATAATTTATGAGATAAACCTCCTAAGTCATGTATATACAGAATTCAGTTCGTGACGGATCTGACCATGCTCCTTCTGGCATCGGCGAACGCCTTTCTCTCCTCCACGATGCGCCTCTTTCGTTCCTCTTCCACACGTTTGTGTTCGTCCTCCAGTCTCTGTCGTTCCAGCTCCTCAAAGCTGAGCCTGAGTTTCCCCGGCCGGATCTCTTCTTTCTCATCGCGTTTGCTCGTCACGTCCTCATCATCCGGAGCCTGGAAAACATCAAGACACAAAGCAGAAAGTTCCTTTCAATCCTTTTTGTGATGTTGGGAACGTCAAGCACATTTCGTGTTGTAGGGAAAATAAACAATAGAAAGGTGTGATGAAGAAAAAAAATCATCACTCATTACAACCCTGTAGTTGATTCGTTTCCCATAATGCCAATATACTACAGCAGTTCTACAAGTTTGTTTGTTTTCACTTAGGTTTCATCGGTTTGAATAGTGGATTGTGATTGGCTGGAAGGAAGATGGGAGTTTAGAGCATTAAACACAAACGACTGAGTGCTGTATTTATTTTTGGATTATATAATAATTATAACAGACAATAAACAGTACCATACACAGTGATGCGGCTGTAAATATTTCCTAATGACCCTAGTGAGCTGCATTTTGATGATTTTTGCATGTGGTGTAAATTATATGGTGCACACCGTCATTTTGATGGAAATTTGACGGAAAAAGACCTGGCAATTATGAGAATGGGAAAGTGGCAAATGAGAAAATACAATCGTCATTCCAACGTTCCAAAAGCATGCGTAAAATTGCACGATAAAATCCGTGAATGTTGTCCAAAAAATGCCTATTTTTTATCATTTAAAGCCTAAACTTGGCTCCCAATAATTAATTTCATTTCAAACTCAGCTTAAAATATTATTCTAAAAAAAAGAGTAAAAGTTAAAGGTAAATCCGTATACTCATCCGATATGCATCCCGCGATTCTGCATTGTAAATACTGATATTACCCCTATTTTATTTACAGTAATGCATACAAGCTCGTTTTCTGCAGTGAGAATATCATTTCATCAAATATACCGTAAATACATCATTTATTGTACTAAAAATACAGTAAAATGTAAAAAAGATTTGCAGATCATGATGCCTTACATCATTTTAATGCACTGTGTTGTCGTTTTTTCATATAAGGAAGTAACCGAGCCCTGGATTGTCACTAATGTATTGCATATACAAACACATATTTCCTCATCATGTTGGTGTTCTTCCATCCGGGAAAAAGAATAAGAGGCAGAGAATGAAAATAAAGTATGTACCATGCCCAGTTTAGCCTCCTCGAAAGCTTTCCTCTCCTCCTGAAGCCTTCTCTTGGAATCCTCCTCGGCCTGCTTCTTCTGCTGCTCCTGCCGCTCCTTCTCCTGCTCCTCGAAGGTGAGGCGCAGCTTTCCTGGAGTCGCGCGTTCCTTCTCTTTCCCCGGATTCTCCTCGTCATCCTGCAAAAACCACAAACACATCAGATCAATCTGACAAAACCCCAACCTCTGCTATCTTTTTTACTGTTTGATTTCTTTTCCCCCTCCTGAACCTGGTTTGTTGAAACGGAACGTCGCTTGGCGTCTCTAAACGAGCGCCGGTTCTCGTCGTATCTCTTCTTCTTTTCCTCCTCGCTCCTCTTCTTGGTCTCCTCCTCCCGACTCTTCTCCATGTCTTCGAAGTTCATCTTGATTCTCCCGGGCTGCTTTTGCGATTTCATCGTGACGACTTGCACCAGGACGCTGCCGTCTCCGTCCTGTCGTACAGAGTCGGGCACATGAAAGCGTCTGTGAATTCTGAATTCTGATTAACACGAGATGAAGAAAATTCCACTTCCTTTTAACATTTGTTTGTTAAGAGAAATCCGAAAAGGCCTCTGTGTATTTTTATTTGTTTCGTGTTGATTTTGAGTTGTGACCAGTGATCGAGTCATTACGAGACATAATTCAGCAAGAAATACTTCATCTGACCATCGGCTGGATCATTTTTCACCAAATTAAAAATACAAACACGTCCGTATTTTTCCTTCAATCTCCTTTTCGCGATATATCAGGCGTTTGCTGTATTAGTTGAATATGTGTTGAGAAAATGAGCAGCACTAAATGCTGCATGTACCTGCATCCTGCTGCAACAGACACATTCCCTGGCACACAAAAGAGACGTGCGAGAGATAAGGCTTGGCTCGTTCTGCTGGCTCAGCTGCCTCTGTTTGCTCTGCGCGAGTCCCAGATAGTGGGGTCTAATTCGGTCCCTGACAAAAAAAGTGGCTGACAGCTCGTTTTAGACCGTGTGGGAAACAGTTGCCGGTCACATGTCGTCTGGACCTGCCACTTTTACAGCCGGAGAGGCAGAGTTTTGAGGCAGATGCGAGGGAGACAATTGGTCCACGCCAGTTTATTTTTAAAGCGAGCGATCTGTGTAGTTTTATCATTTCTGAACAATAATCATTGTGAAGTTTATTATCTGATACCGACCTAATGAAAGCTGAGCTGTCTGGCCAACACACTTCCACTTACACGCTCTATTTTCAACCACCATATGCCAGGAGACTCAAGTGGGTCCTCACTTTTATACTTCCATGGATACATGCCACACAAAACAAAATGTACAAACAAAAACAAAAACACCCGAATGAGAATGGGGTTCTCTGTTGGGTCCGGTCAAGGTTTCTTCCTGTTACCATCTCAGGGAGTTTTTCCTTGCCACCGCTCAACAATGAACAATCAGGGACAAACTGATTTTCATTCCCGATCACAATAATATACACTATAGATTATATTAAATGTATTATTTAACGACGCCTTGTTACTATGACAATTGTAAAAAGCGCTCTACAAATAAAACTGAATTGATTTAAACTTGCTTAGGGGTACAGCGGTTTAGTGGTTAGCACGTTCGCCTCACACCTCCAGGGTCCGGGTTTGATTCCCGTCTCGACCATGTGTGTGTGGAGTTTGCATGTTCTCCCCGTGCCTCAGGGGTTTTTTTTTTTTCTCCGGGTTCTCGGGTTTCCTCCCGGTCCAAAAACATGCATGGTAGCTTGATTGGTGCCTTGGAATATTGTCGCTATTGTATGAATGTGTGTGTGAATGTGAGTGTGTGTGTGCCCTGCGATGGGTTGGCATTCCATCCAGGCTCTATCCTGCCTTAATGCCCATAGACGCCTGAGATAGGCACAGACTCCCCGTGACCCGAGGGAAGATCAGATATAGTGGTAGAAGACGAATGATGAATGAATGAATGAATGAATGAATGATTTGAACTTTGCTAACTCATCGACGGAATAGGAGATCTTGAAACATCTATTGAAAAAAGTAGGAAGCGTATGTTGGTCTTCATTTTTTCTATTTATTTTGATTGGAATTCTGGCCGTAAACAAGGAACGAAAGAGGAAAATAATCACTGACACGTTGTTTTTCCTCCTTGAACAGCTTGAACTCCTTACACCAAAGTATTCACGCTGGAGACTCCTTCCCTAAATTTGCTCACTCACCTCCTCTGCCTTCTTGGCTAGTTCCTTCTGAATCTTAGCCTTCTCAAAGGCCTCCTGGGTGATGCGTTTCTTCCTCTCTTCCGCCGTCTTCCTCTTCTGGTCTTCCTGCCTGTGCTTCTCCATCTCTGCAAATTTCCCCTTCACGCTGCCTGTAGACCCATTGGGAGCGAAAAGGGGATTAAGGATTAAAAGAAAAGAAACGATAGTGTATTTTAAAAGAAAGATTCGGCTTTTCGGACTAACAGCGCCTGGTTGCGCTCCGTACGTTTCGGGACTCACCGATGATCTTGGGGACGTACGATTTCTCGACCTTGGCCGGTTTGATTTCCTCCTCCTCCTCGTCACTAGAGGCAAGCAGCTCTTTTATCTGTGGAGGATAAGATGGCCGGTTGTTGTGAGGGTTAAAAAGGATTTATCAGGGGATCATCTGCCTTTACGCGGCCTGCGCTGCGATTACGCCGTATCGGCTGGTAAAACCTGTAAGCATGGCCTAAAAAGGGGAAACCGATTGGCTCTTCTAGAGTCACATGATCAGCGCCGGTTTCAAAGCCAAGACATTTTTCTACGATCATAAAGTCAAGCATATTATATTTTGTCTTTTCATACACAACCATATCATTTTTGCTTCTTTGCCTCCAAAGGTTTTTTTGCTCTAAAAGTTAAACTTATATAAAAGGGAGATAGACAGGAGAGATGTTAGCAGACTGCCTGATTTGCCACAGGCAAACATGGTGGTGGCATTTTAATGCTTTGGGGTAGTTTAGGAGTGTAAATGAGAACAGAAATAACATTCCATCTGGATTGCAGCTAATTACGGCCAACTTACACAACAAGGCAATGGCCCAAAGAGTACAGTATGTTCAAGCTCTGTACTCTTTATTTAGAGAGAAAACAGGGGCATGTAATGTGGTATATATCCCCTGGATGTACTGGATCTGAAGCAAACAATCAAGTAGTGAAGAAAACCTTTGGCAAGTATCACAAGAGGCAAAGTATTTCATCTGAATGTTTGTAGATGCCAATATTGTGTATTGTGCCAATATTGTTTATCTTTGTAATGATCCAAGTAAACCTTCGTACTGGTAAAAAAAAAAATACAGTTTGTTGCAGAGAAACAAACAAAACATTCATATGTCTCTCTAAAACCATTCCTGTAGGTGTTTCTGCACTTTCGTCAGACTCAATTCGTACTGACCATTTGTTTTTTGCGGATTCTCTCTCGCTCTTTGATGTACTGTTCCTTGCGTTTCTTTTGCTCCTCCTCACTCCTCATGCGGTTCCTCTCCTCCCGGACCTTCTGCATGGCCTCGAACTTGCTCTTCACGTCTCCTTTGTCCATTTTTGGGACGTAGCTCTTTTGCACTGGTTTGCTGGTCTTGAGGAGCCTCTTTAGAAAGACAAAGCAAGATGATGATGACAAGGATGACACAATTATCTGATATGTTAACGAACCTCCAGGGGTCTCGTGTTTCTCGATACGAATTATCCTTAGATAACATTTCTTAGTAAATAATGCATCCTCCATACCTCTTGCTTTAGAGCGACATCTGTCAGGTTGGCTTCGTCCTTCTCCATCGAGGGCTCCAAGATCCCAACTTCGTTCATGTTTTCCACTTCGGTGAGCCCGGCCTCCGGGCTCTTCTGCGGCCTCTCGCGCTTCCTCGTCCTGCCACTCTTCTTTGTCGACTCTTCTTTTTCCTCGGTCACCCCATTCATCTCCTCCTCCTTAGTCTCGTGATCCTCCATCTCATCAAGGTGCATTGAGTCATTCGTGTGCTCTGTGTTTTCAAGGTTTTCGAAGACTTCGGGCGCGCAGGCTACGTCAGTCATTTTGGTGTCTGTTAGAAGAGATGTGGCCTTAAGATAGATCCTTCAGATAAAGCCTGATATGGAGAAAAAAAGAAAGAAGTGAAACAATGGAATTTCTTTCTGTTTCCTTTCTTGCTGGAAACAAAAGTGTATATTCCACAATTTGGAGATGGATTTAATGCTGACTACTGATCACTATGGCACCATTTTGCTATCTAGATAAAAACAGACCAGGTTCTTTAGTTCTCTGGCTGATCCCAACTGATGAGAACCTATATGATAAAGATTTTAGCATGACGAGTTTCCCTTAATTACAAACTTTTGAACTTTAATTTTTTTAAAATCATCTCTAGAACTCAGAAGTCTAGACAGGTGTATTTATTTCATGTTCGAATCCTATTGACGTACCACTGCTTTACCTCATTTTCTGAAGCTTGTTTTACAAACTATAACTATATTCCTAAAGTGGACTGATTTCTGTCAATACAAGCATAACTTTAATTAGCTATATGATTCTAGCATGAACAAACAGGATTTTGAGTTTCCCATGGTGTATATATATATATATATATATATATTATATATATATATATATACTTAATTACAAACTTTTGAACTTTCATGTCCCTTTTTGGGGTTTTTTTTTTTTAAATCATCTCTAGAACTCAAACCCAGATCTTCCAATCAGTTGTGCATCGCCTTAACCACTGAGCTACCCACAAAAAAAGCAACCATTAGCCATCATCACAAAAAACGTCCCTCATGAATAACATCTAAATCCTTTGCTTCTTTGGATGCTCTGAAAGTTCGAGTGAAGAATATAATGCACATAATGCACCTCAGAAATCAATAATCTAAAACAGACTGAAGCTGGATTTTGGTTCTGGATCACAGGACTTTTCTTTACCTAAATTCTTCCATACCATCGGCGTCATTTGAACATGTCGAAGTATTGCCGGAAAGAATTGCCGTGTCCAGTCAGGGTGTAAATGTTTAGTAACTAGAATTTAGTGCTGTGAGGATGGAGTCGGGCACGGTGGCTTCGTGCTTAGCACGTTCAACTCACACCACCAGGGTCCGGGTTCGATTCCTGTCTTGGCCATGTGTGTGTGGAGTTTGCATGTTCTCCTCGTGCCTCCGGGGTTTTTTTCTCCCGGTTCTCCGGTTTCCTCCCGGTCCAAAAACATGCACGGTAGGTTGATTGGCATCTTGGAAAATTGTCACAAGTGAATGTGTGTGTGTGTGTGTGTGTGTGTGTGTGTATGCCCTACGATGGGTTGGCATTCCATCCAGGGTGTATCCTGCCTTAATGCCCATAGACGCCTGAGATAGGCACAGACTCCCCGTGACCCGAGGGAAGATCGGATATAGAGGTAGAAGATGAATAAATGAATGAATGAGTATGGAGGCAACCAGATGACCTCATGTCTCAAAAAGACACCATCTGTTTCAACAACGCACACAACGCAAATCAAGCAGCTTTTCCTCTGATATTCGTTTTATATTCTTGTCTTCCTTCACCTTGTTTTTTTTAACCCTCAGTTGTTATAGATACACACTGGGTGTGTATTCTACATTTTCTTTCAGTACATTTTCTACAGTTTGTATTAATAACTTCTTCTCTGGGGAAATGTTTAACTGGATTTTGGAGTGTGCTTGTGGAGATGTGTGCTCTATCCGCTACAAAGGTAGTAAAAGTCAAATCAGGCATTGTCGCAGGTGAGATGAGGTGAGGGAGCTTGGGGTGGAATTTATTCCAAATGGGTTTGATTACAGAGACTTATAGCAAGATCTTCCACACCAAACCATATCTTTATAGAACTTGTGTAAAGGGGCATTGTCATGCTGGAACAGGTGAACAGGTTTGGGTCTGGAAAGCCAAGTGAAGGGGAAATTCAGAGCTACCCTCTCCAAAGGACTTCAGAAATGAATAGCACAGTTATTATATGAAATCAATAATGAATAAGGATTAAATGGAAAGTAATTGTCAAATAAATAAGGAGTAACAATAATAAGTACATACTTGTTCTCAATCAATTACAATAGAATAGAATAGTCTTTATTTGCCACGTATGTTACAGCACAGTGAAATTCTATGTTTGCATATCCCAGATAGTTTTTGGAAGAAGGGGTCAGAGCACAGGGTTAGCCATGACACAAGGCCCCCTAGAGCACAGAGGGTTAAGGGCCTCTCTCAAGGACCCAAGAGTGGCAGCTTGGAGATACCGGGGCTTGAACCCCCTGACCCCAGGGTCCTTAACCACTGAGCTACATCTCTCCCTGATTGTTATAATACATCCTGTATGGCTATACATTGGATATATTGTTCAATGTTTTTTTTTTTCGATAGAGATGGAAAACTGGATGAAAAGATGACTTGAATTTTTTCTTGAAATTTCACAAGGAGCAGTAAACGATGAATGACAAAATACACAAATGTAAAACGCAAGTTTTCATTTTCTCCATGTTAGGATCATTGAGTGACGTGTCATTAAACACCACAGAGAAACCTGTGAAGACATTATTTTGGTTTAATAAAGTGTGAAAAAAAAAAAAAAAAAAAAAAAAAAAATATATATATATATATATATATATATATATATATATATATATATATATATATATATATATATATACACAAAATAATCATTTTTCCCCTAATTGCTTTTCTGAGGAGGTTACAGCATGTCCTGTCTCCTTTCTTGACGACCCTCTAACATCACATGATACAAATTTGCAGCTCAGAGTTCACTAGACTTGACCTTTGTAATGCCATGTAATGCGAATGTTTTCGAGTCTCCGGAGTTCGCGTGTGTATGAACAGAACGATAAGGTTAGCATGAGCCTGAACAAAATAGCTAGCTTTTGTTGCTAACATAACACAAGCTCTTCATCTTACACAGCGCTGGCAAGATTATCAGAGATATTATCAAAATACTGTGGAAAATATTCACAAGATGTTGTGAGGGAATTGATGGGATAAAAGATTGTCATTTATGTACAGGTTTCTAACCCGATTTTAAGTATGTTAACTGAAAGGAACACATGACGTGTAAGTAACATGAGTCCCTTTTTTGCTAGAATAAATGCGACAGGATTCACGTCAGCAAATGTATTTTTACTATGTAACTAAAAGTTAAAATGGAAGCTTATCAAATGAAGATTGCAACATTAAATAAAAATGGAAGCTGACATCACAGCATCCTAAGTAACTGCCTGGTCATGCTAGTTTAAATTAGGCTACTAGCTTGTCCATTTTGGGAAAAGACAAGCATATAACTTCGACAGAGATATGTTACGCACTGATAAAATCGAAATACACAAAGCCACAGACTTTTTTGTGTCAATCTTACCATTTTACAACAATGATAATGATATTGGTACCGAACACAAAGAAATACTGTATGCATACAGACTACATTTTACAACACTCTGTTAGACAAACACACAATATTCAGATCATTATTATTCAAGGAAACCCTTTATACCCTTTATATTTCCCTCACCCAACTATTTTACTAGGGGTGCACGGTGGATTAGTGGTTAACACGTTCGCCTCACACCACCAGGGTCCGGGTTCGATTCCCGTCTCGGCCATGTGTGTGTGGAGTTTGCATGTTCTCCCCGTGTCTCAGGGGGCTTTTCTCTGGGTTCTCCGGTTTCCTCCAGGTCCAAAAACATGCACGGTAGGTTGATTGGCACCTTGGAAAATTGTCCCTAGTGTATGAGTGTGTGTGTGTGTGTGTGTGTGTGTGTGTGTGTGTGTGTGTGTGTGTGTGCCCTATGATGGGTTGGCAATCCATCCAGGGTGTATCCTGCCTTAATGCCCATAGACGCCTGAGACAGGCACAGACTCCCCGTGACCCGAGGGAAGATCGGATATAGCGGTAGAAGATGAATGAATGAATGAACTACTTTACTTAACTGGTTCCATACGTTGTACCAGCTGTGAACAGCTGAGCATTTAGCCGGCTTTTTAAATTTCACTCTCTCACCATGTAACAGAGAAATGAAGCATAAACTTCAAATCCTTCCTTAACGCTGTACAAAACACTGATGTCCTTTCCAAGAGTTAAAAGATCAAATATTAAAGTTAATTCTAGATGTTCATTTCATTTCTAGCTGTAAAATTGAATCTGGAGTTATTCTAATAATACATTGTCAAGCATTTCTATCCTGATTGTAGTTACAGGGACTGTCACGTACATTCATCATTCATGTTACAATAAACAGTTAATGCTCTTAGAACATTGTGAATATGTATTAGATGTAATGCGAACGGGGAAACCTTTTAACAACCCACTGGTAAGATTTTAAGGATTTTAATTTTAACATCTTTTTTTTCCACAGGGCATAATCCCAGCTCAGTATGTAGAGACTAAATTTAACTGCTGTCGGGGAGGATCCATGTGACTCCTGGCTAATTTTGTGAACAGCTATGTGAAAGGGGGGTTTTTGAGGGGGGTTAACACACAGACACACGCACACACACACACACACAGCGTTTCACATTATACTTCAAAAATTGTTTTAAAGCACAGACTTTTAAAATTATATTTTAGCATTACAATTGGTCTTGAGTTTCTACATAATGTTCCCCCATATATCACCATTGTAATGATACACACATACACAGATAACATTTAAAGATCAGAATATATACATTTTGTAGTCAAGTAAATTATATTAACCAGGTTATTTTTAGCAGAGACTTAAAACTTTTATTACAGGAACAGGTATTAAGTATTAAATATTAATTGCATATTTAAAAAGTGAAGTGGTATCATCGGGTATTATCCTTTGTGTGTGTCTGTGTTTTTTTTGTCTTTTTGTTTTGCGAATATGTAATCTGGTTTAGCTCGGATTTGCCTTGTTCCGTGACGATCATCTGTTTATGGTCATCGTTGAATTAATGAATCTGGGATTTTTGTCTTTATTTATTTATTTATTAAGCCAAGTAGGTATTTTTTTAAATCACGGTTTCATCATTAATGCCTATGTAATAGGAAAAGGCAATAGACAGTAAAATAAAATTCTAATTGAATTATACAAAGAGCATCCCAAAGAAAAATGAAATTTAAAATAAAACTATAAAAGAAGCAAACTATAAGGCAACTAAAAAGGACTGAACGGATAACTGTATTTATTATATAATATAATATCTAGAAAGTTAAAATGTATAAATATAATAAAAAAAAAATGATAAAAGTATTTACAATTAATGTACATATATATATGGAAAGATAAAATGTAAAAGTTAGCTGCTCATTTCATGTTGAGCAGTAAAATCAGACATAGATCAAACCTGGAATTACTTTAATCAGTCATGATTAGTCATGAGTGTGAACAATTGTTTTTTTTTTTAATAACTAAAAAAAGAATTAAACTGACCGTTTCTTTTCCACCTGATTCTCATAGGAAATTTTCCCTCAAATCAAAGTATCTGGTGTCCAGAGCGAGATCCAGAACCGTAATTCCACAGTGTGCTATGTGCATATTACTTTGATTAACAGCAGAATGAGTGAGGCATACGGTCAGACCTGCCCTGGCCATAAAAGCCCTGGTACACCGGCCACCACATTCCGCACTCGTCACCACTTCACAGCTGTCACCATACACACACACACACACACACACACACACAAACTTTTTATTCACATAGTTTCCTATATTCCTGTAGATGAGCAATGTAGGGCTTCAAAGACATCAATGCCTGTATTTCCTTTGAGTAATTATTGATAAACAGATACAATTTTAAAGCGATTACGTCGATCAACAAATCCAGACTAGAAGAGTTACTACTCATTTTTATTTAATTATTTAATTTAGCATCCTAGTCATTCAACATGGTACTTTTGCATTAATGTGTCATCGTGACAAATCGCTGAACTCTACTGGAGACAAATCATCAACTACTACAAATACTATAATCATCTATTGGAGAGATTCAACACTATTGAAGATAATTCAACATTGGAGTCAATTTATATCAACTCAAGATTTATTTCAACACAACAGTAAATTCAACTCTACTGTATTAAATTCAACTCTAGTAGAGATAAGCCAGAACCACATGAGCTAATTAAACCCTACAAGAGTAAATTAAAGTCTACAAACTCTACAAGAGACAATTAAACAGAGTTTAACGGGACATGAGTCACAAATCAGCACCACAAGAGTTAATTCAACTACATGAGAATAATTTCAAGACCACCTTGAACTTATCCTGAGTTACAGGATAAGTTAAACAATACAAGATAAAACACTACGAGTTAAACACTACAAGAGTTAATTCAACACTACAGGAGTAAATCAAATACTATGAGAGTTAATTCAACACTACAGGGGTTAATTTAACACTAAAGTTAATTCAACAGTACAGGAGTAAATCAAATACTATGACAGTTAATTCAACACTATAGGAGTTAATTTAACACTAAAGTTAATTCAACACTACAGGAGTAAATTAAATACTATGAGAGTTAATTCAACACTACAGGGGTTAATTTAACACTAAAATTAATTCAACACTACAGGAGTAAATTAAATACTATGAGAGTTAATTCAACACTACAGGAGTTAATTTAACACTATAAGAGTTCATTCAAAACCTAGGGAGTTAATTCAACACCAGAGTCAGTGCTGAATTAACCCATGTAGTGTTTAATGAATCTTTTTCCTTATTCATTAACGTTTAGTTAATTCAACACTACGTAGTTACCGCTCATATATCTCCGGTATAATTTCCACGCACATTCACACAGAGATAACTTTTAAAGGTCAGAATATATACATTCGATAGCCAAAAAGATTCATTCAGTTATTTTTAGTGGAGAATTAAATCTGTTACCACACGGATAATTATTATGATTAAATATTAATATATAAAAAGTGAAGTGGTATCATCGAGTATTAACATTTGTGTGTGTTTGTTTAGTAAACGTGTAATCTGGAAAGTATGTTTAGCTCGGATTAGCCTTGTTCCGTGATGACCATCTATTTACGGGCGACCATTAAATTCAATCTCTTCATCTCTGGATGAATCTGGGATTTTAAGTCTTCATTTATTTATTATTATTATTATTATTATTATTATTATATTATTATTATTATTATTTTATTTATTATTTTGGAACATTTTCGTTACTCTGCCAGAGCAGATTAAACACTACAAGAGTAAATTCAAGACCTCAGCTGTTAGTTCATTCAACACTACAGGAAAAACAAGCAGCACTTTATTAATCAGTTACTTTATGTAAAAGCAACTTTGCTTGGCTTAATTTTAAAAAATGTAAAATGTATTGGTCACCTATTGGCTGAATAATACAATTGTTTTTGATAAAGCAGGTCTAAAATATTGATTGATTGAGTCTCCAGTGTGTGTGTGTGTGTGTGTGTGTGTGTGTGTGTGTGTGTGTGTGTGTGTGTGAATGTGTGTGTGACTATTAGTCAGCATTATCTTCCTGACGCTTTTTAGCCTAAATACCACGGCCACTCAGACACACACACACACACACACACACACACACACACACACACACACACAACACACACAAATACACACACAGAGTCACAGCGGTGTTTAACAGCTCAGACTCATGAATAGACCTCGCTAGATGACAGTGACTGTAGATATTTATTTACATCCAGTGTTTTCCACAGGAGCTTCCTGTGTGCTCGGATTCCTCTCTGATCTTCTAGTACTAAAATAAGGAGGCTGAGGACACAGCTGTTCTACTCACACACTATATCTGAGGAGAACAAATGGCTGCAGGAAAGAAATCTCTAAATCTCTGTAGCATGGTCTGAGGGGCGGGGGGGCATTCGGACGTGTCCACAGTGACAGTGCTGGGTAGAACCCAACATACACACAGACCCTTGTAATGTGAATTACAACATAGACCATTTTGTTTATTAGGAATATACATTCATTCATTCAATCATCTTCTACCGCTATATTCGCCTGTACCTATCTCAGGCATCAATGGGCATTAAGGCAGGATACACACTGGATCAATGCCAACCCATCGCAGGGCACACACACACACACACACACACACTCACACACATTCACACACTAGCGACAATTTTCCAAGGTGCCAAGCAACCTACCGTGCATGTTTTTGGACCAGGGAGGAAACCGGAGAACCCGGAGAAAAACCCCCCTGAGGCACGGGGAGAACATGCAAACTCCGCACACACATGGCCGAGACGGGAATCGAACCCGGACCCTGGAGGTGTGAGGCGAACGTGCTAACCACTAAACCACCGTGCCCCTATAAATCTACATCTTTATTTATAAAGCGCTTTTTACAATACAGATTGTGTCAAAGCAGCTGTACAGTAATAAACAAGACACAGAAAGAGTTTTGTTCATTTGCTTGGAATTAAGCAAGCCATAGGCGATAGGCGACAGCGGCAAGGAACCAAAACTCCATTAGTGACAGTCACACTCCTACATGAGCATTTCTGCTTTGTAAAGACATTTCTCAAGACGTGATAGTGCAATAGGTGTTAAAACGTGGAGACCTTTAAGAAATGTGATATACATAATAAAGTAATGGCTCCTGTTGCAGCTGCTGACTCACAGAACGCCGGGCACATCAGCTCGGGTTCGCCTTACAAGCCTGAGCTCATTAGAGAAATGATTTTGTAAAACAGATAGAAATAGAGTTTGAGGTAAGACCCCCGTTTCGTCCGTTGTCCTTCCTCGTAGGGTGATTTTTTTTTTGTCCTTGAGGAAAGGCAGATTGTGAGGGGGAGGGCGGGGATTGGAGTGTTCAAGAGTTCAAGAGCACTCCGGTAACCTGAGGAGTGACCCATCATGCATCTTTCTCTCTCTCTCTCTCTCTCTTTCTTTCTGGCACCGCCTTTCAGGATAGATAGATAGATAGATAGATAGATAGATAGATAGATAGATAGATAGATAGATAGATAGATAGATAGATAGATAGATAGATAGATAGATAGATAGATAGATAGATAGATAGATAGATAGATAGATAGATAGATAGATAGATAGATAGATAGATAGATAGATAGATAGATAGATAGATAGACAGACACAGATAGAACTTATTTTTTTCTCTCCAGTGACCCAAAGGCTTTTGGGATTCGGTTCCCCGGGTTCTTCAGGCCAAAGCGGAGTGCACAGAGAGGCGACCCAAAATAACACACACCTGTGAGCAGGGATCAGAGCAGTAGGACAGCCTGCCCCCACACACATTCACACATAGACACACACTCACTCACACACACAGACACACACACAGCTGCCATCATCCCACCTCCACTATCCACTATCCTGTGGCTCTTTCTTCTCTTGCTGTAACGTTTATAAAGTATGCCTTTTTGGACTGTTCCTGGATTGTGATTGGTCAGGAGGTACTGATTAATTCTCTGTAGCAGCAGCTCTGACAGTACCATGTGGTTTGTATTAGTACACAGCAAACACGGGTAAAGCAAAGACTTCATATACTTATAAACAGAATAAACAATCGTCAGTAATCATTTGATATGGTGAAATGTTATGTGGGGAGAAATACAGCTATGGAAGGAGTCTCCAGTGCCATTGCTTTGTAAAAGTCACAAGGAAAACTGGACAATAGTACTGAAGAATTGACAGTTATTATTATTATTATTATTATTTGAGAGAGAGAGAGAGAGAGAGAGAGAGAGAGAGAGAGAGAGAGAGAGAGAGAGAGAGAGAGAGAAGGAGAAGTTAGTGATGGGTGTTTATCGGTGTGTATAGCTGCTATAAAGCAAGCAGGAGCAGGAACACATTTTCAGAACATTAAATATAACTATTAACAAAAAAATCTGTCATGTAAAAGACATAAAACAATGTTGCATAAAAGGAATCAGTTTAATAACTCAATATAACTTTTTTGTTATTGATTGTTTTGTTTTTTCCCTTTTTACATAGTTGTATTTCTGGATGTGTTTACAGTATGGGTTCTTGGCAGGCGGACACACACACACACACACACACACACACACACACACACACACACACACACACACACACACACACTTATGAGCAATCTACAATACTAATCAGTAATACCTGAAAGTGAACGACATCCCACACTACTCTCTGCTGCCCTCTGCAGGCTGTACATGGAAAGACTCTGATTACACTTCAATTCAAACCTGTACAAAATTAAATGACCATTCCAAACAAAACAAGTTACACGAAAAAGAAAAAAAAAGTATACACTGAATGGAATAAAACAGAATTAGTAAAGAATATATTGGAATCACATAGGGTGTAAGTGGAAGGATTTGAACAGGCAGTTGTATAGAATTAGTTTTTATTAGAGTAAACGAGGATCTGTCTAGAAGAAAGGTCTGTATGATATAATTGTATATTGCGTGTGTGTGTGTGTGTGTGTGTGTGTGTGTGTGTGTGTGTGTGTGTGTGTGTGTGTGTGTGTGTGTTTGTGTGTAGAATACAATAGAATAGATTTTAGTCAAATAGAATTCAATGTTAAGGAAACAAACGGCAGTATAGAACAGAAAATAATACTTTAGTGAAATGGGATAGATTATAAGCATCAATACTAGTTATATGGTAATGATATAATAGTAATGAGGTGTTTATTGTCATGTATTGCGCTTTTCTGAATCCTTTTCTATCCCAAACCTGAGCACTGCAGTGCATATCCCACCATACGCGCTGCCGCTCCGTGCCGCTAGGTGGCAGTGGTGTCTCGCACGCTCAGCAGGGAAACCAAACACAGTTTCGATGAGCAGTAGCAGCTGGTTTCGGACGTTTAGCCTGCAGGCTGCTGGAACCGCTGGAGAAAAGCCGAAGCACCGCAGCGTTTTCCGGGGCTTTCTGTGTGATCTGGAACGCTGCGTGGAGCAGGGAATAAACACGGATATCCTACAATTCAATGGCACCGAGGAGCCGGATCACGGTACTGACCCTGTGCTAACTGGGGGGGGGGTTGGTTGCGGGGCTCCGGTACACGGTGACACTTTACACTTGTGCGCGGACGTGCGTGCGTTTTAACCCGGGCTAAGTGATGTTGATTATTCTGCGTCTGTCTGACGGCTGTTCCGTCATTTTAGACCATTTCGTGTTTGGGCGGATCGCAGCGCTCCGGTGCCATTTAACGGGGAGGCACAATCCGGGAAGGGAAAGAGGCGTTTACCTGCAGCAGCGTTCACGTTTCCTTTATCATTTCTATCAGCGCTTTTTATCACGTCACTTCTACACACAAAGCGCTTTATTGTCATGTCACTGGTTATTCTTCGTTTGTGTAGAAACGAATCGCAATTGTTGTTTGTGTTTTGTGTACAGCTGCCGTATGTCAGGTGGCCGATTCTTTGCGACATCGTTTCCGGTTTCGCGATCTAGCAAACTGATCGCAACATTATTGACCCATAATACGATTTATGTTTTTTTTTAAGCTCTGATATCTTAATTTGTTTAGAGTTTTCTGTTAAACTAGACCAGTGCGTCTTTCTGTAGCAACCGCTAGGTTTGTTGCTAGCTAACAAACACGACGTTGCTAACGCCGTAGCAGAAAAGAGGCTGTTTCGATTCGCGCTCTGTCCTAGTCTTAAAGAGTCGATTCAATTCCCATATGCTGGTATTACGGTGTGTTCAAAGTGACAAGAAAATAATAATCATCGTACAAGAATGTACGCGTCCTTGTAGAAGAAAAATATGACAAGAATGTAGATCAAGTATTGATAAGAACGATAAGATGAATAAAGTGGAGCTTGGGAATCGGCTCGTTTTTCCTGAGTTGACTTGAGCTTCCTCAGCGATGCAGCAAAGGAACCGACACTGATTCGATTCCCAGACCTCATCTGTCGCATGTTATTTTCCATTTCCCTGGCCAATTTTCACATTCATAATTATATTGTTATTTATTCACTTCTTGTTTCAATCATCTTTATTGAATTAATTTGTATATACCATGTTATAAAGCGTTCGCTTGCTACGTGCATAGCATTGCATTGCAGGTTCTGAAAATTTGTCAGAAATAAAATCACGTTAAATAGTTACTGAAATCTCCATCTTGACCATTTTGCATTCAAATCTATCTTTTCTCAGTATAAATGTCAAATATGTCCATGTTTTCCCTTTGCCTTCATGGCTAACAACATGCTAACATCCAGTCAGATGCATTAGCAAGTGTTCTGCTGAAATCCCTACAAACAAACAAACACACAAAAATAAACATTTTATTGGATTAACTGGTTATTATTAACTTCACCTTTAGGCTTGTTTGTCTTTTAAATCTTCATTTTCACTTTATATTTGTATCAAATTTTCGTTGATTTAGGTGTTTTAATCAAGTCTATAATATGTTAAACATATAGATAAATTCCTTAATTCTGATATTTATTTAGGTTTTTCCGTGGACATGAACCTGATTCCAAGGCCAGCTTGGAAGAATCTCATGCTAAATGTTTAATAAGTCTTGTACTATATTTCAAGCAGTATCAGGTTTCCCAGTAGTGTTTAAAAGCGCTTGATAATTATTATTATTTTTTTATTATCTTGGAGCGAATGAGGCTTGAGGAATTCCTTTCATAGACGAGTTCAGTCTGTAGAACAGCCAATATGATGATTAAATGTTTAATTAACGTGAATGGAACACGTCTCCAATGTGAGAACATTAGAATGGAATAAATCCTTTTTTAAAGGAAACTAATCATCACACCACCAGTGTCTGCACATGACCTCCTGGCCGGTTAGATCGCAAATCAGCAGACAAACGAGGAGGAAATAAATCAAGAACAAAGTGCTGACGGAGGGGAAAGCGAGTTTTCAGTGCATGCAGATCAGTAGCGTTATGAGAATGACAAGATTATTGCCAATGTGGCGGTGATTTCAGGTCATCGTGCCAGTCTCTTCAATGTAAACAGCGAGTTTGTATGTTTACGTATCTTTGAGTGTTTCAATGAAACCACAAGTGTAAAAACATTCTAAATTTGATCCTAGTCAATTTACTACCATATAGAAAAGTCTGACCATCACATGGATATGTTGAACATCTCATTCCAGATGTATTGCCTGTTTCCTGTTCGAATAAAATTAACCTTTGTGAAAAGGCTTTCCACCAGGTTTTGGGCTGCAGCTGTAAGAATGTGTGATTATTCAGGGACAAGGAGCGTTAGTGAGAACGGGTACTGATGTTGGGATGTTCAGGACAATCCAGGTTCTGTTCATCTCCAAGGCGTTCAGTGGGGTTGAGGAGATCAGGTCTCTGTGCAAGGTCCTTGAGTTTTTTTTCCTTTATACTTGGATATTTTGTGTTGTGAATTAACATGCTCATGATTTAACAGTTGGTATTGAAATTGTTCACCTACAGCACTCTGAACTCTTATAAAAATGTGTTTGCTGAGTGTGGTGTCAGTCAGGTAGTGTCCTTATACTTTTGGCAGTGTAGCAGATTACTGTGAAAGGCACAGGTGCGGTACTGGTGTTTTTATGTTTATCATCTGATCAGACCAGGATTCTCAGCAATGATGTAGGTTTTTAGGTTTCGAGGTTGTGTTTGTGTTTTGGTGGCTGTTTTTTTTAACAGTCGCTACTTTTTAAGCCTCTCACCGAGTGCCATCTGTTAATCCTGTAAGAGCCGTCCAACATTACACACGTTTAAGCCGACACATTTTGTGTGTGTGTGTGTGTGTGTGTGTGTGTGTGTGTGAGCGAGAGGTCAGTATTGCTAACGACTGTGTATGTGTAGGTGATGAGAGAAGAGCAGCTGCTGCCCTCGCGGCTGGCGGCTCAGTAAGGCCGTGGGCTCAGCATGGCACAGGGCGCACCTCAGTTGGACTTCCACATCCTTCAAGACCTGAAGCAGCGTTTTCCAGAGATCCCAGAGAACGTCGTGTCCCAGTGTCTCCTGCAGGTGAGCGTCTTCTCGGACACTCGTATGTAGCACTAAAGAGAAAAACCCAGCCTTCCTCGTCTTCATCCTTTCTCCTCCTCCTGCTCCTCCTGCTGATTCCTTTGTTCTCTTCTCTCATGTTTGCTCACTGGTCAATAATTGATGATTAGAGGACTAAGGAAAGGAAGAAACCTGTAAAAAAAAATGCTGACTCACTGACACGGATATCTTTAAAACTAACCACGTCAGACAAAAAAATCATTATCAAAAATAGAATTTTTTTTTTATAAATAATAAATTTGTCTTGTATTAAAAGAAAAAAAGTGTGTATACGTACATACACACACACACACACTATATATATATATATATATATATATATATATATATATATAGATATAGTATATATATAGATATAGATATATATATATATATATATATATATATATATATATACACATATGTATTAAATATTTATACATATGTTATTATATGTGTATTACTATTATGTAACTATTATGAGATAGAATGTGAGACAATATATAAAAAAATGTATTTATATATATATATTTTTTTTTTTCATAATAGCAAAAATGTGCGAAGGAATCATTATGAAAAATCTGTTTATAATAAAAGATAAACAAATGTCTTTATACAGTAATAATAATAATTGAAGAATGAAAATATTTAAAACATCGTTATCTAGCAACATTCATTATATTTTTCATGCACCTTGAAATAAATAAATAAAAAATATTTACATTAATGTAATATTTATTTTTTATGTATTTGTTAAATCTTTAATTGTCATAGTACAACAAGGAAAATGTATTTATTTTTTTTTGGTTTTCATTTCCTTTATCTTCAGAATAACAACAACTTGGAGGTGTGCTGCCACCTGCTGGCTCAGGAGAGCAGTCGCTACCTGTACGAGGAGTACCAGAGCGGGGAGGAGGTCCACCTGAGCCGCAACCGCATGCTGCACATCAGCGTTGGCGGCTTCCCCCCGCCCGAGAGCACCAATGCCAACGCCAACTCCAATACGGGATATGGCACCTACTTCATAAGCGATCACGGGCGCTCGGCTAACACGCCCACTCCTCCACCCACTGTGCAGGGCATTTCGCCCACATATACCCCCGTGCCCTCTCGCTACATGACCCCCATCACACTGGCTCTCTCCTCGAGCATCCCGTCTGCCCCTCAGGCGCTTCAGATTCCTCCTGGGGCGTACGGGAACAGCGGGAACACCCTGTACATGCGCCCTTCTCCTTCCCAGAGCCCTCAGCCTTCGCCCTGGGCGCCATCCAACGCGCCAGTTTACACACCTTCGCCATACAGCACGCCACCGTACCAGTCGCCCTACAGCTCACCCCAGCACCACGCCTTTTTACCCATCAGCTCTCCTACCCTGCCCAACATGCCGTATCAGCACGTCTCCTACAGACCCTACATGCCTTCCAAAGGCTCCATAAAGAACCAGATTGAGATGACACTGGAGAGCCGGCAGCGCAGTAACTCTCCCATACACACTCCTCAGGGGGCGCTCTACATGCCCAACAGCCCCTCTCCGAGCTCCCCATCCAGAGCAATTAGCATGGCGCCACCCCCGGGAACCTCCTTTCACCCGGGCGTGTACCTGGGCGGGGCGCGCCCTCGACCCGCCTCCTCTCCGCAAGCCGGAAGTTCTGCCTATATCAAGATTAAAATGGGGCCGGGCCAGCAGCAGCTGGGATCGGGTTCGGGATCGCCGTCACCACCTGTGGAAACGGAGTCGCTTTTGAACATCGTGGATCAAGGAGAGAAACACGGCACTCCCGCCCCCATCCTGCCCATCTCGGCCTCGGCCGGTAGTGGCATCAGCCACATCAGTCACATGCCCCGGCGTTCCAGCTCCGGCTCTGATGACTACGCTTACACACAGGGTAACACCTTGTATGACTTTACTCCTCATCACTGCACCTTATTTTTTTATTTAGCGAATATATTTATATTTAGTGAACATTGGCAGTAGTTAGTACATGTTGTCAGTACACACCCAATCACAAGCGCGTGTTCTTTGTTTTTGCAAAAACAGTATTTTGATATCATAGTGTTTCTCTAAATAATGAGGGCTCTTATATTTTCCTTGCGTTAGTTCCCTGTACTGGCGATATCGCCAGTACATAGTGTCAGTGATCTGATCTGAGACCGATGTCCTTGTGTCCTGTAGCTCTGTTGCTTCACCAGCGCGCGAGGATGGAGCGTCTGCTGAAGGAGCTGCGCGTCGAGAAGCAGAAGGTGGAGCAGCTTAAGTCCGAGGTCAACGAAATGGAATATGACGCAGTACAGAGGCGCTTCAGACGCGTCAGCAGCTCCAACTTCATCCCACGGGTACGCATGTGCAGAGTTTTTCGGACCCAATGCCAGTGGGTGTTCATGTTTTACTTCAGCACCAGAGTGATCCAAAGTGAACGCTGCAAGAATGTACACATCTGCCTTATCCGCAACACGCACAGATATGCTTTTCTCAGTGTGAAAAATACACTCACGGAAACGCCCATTTTAAAAGAGAGAGATGCAGTCGTGGAGTTTCGGAGTGTGTGAGTGAGGAGAGACATGCACACATTCAGAAAGAAAGAGAGAGAGAGAGAGAGAGAGAAACCCTGACAGAGCATGAGTGTATCTCTTTGTCTCGCTCAGCCTTTGAATGAGTTATATGATGTATAGACACTCATGGAAAAAGAGAGGACTGTGAATGAGTTAATGTTACAGTATGTGGAAATCAGGATATGTTGTTTGAATGTGTGTGTGTGAGAGGGAGATAGAGAGAGAGAGAGAGATAGAGAGAGGGGGAGGGGAAGAGAGAGATATCATTAGAAAGAAGCTATTTTACCATCGTTAGATCAGATTCCATGTGATCTTGTTAGAAATCAGACACTTGGTTGTGAGCATGTCTTTTCTATTTTATTGTAAATTGTTTGGCTGAGTCATAGCATTGACCGGAATGTGTGTGTGTGTGTGTGTGGTGTGTGTGTGTGTGTGTGTGTGTCAGCATGAAGAGATGACCAGATTCCGGACGCAGAACAGACAGCTGCAGATCGACATCGATTGCACCTTGAAGGAGATAGACCTGCTACAGTCTCGAGGTAAATCCCAACTCTGTGGATGGTTTCTGAGTCACAGGGATCAAAAATGTACAAAAACAAACAAATACGGCGTCGGATACTGACCTTTACGGCGCGTAGAAGACGACCTTATCCAGAGTGACGTACAAAAGTGCTTTATCAATAAATTAATCAACACTGGTTTGTTAGATATGATCTTTGTAACTGTTGAGTGACAGCTTGGAAGCTCCGCCCCTTCCTCCTCCTCTTGGTTTAGAAATCCGGTTTCGAGTTTTATCGTGGTATGAAATCTGCGTCCTGAGGCCGAGGACGGTTTGAAAGGTTCGGGTTATTAATACTCGGTGCCTCACCTGGTCTCAAAAAGAGACGTTCACAGTGACACACCATTAAAGAGAGACAAAAACACACATGCCCAGAGAGCAAGACATTTTTATTTATATATATATATATATATATATATATATATACTATTTATACTATGTATGTGTGTGATATATATATATATATATATATAATATATATATATATATATATATATATATATATATATATATACTGTTATACTATGTATATACTGTTGCAGCAGCAACTCTCCTCTATCAACTGACAGCCTCTAAGCTCCGCCCCCTTCCCTTCATCTCAGCTTGTGTCTCTCCGGAGCGACCTGTCTTCACTTTCTCTCACGTTTATGTAAATTTTAAACATGCCTAACTTTAAACAAATGTATACTTCAGGTCTTTATTTGCCAAAAAGAAAATGTAAACGTGTGAGTCAGCATCTCCTCTCCTGTGCCTCTGCGTCTGTTTTCATGCTCAAAGGTGGACCCTAGAAAAGTTTAAACACACCCTGAATTATTAATTACCTCACATAAACTTATTTGTAAGAAGAAAACCTTTCTGCAGGAAAGTGCCACTCTGTGTCTTGGGGGAAGAAAAAAAAACAAATCGATATGTTTTGTGGATTGATCTTAAGAGTTATTTCTACTCCGGGTAAATGTTGTCCCTCTGTAATTAAAGGCTTTTGTTTGTTCATTTTATTTATTTATTATACAGCAGACGAAACTTTTAAGCTTTGTTTTGTGCTGTACGAAGCTCAAATTCATCCAGTATTTAAGAGGCTTGTGTTTTAGGGTTGTTTTTAGGCTCTTAGTGTTCCTTTTCTGGAGCAGTCCTCATGAGAACCTGCTTTATCGTAACGTTGGTTGGTTTGGAGACTGCACTTGGAGATGCATTCAGATTTCTTAAGATTATTCAGATTGACTGACCTGCATTTCTTAAAGAAATGTCTTTTCTCTTTGTATCGTGATATGGATTTGTATGTGTGTGTGTAGTTGTATTGACTCTGTGCTAGTGTTGTCACGATACCCAGATTAAATATCACGATACCAATGGCAAATCGATACTATGGCAAAAAAAAAATTAATCAGGAACTTTATTAATATTATTAAATACCCGATGTTTGCTGTCTGCTGAAACAAAGTAGAACTGTTTAAACGTAAAATAAAACGAATATATAAACTTTATAAAAATATATTATTATTTACAGTTTCATGCCTAAAAGTTTCATCAGAATGACAGTCCAAGTATATCCAGGTGGATAAACAAATCAGCATGCACAGTGTGCCCCCTATAGTTGGACAATAGGAACTGCAGCCATCTTTTTTTTTTTAAGTACCTGTACTAATAAAATGGAGAATCAAATCATTTTTAAAAGCATGGTATCGCGATACCTTTCTAGTACTGGTATATTGTACAACACTAGTCTGCACTCACCCTTCCCTGTGCACAAGATAACTGATGGTCTAAAGAGTGTATGTACATTAAGA
>JACRUU010000020.1:12532763-12570263 GCA_030449085.1 Kryptopterus vitreolus
CGTGCAATAAACACATATGATGTCATTATCGAGGGTTATTTTATTTGGGGCAGTGCTTGTGCTTGCATTCGGTAGGCAGTATGCGCTGATTCACATCCTTCGCTTTAATGAGCTAATGCTTTGCGCCACTTGCATCCAGAAATGAACTTTATTCTTGTAGTTCAAATGATCAAAATATGTTTGGAAGCATTTCTGGCTACTATCTTAATATAGCACTTTTTTCCATAGACTGTACCTAGAAATCGGCGCTATTAAAGGAGCAACAATTCCTGTTTGTGGTCGAATTTAAAATGAGTACGATTAAATCTGGTTAGGTTAGAATTTTGTCCAACTTCAAAAAGAGTAAGGCATTTCAGATTAGCAAAAAGAAATTCCAAACAAAAAGTGTGAAATTCAATTCTGTAATAAGTGCATGTCATCATTCTGATTGAAATATTTAAGCGCAGTCAATCAAAATTATTCGGCTCTGTCAAAATCTAAATTTAATGTGATTAATCTATGATTATTTATTTATTTATTCATTCATTCACTTTTTTAAAAATTCAATGTGAATTCTACACATTCAGATTTTACGCTTCACATTCGGAATGTTAGAAGCATAAACAAATGGTGCAAATTCTAACATTTCAGCCAATCAGCACTCAGTAAAACTGCTGATTCAGAATTTTGTAATTTTTCATTTTTTTTCATTTTGAATATGGATTTTTTTTGTTTTACTGAATTGAAATTCATGTTACTCTTATATGAATGTAAAAACTGGAACTAAAAAATCTTGCAGCATTTCAGCTAATTAGCATTCAACAACGAAGGGGTGAATTAGAATTTGATTTCATCGAGAGCTGTGAAAAAATCGTGAATCAAAAGCAAATGAAACAGAATTAATAGATAGATAATAAATATTTGTTAAAACACATCCGAGCAAAAAGCTGGTTCTGTTTTAGGGTGGAAGATAGAAATGAATGGATTTTGACTCATTTCTTTTTAAATCTTAAAGTGATTACACTGGAATTAAATGTTAAGAATAGAACATTAGATATATCAGGAAATCCAGACTCCTGTGGCACAAATCCTGAATAATGGGTACATATAATGGGTACATTATATAATAAGCATTAAGTAATGAGTACAGTGTCGTAAGTACTGAGTAGTGATTATTAAGTAGTGAGAACTGAGTATGCCCTTTGTATTTTTAAGTTACTGTAGTGTTTTAATTTTTACTTAAACTTAAGTTAAATGTTAAGCAGATCTTATGAGGTAAGGAATAACAATAAAATCAATTTTTGCTTTCAGAAAACCTTCTTAACGCACTTGGAATTGCATTAGGAAGAAAAGAAAAGCTGTAACGATTGTGAAGGGATGTGAAGACGCGATAAAAATGACAAAATCAGATTTAGCATGATTTCTTTTCTTCTTTTTTTTCTTTTGCTAAAAATGACAGGGAAAAAATACGACCTAATAAAACAGAACTAGCCCTAGCGCCATAACACACAAAGTGAGTGCACTTCTAATCAACCTCACAGTTATTTCCAGAAAAGCTAATTAACCATGTTGCTCCATGTAGCATGCTCTATCCACAAACCTTATTCTATTACCCTGACAATAGCTACAGTTGGGTGAGAATATGGTTAAATACATTATTTAAATAAATAAAAAAATCTATTCTGATCTCCAGGTCTCTCGTCCTTTCGTGAGTCCAGACGTCTGAGTGCAATAAAGCTAATTAATGCAATAAAATATCCAAGATGACAATTTTTGCAAGTGGATCCATTTTTGAGAGATTTTAACTACAGTGCCACAATGCTAAAAATATGCTAACAGAACGAAAATATAGGACATTGATGATATGAAAGGATATTCCCATTCAAAGTTAGAGAGGTAACATTAAAAATCCCCAGCAATTCAAAATCTAGAGTAGAGAAATACACTAAAAACTAATACGCAGCATCAAAAAAGAATAAATAATTTTCCCACACAAAGCTAGCTGGTGTTAGCAATTACCTAGCTAGCTAGCCCTATTTATAAATAAATCTATAAATTAACTAACATTACAATTGTCTCATAGCAAAATCAGCTAGCTCCTGTTACAGTAAACCCCATTTGCTTGAGGAAATCCATGAACAGAAATTGGCTAGCTATAATAAAAAGGAAAAAGGAAGCTAAAATCAAATCCCACAGGAAAATGTTGATCGCTAAATAACAGGCAACATCCCGTTTGTTAAAAGACAACTAGATCATATCGTAGAATGTTAATGGAAAATCTATTACAGTTAATAATGTGTTTTACAGAATCTCCCAGCGCAAACATAGCTAGATAGCTATGTTTAAACACACACACACACACACACACACACACACACACACACACACACACACACACACAGAACCAGCTACCTAACGTTAATCCAATTTCTAATATAGGATATACTATGCATAGATAGCAGGCTAATTACTAAAAATTAGCATGTGACAAACAGCATGACTAGCTAGAGAAGGTCTGAAGAAAATACTTTTCATCAAAGCTTATATTTTTTTAAATGCTAACAAACAATAATGTAGCAAACACGCTACCTGACACTAAATATGATTGTATTAGTTAGAATATAGCTAGTAAGAAAACATTACAGTGTTTGCTCACATTGAAACTAGCAAACTAACTAAAGAGAGCACTATTTGCTAGATGCTAGGCTAATATACAGATCGATGTAAATACACACTGTCCCGAAAAGGTTAAGAAACACTGGGCAAAGAGAAATCTCCATCTAGTGAAGAACCACTTTAGCTGAATGTTTGGAGAAACAAAAGGCCTGGATGCCATAAAAGAGTGTTTACGGCTTCAAATGTTATGGGAAAAGCTGTCCCTTTTTTTTTGCAGATAACTAGCTATCCAAAATCTGTTTCACGCTGGGGTAAAAAAAAAAACATCATGTTTCTCTTTCTCCACGGTTATGGCGTCTCAGTTCTTGCGGAAATACTGTGTGAATAGAACACGTTGAGAGAATGTTACAAAAACTTTTGCACTCAGACGTCTGCATTCAGGAACAACTCGAACCGTAACCTAATTTCACACTTGCAAGCCACGATGCGACAAGATAAAGGAATCAAATGAATCCTCAAACCAATTCCACGTGAAATTAGTTCCTCTTTTTGTGACACAAAACATATTAATGTAATATATACAACAATATATGTATAGAGAAGCAATGGAGAAATGCAAAGCTCTGATGGAGGAATGATCAGAGGTTGTTGTTGTTGTTGTGTGTCTGTGTTAAAAAGGGAAAGAAACATTTTAAACCAATTAATGCATGGTTTAACATGTTTGTATAGTAATAGCTATATGTAGCTATAAAACAATCAAACCAATTATATACCCAATGGCCTATTACATATAAAGCTATATATTTAGCTAATTACAGCTACCAATTATATCTAGCTGTATATAGACACTATGCATAGTGTTATATAGTTACAGCCTATAATATATAGCTATATATATATATATATATATAGATATATATAGTATCTATATATATATATATATATATATATATATATATATATATATATATATATATATATATATATATATATATATATACATATATACATACTTGACCAAGTGTAAATAGATAATTATTTTAAAGATTTTAATGATTATTAATATAAGCCCACAATGCCATATATGAGAAAAGAGGATTTTAAAAAAATCTGTTTTAAAAATTGATTGTTGAAATAAATGATAGTTTCTTGTTGTATCAAAGATTTATTGTACTAAAGTAAATAAACCTGAAATATTTTGGCAGATTAATGGTTTTATTATTTTTTTTAACATTATGAAATTGTAAATTAGTGGAACTATAGCCACTTTAATTTTAATATGCTTGATATAATGCAACATTTATTTTTGTCCCCTGGCCCTCAATCAAGTTTGATTTTTGGTACTTCACATCAATAAAAATATTTTTAAAAAATAGGTTTGGGTATCTCAACTTATATTAATGGATATACTGAGGTATCTATTACACATCTATATCTATTGAGCTACTGGTTGGCCCATTATGTATAGTTACATATAGCTATTACCATTTCTCATCTAGTATAAGGCAACTTGCTAGTGTGAAATAAAGGTTAGCATATGTTGTGCTTGTTCATTACAGGACCTGGAGTGTAAGTGCATATGCGTGCAAGAGTGTGTGTGTGTGTGTGTGTGTGTGTGTGTGTGTGTGTGTGTGTGTGTGTGTGTGTGTGTGTGTATGTGTGTGTGTGTGTGAGCACGCACATGAAGCCGGGCCGATTCTCCAGATGGAGAGCTCTGCAGGGATCAGCACGTGACTGCTTCCAGAGATCTCCCGGACCCCACCCCGGAACGGGTAGAGATCAGGGCCAGATCAGTGATGTTGAAAATGTGATTAGAGGGATGATTAGGGATGGAATAGAGTGACACGTTAATTAAGAAACTAAAACAACGGTGATGATGATCAAAGAACGGGTTGTTTTTGGCATCAGACTGGTCTGGGAATGGGAGGAGCTCGGCACCCAGTGTGCGTGTTTTTTTTTGTTTTGTTTGTTCCTCAGGAAGCAAATAAAAAGTTCGGTGCGTGAGCTCAAGGGGGAATTTAGGGGTGTGTCGGTGAGGAGAACAGGGGGCGTGCGCCAGGGTCTGTGTTCAGTAGTAGTCATCGTAGTTCTTGGGGTTCAGGCAGTACAGGATGGCTCCTCCGAATGAGAAGATGGTGGCGCCCCAAGCCAAGCCGTATCCCCAGTTGAACTCGTGGTATATTCGTAAGCTGACGGTCTCGATGAACTTGATGGGGAACAGGACCAGGCTACAGGCCTGCAGGACGACTGCAAAGGGGTGGGGGAGGGGACAAACAGTTAACATAATAACATTGTCCTAAAATGTCAGTAGCTATTTATTAATATTGTAGCTAGCCAAACATATCATGGTACGTTGCTACTATCTTGCTTGGCAAACGGCTACAAACTGTACGTACAAACATACTGCAGAGACAAAATTCAAGAAGTGTTTAGTTGCTTATTTATAGTCTTTGCTAGCATTTATTATTTATAATTACAGTTAGCGTATGTATAAAGTGATGGTTCCAAAAAACTAGCTCTTGCGATTCCTCCTTTCTACATATTTTGCATTAAAGGTGAAAGCTTAGATGAAGAAAAAATGTCTCAAACAATGTTACAGGACCGAGTGGTTCAACTTGTGGAACAGGAGTAAAAGCAAAAGTAGGTTGCGAAGAAGAAGGGGAAAAAAACGAGCCCTCAGAGGGAATCGCAATCCGTGATGAGCTCCTCAACAAAGCCGAGCAACTTCAAAGAAGATGAAATAAAAAAATCCATAAAAAAAAAAGAGAGAGAAAGAAATCTTTTTAAAGCGTACGCCTGTGTGATTAATTCGAAACAGAGGAAAAAGTCATTAGTGGAACAGCTGTGTGCCGAAGTGCAACGATGTGACGAACTTCCTGTTTCCGCATTCCTTCGCCCTGAGGACGCATCCCCGTGAGCTTCTCCACTCCGTTAATAAACGCACTTGTTTACTGCGTATGTACAGAGAGCAGAAATGAGCAGTATACGATGTATACGACACTGCCGCATACATATGATTTTTCTCCAGATGTACACGCAGGACACAATCTGATACAGATATATCCGATCTTCCCTCGGGTCACAGGGAGCCTATGACTATCTCAGGCGTCTATGGGCATTAAGGCAGGATGGCATGCCAACCCATCACAGGACATACACACACACTCACACACACATTCATACACTAGGGACAATTTTCCAAGGTGCCAATCAACCTACTGTGCATGTTTTTGGACCCTGAGGGAAACCAGAGAACCCGGAGAAAACCCCCCTGAGGCACGGGGAGAACATGCAAACTCCACACACACATGGCCGGGACGGGAATCGAACCCGGACCTTGGAGGTGTGAGGCGAACGTGCTAACCACTAAGCCACCGTGCCGTCCAATCTGATACAATGAAGTTAAAATGATTTAAGCAAAATTTACTAATAATAACAATCATTCCAATCGGTATGTACTAGATTCGTTAAGATGAAGTTGATGAAGGTTGCTGAGGTAACTTTATGGAGTTTTTCTTTTTGTCTTCATTTATAGGCTAATTCAAAGTATAGTTATTTCTAAATTACATATTTTGTTCTTCGATTGTTCTTCCTAGTTATTCTGTACTTTATTTATTTTTAAGTTAGATATCTGTACTTAACTGTACAAATAACTGTAATAACTAGCTAGCTAGGCTATTTAGCTTTCTTAGCTAGCTATGGTTCCTTAGCTATTTTTCTTAGCTCCAATTATTTCTATCTTAGCTAGTTATTATTTATTGCTTTATTTATATACATTAATTTTATCATTTATCTCCTTTTTGCATCTAGTTGTTTTTTCTATGTAGTTTTCTTAGCTGTAGTTATTTCTTTCCAAAATATTTATAGATAGAATAAAATAAGCTAGTTAAACCTATTTTTCTAAACTTGAAATAGTTTGTTTATTAATTATTTGGTTATAGTCTTTCTGAGCTAGCTAGCTGTTTGGTTATTCCTTTCCCAGCTGATTTGAAAGAAAAATGTATCCGCATTAACAATTCATAATGAAACATTAATTAATTAACACGTGTCGGACTTGGAGCAAAGGCAAAGATGAAATGTTTTGCAAAATGCCCTGTTTAGTTTATTGTAGGATTTAACTGGGAGTTAGGAAATCATAATCCTGATTTTGGCTCATCAACTGAAATTATGTGCAGGGTTTGTTTTAAACTGGCATAGCAAAGTTTAATATATTGTATTCATGCAATTATGGGAGGATGGTGATGGGATTAAAACTCATATCCTCATGCTAATACTTTAATTAAAAATATCTCTCCGCGGACAGAATTCCATGACGAGTTGAAAGAAGGAGGTTTATTAATCCAAGGATTCATGGTAGAATGTACATTAACGGCCTCGATTTAGTCAATCTATTTAGTCATATTTACACTATATAATACTATATATACACGCATGTCTATTTTCAAATGCAAGATTTAAGTGATATTTTTCAAAAGGCCTTCTACAGTTGCTCACTAAAGTTTGTCGTCATGGTAACAAGCCAAACAACACAGGATTTTGTAAATAAAAAAATGAACGACAATGCGGTTAATGCACCACAATCAGGGCGTCACCTGCGGCGAACAGCATGACGGCGACGGGTCTGTAGAAACGCCTCCTGCTGCACGTGCACACAGACACCAGGGCCACCATGAAAGAGATGAGGATGAGGAAAGCTCCTCCGTGCAAAAGTGCCAACGTGGCGATCTGCCAATCTGCAACACAAACATCGGATCCCGGGTTAATGAAGGCATTTGTGAATATTTGAATGAACTTTAGTCGTGTTTTTGATTACGTATTAAGGAGGAATCAGTCTCAAACATGATTCAAATGATAAATTCAATTCAATTCACAAGTATCCAGTTGGTAACCATTAAAAGATTTTTCTATACATTTATAGTCTACCAGCTTTGCATCTCGCAATACAATGGGATAGACATGTAGTGTGGAAAATAAACATGATTAGATTGTATTTGTATTAGCTGTCCTGTGAGTTTGCTCTCCGACCTTCTGTTTGTCTTTTACATGAGAATCTAAAATGGATTTGTACTGTTCACGACTCGGCACACACGCATTAATTGCTTGTTTTCTTTTATTTGAGCATTAATAAATGTATTTAGCGATCGCAAAATGAATGACAGTTGTTTTTTCCTGCCGATATCACTTTTTATGTAATTTCATAGCTGCAAATAGCAGTCATGTGTTCGTGTGAACAGGTACATTTTGATCCGTCAAAAAGCGAGTGAGCAGAAGAATTCATTTTATATGTATATGTATTTTACACACATACATATACAGTGAAACATGGTGGTGGCGTCATCATGCTGTGAGGATGCTTTTCTTCAGTGGGGACAGGGAAGCTGGTCAGAGTTGATGGGAAGATGGATTAAGTTATAATATGAGAAAATGTGGAAATATTCATGAGGTTTGAATGCTTTTAGAATGCACTGTATGTATGTGTGTGTCTCCTCCCCTTATCATGAACAATTTCCAGTAACAGGTGACTGAACAGATGTGTAACTAGTGACACCTTTACACCTTATTTTGCACAATGCACACAAGGCATATTCTATTACACAAATTTAACACATTTGCACTTTAAGACGTCACCACACTTGTACTCTCTTATAGAGGCTTAATAATCCATGGTCGAAGGTGAAATCCGACACCAGCTTGGCCTCAGTTTCGGGGCAGGCCTATGATCTGTGAGCTTTTGTTGTGTAGTTTCAGTCTTGGCTACATATAGAAGCTTTAAACTGAAAAGTGCAAGTCAGCGAGTGAGAATAATCCTGTGGCTTTACGTGGCTCAGTGGACGACTTTTCCCTCATTTGGTAGGTGAACACTATTTCTATCTGCTGCATGAGATCCTGCGAGTCACATCGGTTTTACATCACACTGATTTGTTACCATGCCTACAGAAACGAAATATTAATATATCTGATATACGTGACGTCCTTGACAGAATTCTGCATACTAACTTGTCAAATTGTGAATGCTTTTTCTACCTGCCACATGTGATAATTTGTACGAGGGTGAGGCAGATCAAGTGCGCCATTCCGTTACCATGACTACAGACACTATCAGTTTAGGATGAGCTTTTTTTTTTTTTTTTACCGCAGATCAGGAAAACATGCTGGATTGGTCTGATTGGTCAGAACATGCTGATTCATTTTGCCATTTTTTGGGTGTTACCATTACAATGCAATTTTTGTATTACCTGTTTATTTATAGCAGAAGATACGAATAGCTTATATATTTGACTAGCTTAACTAGTACAAATTCTGTTAACATAAGTGCTTTTAAAATGCATAAGATTTGCATAATGCATTATAAAATGACATTAATGACATGAAATGTTTTTTTTTTTTTAACCTGCATCTTGTTATAAATTATTTGCTTGGGTTATTATGACATAAAGGGCTAAGAGCCAAATGCACACTCTGATAATACACTTGAATGAGTGTAGAGTGTAGTTCACTTGGAGGTGAAGATTTTATGTTTAGCCATAACAAGAAACTAAATTCTCAGTCCATGTGCAGTCAAGTATGTTACCGTTATGGTTGCCATTTTTTCCATGTGGAAGGTGGGGGAAGGTTCTTGTGTGTGTGGTAACATGCTTGTTACGCTTCGCCGTATTTTTGCGTCATGTTACTCCCTGTGCATACTCCGTGTCTGAGAGCTCCACTGCCACCCACAGTGTAACTGTATATATACACACACACACACTCACACAAATCTTATGGTCAGATGTTCACACACTTTCGTCACTATAGTATATCAGTACCTTTATTTTATGTACCTCAAGCGACTATGTAAAATCGCTAAGAGTTGGAACAATTTGAATTTAAAATAATACAGTAAGTATTTAAGTAAGTATCGCATTGGACAACTCATGGCAAAATTCATGCGGATTTTGCATCATAAACTCCAAAATATGCATTTTTGTCTATGCGTTCAGGAAATCATCCAGTGTTGCTTTATAATCTGAATAATGCATTGCTCTGGTTCTCTGTAATAGATCTTCAGATAGTTCCAATAAGGCTGTGTGAAACACAATCAAGATGGAAGGAAGGAAAAGGTTTATTTGTCCATCTCAAGAGAGACGCGTCGGTCTGGGAATGACTGGGAATGTGAGAGAGAGAAAAAAGAATGGAGCGTGTGTGTGTGTACGTGTGTGTGTGTGGTGAGAAAATGAAGTGAAAAAGAAATACACTCTGGTTTCGGAGTAGAAAAGAACAAGTACGGATGGATTACATGGGAATAGAGAACAACAACACTGTGTAATTAACCACACACACACACACACACACACACACACACACACACACACTCTCTCTCTCTCGCACACACACACACACAGACATTGTGTTTTTTTTTTGCCTAATTGTAAAACAATGAACCTTTTTGCATCACTGAGAGCTTATCACTGACTCTGTTGGGATAAATGGGGCGTCCCATAATGGGTGCCATCACTCCCTCCTTCCCCTCCATCACCTCCCCCTCTCTCTCTCATCTTCTCTATGTGTTTCTCCATCTGCCTTTTATTCAGACGCACTCTAAAGACACTCGAATGGAGTAGGGCCTAGAAATAGCAGCAAATCCTCCACGGAGCGCTGACAGGAGCGAGGGAAAGCAGGGGTGGGGTGAATAAAGGAGATAGACGAAAAGATAAAGGGAGATGCCGATGCATGGGAAACAGAGATGCCAGGCCTGTTAGCTGACGGTGTGCATCAGCGAGCATGATGAGGCCGTCTAGATGGAGCAGTGAAGGAAATAAAACAACTGAATGGGTAAAAAAAAATAAAAAGTGTATGAAAAAAAAACGCCAACAATAAGGAGCGATGACATGCGATGAATTCTTGAGTCGAAAGACAAACAGAGATTTTTCATTTTTAAACACATTTTATTATTATCATTAGCGCATTCCTGTAGTGAGGAACGAGCGAGAGAGAAAAACATATGCCAAAAAAACATATAACGATATGAGAGGACTTTTTTACTCTTTAACTCGATGTGGATCATGATATATTGTTTAACAAACTGTCCACAAAACAGTAGTAAAATAAACTCCACATTTGGCAAGGGCTGATAGTCAAAGCAGCCAACAACAGTGTGTTGTGAATTAACACGTTAGAATCAGTTGTTGTTTTAGATACCTGAGGTTCTGGATACACAGTGTATTTGTGAAATGGACACATATTTATTTATGGAGAAAGTCAAAAGGTAAAGAATTCGATACATAATTTAACATATAAAAGTGTTAGTGTGGTGAAGAATAAGGAGAATTGTTTTGCGTCGTGTACGTTTACGTCATTTGGCATCCCCTCTATACACCTAAGCGGTTGAGACTTGGAGGACTTGCTCAAGAGCCCTAGTGGAACCTTAATAGTGTTGGGATTGGATCACCAGACCTTCCCGTCCAAAATCTACCTCTTGCACATGTTTGATCTAGTTTTGTGTTGTCTAATGTTCATTTATGTTGTTTCGTGTAGCACCTTGTTCCTGGAGGAGTGTCATTTCATTCCACTGTGTATTGCACTGCATATTGCGTATGATTAAAGGAGCTTGGAAGGAGTCTCCAGTATCAGAGGTAAGACTGTAAGTTTTCCTGGACAGAGGAGTTTTGGGGCTTATAGGTGTTATAATGAGACAGGATACAGTTTACAAAAAATAAGAGAGAAAGAAAGAAAAGACAAACTGAGAGAAAGAAAGAAAAAAGTGTGAGAAAAAATAATTATAGATAGAAAGAAAAAAGACAAAGAGAAAGAAAGAGAGAGAAAGAAAGAAAGAAAGTAAGAAAGGCTGTTGAAGCTTTGTTTGCTAGTGAGAACAGGAACTGACAGCAGGCTTTCCACAATGTTAAATGTAAATACAAACAATTAAAAAAAAAATTTTAATAATATTTTTTTATTATATACATTAAAAGTTTTAATTGCTACAGTGTAAAAGTAATTATATTATATACATAATATTAGAGAATACTGTATATATCTACTTTTGAATAGAATAAATAGAATAGAATAATAGAATATCAAGACCACCGTTTATACAATTTATTCAATTATTTCCGTATACAATAATGTCATCATTATTATGTCGTAAACATTTCCCCTTCACCGTATTTCCGACCAATAAGTGGTCTTGTGGGCAGGTTTTCCAAGCTCTATTGAATCCGCATTTTTCTTTGTCTAAAAATCCTTCCCGATTGGAACATTTTCCTATTTAGACTAATAGGTGTTAAAGGGTCTGAAGGATCTATTTCTCCCTCCCTCCCTAATATTAACCGCTACATTCCAAGTCCTATTTTTATCCCTCAGCGGGTCCTGTGCGTCCTGAAAAAACTACATTCCAACATTCTTCCTTATTTCCCCAGAGGCCTGAGCAAAACTGCTGTATATGCCATCGTTAGTAAAGATGGATCCTATTTTTTTTTTAAGTCGATATAAAGAGAGGTAAACAGAGCAGGCATCTCATTAAAATCTCTTTCATTTCCTTCGCCGTTTTTTACGGCCTTGCATCAAGCATGACTCTCCACCTGAAGAACAAGGTCATTTCCTCCGCCGTAAAGCCGTCGCTCCGAATATGTGATGTGCGTTAAACGTGCTCCGGGCCGTACGTTACCATATAAGGTACGGGATTACGAACGAGTCACTAAAGGAAGTCATGACTCGACCCTACTGTCGTTCAAACAATTGTCTTTTTCCCAGGAGGAAACATCGAGAGTCTGGGCTTTAAGTCTCACTTACTTTAAGCTTTATTGCCTTTCTTCACACGTGTCTTCACATGTGTGTTTAGAGGAATCCGAGCAGTTTGTGATCGGAACTAAAGAAAAAATAAAACCATCCCCGCAGCCTCACAGAAAGCGGGAAATGCTGATAAGAATCGTAATGTTAATTACCGAAATCTATATCGCATCCGCTCGCTGTAACGCCCCGCGGTCTTACACACGGAGACGCCCGAGAGCAGGAAGAAAATACAAATATATGAACGAGTGTGGTGAAAAAGAAGGATGAAAGTCAGTCACAAACACTTGCAAATTGTGCTTCCGAACAAGCTGGGATACACGAAAAAGGAATTTCACTGAACTGTATTGTGTATGTGAGAAATTACCAGAGCGACTTACAACTGAGCAGTTGAAGGTTAAGGGCCTTGCTCGAGGGCCCATTAATGGCAGCTTTGGTGGTGGTAGTAGGATTTGAACCAGTGATCTTCTGGTCCAGAGTCCAATACCTTAACCAGTGAGCTACCACGTCCACATATAAAGGCTATTCTTCGTCTGCTAATTAAAAAAATTATGTTTACATTTAGTAGGGGCACGGTGGTTTAGTGGTTAGCACGTTCGCCTCACACCTCCAGGATCCGGGTTCGATTCCCATCTCGGCCATGTGTGTGTGGAGTTTGCATGTTCTCCCCGTGCCTCAGGGGGCTTTTTTCCGGGTTCTCCGGTTTCCTCCCGGTCCAAAAACATGCACGGTAGGTTGATTGGCACCTTGGAAAAATTGTCCCTAGTGTATGTACATGTGTGTGTGTGTGTGTGCCATGCGATGGGTTGGCATTCCATCCAGCGTGTATCCTGCCTTAATGCCCATAGACGCCTGAGATAGGCACAGACTCCCCGTGACCCGAGGGAAGATGAATGAATGTTTACATTTATTCATTTCCATATCGTTTGTTATCAAACAAGTAGCGGGCTTAACACTGGCTAGAAAATATTGAAAATTTTACTAACAACAAAGGCTGACAGAAAGCTCTTAGTTGTTAGAACTTATGTTAGAACTAGCATATCAATTCTCATTGGCAGGTGCTTTTATTTTCTTTTTACCAATGAAATTACCACAACAACCAGAAGCTAGCTGGTCTATCATGCGTCTGTGGTTCTGTGGCTAAAGATTTTTAAGGTGTCGCCTGGGAATATTTTGCATATCAACCCTGATTCGTTTGAAGCTGTTGCCTTTATTCGCCGCAACGGCATGCTAGCTGTAATGCGTTTACGTCATTTCGTCACCATGTCATTTTTAAAAACATTCTCCATTGGTAAAATGATGAATATATGCATTTTATGCATATATAATGAACAAATATAAAATTAATGAGAACGATTTTGCTCATCACTTAGGGCGGCTAATTGAAATAGTTGTTTTCGCAAGCCTGAATTATCATCCAGATTAATCTGTATATGAATCCTGATTGGTTTGAAGCTGTTAAGACACACATCTAGCTAACCTATCAGGCTTAAGCCGGTCTGTGGCAAAAAAACTTACCACAGTGGTATCAGTCATCAATAATTTGCATATCAAACCTGACTGGCTTCGAGGTCCCACCCCTCTCGTCGACAAGACAAGTTAATTAAAAATGACGTGATGTAGATATTTCGCGCTCTTGTGCAGTGAGGGGAGAGTGGACAAGGGGGTGTTAAAAATAGGACTGAAACAAGGCCAGGTACACACACACACACACACACAGTCATAAAGAAATTAACTTCACACCCATCCTTTACATTCTGCGTCAGCACAAAACATACATTCTCACAGACTCTGACCAAATTCCTCAGTCTCCCGTGTGTGTGTGTGTGTGTGTGTGTGTGTGTGTGTGTGTGTGTGTGTGTGTGTGAGCATATTAATGCCTTAATTTAACAGTTAATCCTTAAAGCAAACTAATCTCTAACCAAAACGTCTATCCGGGACAAACCGTGCATTTAGAGGGTCGATAACGGCGTGCTGTTGAGGGGCACGTTAGCCGAGCGGTAATTGCAAAGCTAATGGGATTTGTTTAATGCACGGCGCATGACACACAGGCAACAAAAAGGAGAATAAGCAGAGTGACGGATTACAGTGAGTCTCGGATCGATAAAGCTCCCGAGTTCAACTCTGTTTCCGCTGGAGCTCTGGGAGTTTAATGAGGCCCAAGCTTAACTTTCTTTTTTTTTGTAGGACAAAAAGCAAATAAATAAATGTATTAAAAAGTTGCTTCGAAACTTTTTATAGACTCTAAACTTTCCAAAAAAAGTCGCTTTTTTTTATCTGTCCAGGACTGAAAGTATCTCGGGTTTCTTTTACTTGGTGGGAATTGGGCCACTTGTTGCCGCGGTAACTAATCTGCGTGCACAGCAATGTCTCGGGGGAGTTAGCATGGCCAAGTTAGCCTCCCCTTTTCTCAATGAACCCTGACAAAAAGGCCATTTTTTTCGGGGCAACAAAAGCAGAAAAGAAATCCCAGCTGGGCCCGCTGTGACATTCCCGCATTGTCTGAGAGCAACGAGCGGCGAAAATGAGAAGAAAGAGAAGAACATAAAAATGAACTAGCGACGAGTGATTAGCACCTGCTTTAAACATTCCCTCAGTGAAAATGTGTTTTTTTTTTTTTAAACCTATGAACGTGTGCTATGTAACATAATAATAAAAAAAGTATTTGCTTGCTAGATAAGGCTTCTACTTCATAAAAATGTCAGGTCAAGTCCAATGGGGGAAAAAAACAGGAATTTTGTTAGCTAGCAATTTAGCACCAATTTCATTCCACCGGATGGTTTTCTATCGGCTATTCATTACCAGGGAAACAGAGAGGACTTTATAGCGTCTTTATGTGCTATGAGCAGAATCTCTCATATGTCCAAGCTAACCGTTATAATTTGTTATGATAAGTATAAATGACCTAAACACAACCACAGCTTGTTTTAGGCTGCTGCTCAAGAGTCAGAGAAACACTTTTACACACATAATGGTGTGAAAAATGCTGTTCACAACTCTCGCCTTGGCTCCATTTGAACCCAAACTTTTAAGATCTGGGCCATATCACTCCTGAGATACGGCCTTATTAGGGTTAAGTCATGGTAGTGTCCCGGCAAGGAGATTTAGAGGAGTCCTCAGCTCTCATTTCACGCCGGGCCTCGGCCCATCGGGCACCAAACGGTCCGAGACCGCTATAAAGCCCTTACTTAAAGTGTGCAACAGTAACTTGTCCATTTAGGCTCTTGTCTTGGGCTTTTAGAATGCACAGAACTAAAACAATGAAATCCTTGCATCTCAGCTCGAGTCTAAATGAGACTGACTGCAATGCTTTTAAAGAGATATCTATTTATTCAGCAGCAGTCTGAGAACACTGCAGATATATTTTATTCAGCATGAGAAACACTGATATATATATAGATATATATATATATATATATATATATATATATATATATATATAACAAGAACTTGAATCCATCTGGGCCTCTCAAGACATTTTATTTAGTTGCGTTTCTCATTCTTGTCCTGAACATTAGAATGCCATTTGATTCATCATGAATTCATGTGCTCTCTACTTTCAGTAGTGAACTGCTCTCGGTTTCATTGAAAATGCCTTTTTAACCCCCAAACACTGCATTTCTCTTTATAACCCTCTATAATAAGAAATTGTATAGGGGATATTGTGATTTCTAAAACTACTTGTATTGTATTGAAACACTACTTTTTGTCATATCTACAGAGCATAGTTTGCCATCTTCTTTGTTTCAAATTTTGTTTCTTGAGATCCAATCATTAGCATGGAAACACTAATATTCCTAAGAGTATGAATAAATTACAATAACAGTATAGGTTTCAGTACATATTTCCAGTCCCAGAATCGCAATGTATCCTCTGAATGTGATGCTTGCACTTTACATTAGATTTTGTTAAATGTGCAATTTTTTTAAGTTAACCAAGAAAGTGACAGCCCAATGGATAATGATAACATATTATTGCATGAAGGCATAACTGAATTGTTTACATCCGAATCGTCTTAAATTTTCGGATCGATACACCGGCAGACACCGAGACGAACCTCTGTAACGCGATATGCTCTCATCAATAAAGCAACAAAATCATACACATGGATACACAGCGAATCTTTGTCCTCACTTGCTACATTCATCATGCAACGCTAATTTCTTATATTTTGTTCCCAGAAGAACCTTGCTACAGGCTACAAATATACTCCGATATAATGAATTCAGAGATGATATTTTCACTAGAAACATATGAAATGAGCAATGGATATACAATATCAGTGTTTCAGCAATACCGGTGTCTCTGTCACGGTGTAACATCATACTCGTATCAATAAACTCGCTCAGGACACAAACTGTGTCTCGGCATTCCTGTTTTTACAGTAGACGATCACAGTGCAATCAATTTCGAATGGATTAGGGTTGAAGCAAGACGCTACATGTAGAGATAAGTATTTTTGGGATCTATAACACATATATATATATATATATATATATATATCTATATATATATATATATATAGATAGATAGATATATATAGATATATAGATAGATAGATAGATAGATAGATAGATAGATAGATAGATAGATGCACCTATAAAGCATCATCTCTTAAAAATAAGTAAGAGGAAAATAAGTACAAATATCATTATACAAATATTTAAACACATGGAATAAGGTTTAAAACCTTGTTTACTGACATATTTCCTTGTGAATCACACTTGCTTGAGTTTAAACAAAAATCAATAACTACATTATTTCTGTCCTAACTTGAAGGATATTAATCAAAAAGATGGAATGATAATTATCCGATACACGTTCGATAATGCATGTAAATTATTTAGATTTCAACGCTCTTTCTCTTTTACAGGGACAACTGCTTTCATTTAGATTAGAGCCCTATTTGTATTAAGTTTAATGAAATCGAACGAATCAGTTGTGTATTGCTTATCATTGTTGTTTATCCTGCATTAAAAGGAATCAACAATAATCTATAAAGATATTAAAAGCGCTTTTGCATCAGACGCGGTTCATTGTGGGTAGTCGATATTGTGACACACTGTATCGTTATATCGAGATCATATCGTCATCAAGACACCCGGGATAAAAGTGCGCCCGATTTGCTTTGTTTATCGCGCGCGCGTGTGCGCGTGGGTGTGTGTGTGTACGCGCGCGCCTGGCTCACCCGTGTTCAGCGTTCCGCTGCACTGCCACGCGCTCGCGGCGGCGGACTTCCAGCACGACTCCCACAGGGACAGATAGTACTGCTGGTCGGCGGTGACCCACGCGGGGCTCAGCACGGCGCCCACGTCCAGGCACAGTGCCAGGAACACGCACACCAGGCCCACCAGTTTGAGGGGCGTGGGCGCCGACGAGGACGCCGCACCGCGCGACTCCTCCGTGACGCTCGCCGACGACGCCATCAGCAGCGGCTGCCGGGGCTCGCGATCGTGGCGATCGTGGCGCTCGTGCCGCGGCTCCTGTGATGCTGCTGCTGCTGCCGCCGCTGCTGCACGCGCGGAAGAACGGCAAAGAAAGCGCGAGGGCTGGAATCAGGCGGAGGGTCGCGCGCTCTGAGGATGAGAATCCGCACTGCACATTACTGAACACAAAACACGGCGCACCTGCAGGGTCCTAAAACCCGCCCACGTAGCGCCCCCCCCTCTCTCTCTCTCTCTCTCTCTCTCTCCGTCCGCGTGTCTCTCCTCTTTTTTAAAACTCGTACTCTTTAACTATTTTATGTCTGCTTCTTTTTCTGTTCTTTTCTTTATCTCTTTTCTCTTTCTGTATGTTTCTTTATACATATCCTTCCTTCTGTCTACTTTCCTTTTCAGTCTACTCCCGTTCTGCTCTCTCTCTCTCTCTCTCGATCTCTCTCTCTCTCGCCTCTTATTTTTCTCTCTCTCGCTCGCTCTCTCTCGCTCTCCTCTCTGTGTTTTTGCCTCTTCTTCTTCTTCTTCCCTCTTTCTCTCTCCCTCTCTCTTTCTCTCTTCTCCCTTTCTTTTTAACTATCTCTGTTTCTTCTCTCTCTCTCTCTCTCTCTTCTCTCTCTCTCTCTCTCTCTCTCTCTCTCTAAATAAGTCAATACGACTTAATAACATTCATTCATTCATTCATCTTCTACCGCTTTATCCGATCTTCCCTCGGGTCACGGGGAGCCTGTGCCTATCTCAGGAGTCTATGGGCATACTTAATAACATGACTTATGAAATTAACATTAATTGTGTCAAATAAAGGTACATAAAAGTCAAAAAGTTTCTCTATCTCTTCTCCATTTCTATTTAACTATCTCTGTTTCTTCTTCTTCTTCTTCTTCTTCTTCTCTCTCTCTCTCTCTCTCGGTGTGTATATATATCACTATATAATGTTTAAATCTATCTGTTTTTGCTTCTTCTACTCTCTCTCTCTCTTTTTGCTTCTTTGCAAAGAAGTCTTGCACAAAAACACACACACACACACACACACACACACACACACACACACACACACACACACAACACACACACACACACACACACTCTCTCTCTCTCTCTCTCTCTCTCTCTCTCTCTCTCTCTCTCTCTCTCTCTCTCTCTCTCTCTCTCTCTGTGACTCAAAGCCCTGTCTATACTGGTCTTTCTCTCTACTTCACTATTACTGCTTCTACTTTCTGTTTACTCTTCCACATGTATCCCCTCTTTTGTCGTTTCTTTCTCTCTATCTGTCAATATTTCTCTCTGCGCCCAATTCTTAATTTCTTCCCCCGATATAGATGTATATAACTCCACTCACTCCGTCTTCACTTTCTTGTAATAATAAAAAAAAAGTAATACAACAAAACGATCGTGAGTCAATGAATGTTCATTGCAATTAATTCGGTTTTATGATCGGAAATGATCTTTATTAATACATTTAGACATCTAGTCAATATCTGTTTAATAAGGGCGTTTTACGAACTTTAAGTGGTCATTTAAGGAGAGTTGTAGCGCCCCCTGTCGTCACCATCATCATCATCATTTTGAAAAAAAAAAAAATACAAGAATGCAACGATTTAGTCATTTTCAGTGGCTAAACATTGTTAAATGTTTACCCTAAAGAATTTTTTTAAAAAGAAATAATGAATTTGGTGGCTGTAATATATCTCACTTAGGATGTGGCCAACAAAGAGCTGGACAATTAAGTTTTAATTGCTGAAGGATAATTGAATAAACTAGCAACTGGTCTGTAACATGACTAGGTTTACAGTACATAATAATTTCTCTGAGCAAGGGACAAATTACAAAAATCAATATTGTATACCAAGGGGCACGGTGGTTTAGTGGTTAGCACGTTCGCCTCACACCTCCAGGGTCCAGGTTCTATTCCCATCTCGGCCATGTGTGTGGAGTTTGTATGTTCTCCCGGTTCCTCAGGGGGTTTTTCTCCGGGTTCTCCAGTTTCCCCCGGTTAAAAAACATGCACGGTAGGTTGATTGGCACCTTGGAAAATTGTCCCTAGTGTATGAATGTGCTTGTGTGAGTGTGTGTGCCCTGCGATAGGTTGGCATTCCATCCAGGGTGTATCCTGCCTTAATACCCAAAAACGCCTGAGATAGGCACAGACTCCCCGTGACCCAAGGGAGGATCGGATATAGCGGTAGAAGATGAATGAATGAATGAATGTTGTATACCTATGATCTTCATGCCCTTGCGTGGCACTACATTAAAAACAGGCATGATTCCATGACGGAAATCATTGCATAGCAGCAGAATACACCAGAATACAAGGTCTGTAATCACAAATTGGCGCTTCACATATATTCTACAAATACAGGTTAAAGCTATATCAGGCAAAAAGTAAGAAAATCAGCATTCTTCTCTGGGCCAAAGTTAATGTAAATCTAGTTTCAGAGCAACATGCAATTCCATCCAGTCAACAACTTTTTTTTTACAAGGAAGGCCTTGTATATTTTAAAGAGACAATGCTAAACCGCATTATGGCTTTGTGGTAGAAGAGTTCAGAGGCCGAACTGACGTGTCCTCAGCTCAAAACATCCGTTGTTTGAAAACATTTGTGTCATGAGGTGAAAAATACACAGAACATTTTTGACTCAAAACTCAGGTTACAGATATTTTATATACAATCGAAAACATGTCCCTCTCCAAAGTTTTTTTTGAGATATGTTAGACACAACATATTTAAATCGACCACATTTTTTCCTCAAAATTGTATATTTCCTCATTATTCATTCATTCTTCTATCTTCTACCGCTTTAGCCAATATTCCATCGGGTCACGGGAAACCAGTGCCTATCTCAGTCGTCTATGGACATTAAAGCAGGATACACCCTGGATGGAATGCCAACCCATCGCAGGACACACACACACACTCACATTCATACACTAGAGACAATTTTCCAAGGTGGAAATCAACCTACCGTGCATGTTTTTGGACCGGGAGGAAACCGGAGTACCCGGAGAAAAACCTCCTGAGGCACGGGGAGAACATGCAAACTCCACACACACATTGCAGAGACGGGAATCGAACTCGGACCCTGGCGGTGTGAAGCGAACGTGCTAACCACTAAGCCACCATGCCTCCTCCTCCTTTTTATAATAATTTTTTAAATATATAATATTTCTTATTAAAAGCAAATTTCTTCAGTTTCATGCTTGATTACATCATGTTTTTATAGGAAGAATCTAACAATAAAAAAAAAAGAATGCACAAAACTGAGCAGAACTGATGAGCTTTAATCTCTGCTGGAGGGTCTGTGTGTGTGTGTGTGTGTGTGTGTGTGTGTGTGTGTGTGTGTGTGTGTGTGTGTGTGTGTGTGTGTGTGTGTGTGTGTGTGTGTGTGTGTGTGTGTGTGTGTGTGCATGCGTGTGTGTGTTTGTGTGAGAGGGTCGACCATGTCCTCTGGCAAAGTCTTAAAGCCTCAGTGATTACCGATTGTAGTCAGAGAGGAACGATCAGTGGGGGATAAACATGCTAATTAGTGTTAGAGACATCAGCAACTCATCAATATTCATACCTGAAGAATCTCTATTAGGGTTTTGAAAAATACATTTTTTTAGTGAATCATTTGTGTGTAATTTACAGTAACAGTAAAAACAATGATCGTCACTGATATACCTGTGTGAAACATGAAAAATAATCCTGCATAAATAAAACTAAGGATCGGCTCTTTCTCTTCTAGGGTTGCCAGAGCTGAATGTTTTACTCTCTAAGAGATTTAGATCATATCATCATATTAGTAGGGGTTTTTTTTTTTTTTTGGAAACCTAAATCCTTATTGCTTTCTAATGAGGTTAATATTGGCCCTAAGGGCGCAATCTGCACTTTGAAAACTTTGAGTAATTGGTGATATTTTTACTAGAAGTAGTGCGAATGAATCGTTCATTTGAGTCTTTTTTATTTTTTAACAATCCGAATCCCAACATTTTATGTCTTGATGTTAGTGATCGACAGAGGCATGGTGGTTTAGTGGTTAACACGTTCGCTTCACACCGCCAGGGTCCGGGTTCGATTCCTGTCTCGGCCATGTGTGTGTGGAGTTTGTATGTTCTCCCTGTGCCTCAGGGGTTTTTTCTCCGGGTTCTCTGGTTTCCTCCCCGGTCCAAAAACATGCACGGTAGGTTGATTAGCACCTTGGAAATTTGTCCCTAGTGTATGTATGTGTGTGTGAGTGTGAGTGTGTGTGTGTGTGTGTGTGTGTGTGTGTGTGTGTGTGTGTGTGTGTGTGTGTGTGTGTGTGTCCTGCGATGGGTTGGCATTCCATCCAGGGTGTATCCTGCCTTAATGCCCATAGACGCCTGAGATAGGCACAGACTCCCCGTGACCCGAGGGAAGATAGGATATAGAGGAAGAAGATGAATGAATGAATAAATGAATGTTAGTGATCGAAAACATGTCTGCACAATTCCAATTATTTAAAGTCCTGTTTTCTTTTGCATGAATTAAAAATTGCTTTCAGTAAATGTACTAGTCTAAGTGTGACCGCTAGTTCGTTTTCCTTAAGAAAAAATACGTTTCACAGATCTTCAATGATTTTTACATTCATTCATCTTCTCTGGTTTAGTAACAAGATAATGGGATAAGATAAGACAAGATGCAACGAGATGAGATAACCTGCGATGTTGTACAATTTAGAGACGGTGATGTTTTATAAAAGATAGGAGGTGGAGCTGGAGGAAGATGTTGAGATGTTCATTGGGAGGGACGAGGATGGACAGGAATAGAAATGAGTTTATTAGTGGGACAGCACACGATGGATGTTGGTGTGGGAGGCTAGATTGAGATGGTTTGGACATGTGCTGAGAAGGGACATAGGGTATGTACTGTAGGGAGAGGAATGCTGAGGATGGAGGTACAAGAAGAAGGCTAAAGAGGAGGGTTATGGATGTCGTGAAGGGAAGAACCAACCGACCTTCCTCTCTTTATCATCTTAATAGCTGCTCTCGCATTGTCCTTACTAATCCTATCCTGCTTCACCATCACCACATCCATCCTTCTCTCTCTCATTCCCCTCATTTATCATCAGCTCAAAATTCTCCCACCACACACTTTCCTCACTAGCAAACACATTTCCATCTGCATCCTTTATTGCTCTAATTGGCAGCACATCCTTCCCAGCTCGCTCCCGCTGCCTGGCCAACCCCTACAAATCCTTTTATGTTTCGCCAACCTCTTTCTCCTTACGCCTTCCTGTACATGCTCATTCCACCACCACAACGTCTCTTTGTTTGTCTTTCTTAGTTGTCTCCCCTTATCACTTCTGCAGTAGTTGCCCAATCATCTTCACCTCCACCGAAGCCTTGCTTGACTTCTCCCCTAAATCCCACACTACAGTCTTCCTCCTTCAGTTTCCACCATCTTTTCACTCCTCACTCTGATCCCACAGACCACCATCCGATGCTGTCTAGCATACACAATGCCCTGCCACTACCTTACAGTCTCCTTCAGGTTACATCTCCTGCACACAATATAGTCTACCTGTGTGCACCTTCCTCCACTCTTATATGTTCTTCTTAAAATATGTGTTCACCACGGCCATCTCCATCCAAAATCTACCACCATCTTCCCTTTCACATACCTTTCCTTAAATCCATACCTTCATTTTAAGAAAGATATGGATTCACCCAACACCTTCTCATCACCTCTGTTCCCTTCACCCATTGAAGTCTTCACCTAGCACTAATCTTTCATTCCTAGGTACACTCTCCACTCGCTCCAGAAACCGTTCTTTCCCCTCCATCTCACAACCTACTTGCGGCGCATAGGCACTGATGATACTCATCATCGCCCTATCAGAAATTCTCATCACCTCCACTACACTCTTACTGTACTCTGGTTTAAACCCTCTTCCCTCTTCCAAATTTTCCTGGCCTTACTCCCGTTCCACTTTGTCAACCGCTTCACTCAAATCAGCGAACTGTCTCGATTTACCAGTTGTAATACCGTCATTTTACACTTCTCCGTTCCCTGAAGTCCCTGTAGATGTCTTCCCCCTCTCCTGCACATCCTTTGGACAACAGTAGCCCAATTTTCACCGGTACCCTTTTGACTAACATGTGTGTGTCGAGTTTGCACGTTCTTCCCGTACCTCAGGGTTTTTTTTCTCTGAGTTGTGCCCTTTCCCTCGGGTTGATTGTTGCCTTGTAAAATTGTCCATAGTGTGTGTGTGTGTGTGTGTGTGTGTGTGTGTATGTGTGTGTGTTCCCTGCCATGGGTTGGCATTCCATACAGGGTTGATGCCCCAAGACGCCTGAGAAAGGCACAGGCTCCCCGTGACCCGAGGAAAGATCGGATAGAAGATAACTGAATATTTTCCACTCATTAATCTGGCAACCTTATTATCACTTAACATAGGCATGTCAATCTGGCAACCTTGAGCGAGACCCTATCGATCTCAGCATTGCGCCTGCGCAGTTTCTTCATCCACCAGGGTGGAAAAAAAAAAACCCACTGGATGCAGTTTTGAAAGGTCCAGCCTCCTCTGTGAGTGTGTAGGGTATGTGTGGAGACGAGGGTGTGGATTTTTAGGATGTAAAGAGAAGTTTTATTTACCCCTTTGGTTGAAAAATAATAATGGCTAAACAGGCAATAACGCCATTTTTGTTGATTTGTCCGGTGCGCGAGACCGTGTCGCTCGCGCGGATGGATTAACGGTAAATCAGTCAGTGTCAGTTAGCGGAATTAGCGTAGCCTCACGGAGGAGCTTAGCGGCTAAAACACGGTCCGTAATCTGTTATTTATTTTATTATCATTCTATTTTTATACATAAGGAAAGCTCTGTATGATTTGTCCCATTCATTTGCTGTAGTGTTCTGCAACAACTGTTGGTTAAACGAAGCGGGGTTTGTCCTCGCGAGCATTTGTGTTTAATGTATGAATATTATCTATTCATTTATTTGCTAAAACGTGTTATTGCAATTATTTCGATATTGAATTATTCATTGGATCTTATTTGTGTGTATTATCTAACCTACATTTAAATATATGTCATTCTGTACCTTTATATTAATTATTAATGTCTCTCTTTATTTAAGGTTATTCTGTAAACATGTGGTGTATATTTATAATCTCTTATAATCTTTAAACTAGTCATCTGTAATCGTATGGATTTTGTATTTATTAATTCCTACCATTTTCTTATCTATCTATCTATCTATCCATCTATCCATCTATCCATCTATCTATCTATCTATGACATCTGTTTGATAGTCAAGGCAATATAATGATGTAAGACAACATGTTTATAAACATTGTATAACTTGTTGAAGTGATCATTTGTAATATTATTTTCCTGTCTGATCTGGCTTAAGGTTTGCAGAGCTGCAGGAATCATGGGAGCCGGTACGTAGACAAGACTGTTCTTATAGTGTTTGTTATTTGCAGCTTGCACATACAATTGTGACGTAAGAATATAAACAAGCATATTACCCATTTATATTTAATGCGATAAAAACAATACCTGAGGGCTGATTTAGGTTTTACTGTAATTTACTATTTACATTTAAATAAAAATTTAAATGTCTGGAATATAAAAGTGCCTGGAACGCTGCAGTTTACAAAGAAGTGAAAGTTTACTGTTCAGTAATCTGAAATTATTAAAGTTCTGAAATGACTAAAGTGGTGCAGAATTGAAGCACTGAAATTTAAAGAGTACACAAGTGTCGGGAATTCTGTAGTTTCCAGAATACCTCAGTGTCAGATGTACTGAAATAATAATGATTCTGAAAATTCCTAATTATTCTGTAGTGTTTAGGAATTCTAAAGTGTTCAGAGTAATGAAATATCCAAGATGTGAAATTTAAAGTTTTAAAGTGTCCCGGATGCTGAAATTTCCATAGTTCTGAAGTGCCCAGGATACTGAAATTTACGAATGTACATAAGTGTCTAGGATACTGAAATTTCCAAAGTTCTGAACTGTTCAGGATACTGAAATTTTCAAATGTACAGAAGTCTTCAGGATACTAAAATTTGCAAAGGTACATAAGTGTCCAGAAGATTGAAATTTCCGAAGTTCTGAAATGTCCAGGATACTGAAATGTCCTGAATATTGAAATTTCCAAAGTTCTGAAGTGCCCAGGATACTGAAATTTTCAAATGTACATAATCATCCAGGATACTGACATTTCCAAAGTACAGAAGTGTTCTGGATACTGAAATTTACGACGGCACATAAGTGACCAGGATACTGAAATTTCCAAAGTTCCGAAATGTCCAGGATATTGAAATTTTTAAACGTACAGAACTGTTCAGGATACTGAAATTTCCAAACATTCAAAATTATCCAATGTTCTAAAGTATTACTGTACTAAATGTACTAAAGTATGTACTAAAGCTTCTGAAGTATTTACATTTCCTGAGTAGAGAAGTGTCTGATATTCTGTAGTATTTAGGAATGCTAAAGTGTTCAGAGTAATGAAATATCCAGGATGCTAAATTTAAAGTTTTAAAGTGTTCCGGATGCTGACATTTCCAAAGATCTGAAGTGTCCAGAACACTAAAGCATCTGAAATTCTAAAACAGAACTACAGAGTACAGTGGTGTCTGAAATATTGTAGTCTTCAGGAATTTAGTACAGTAGTTTTCCTGTTTAATGAAGCATTCAAAATATTAAAGTGTTCAGAATAGTGAAATGTTTAAGTGTCTGTTGGAATTGATTGTTTGTTTGAATTGATTGTCGGGAATTTTGAAGTGTTCCTGATACTGATGTGATACTGCTACTGAAACTGAAGTGTCCAATGCTAGAGTCTAGATGATCACATTCCTTATTTTAATAGAACAATTAACAATTAAAACAATTGAATATAAAACAAAAGCACAATGTTCTTATTATATCTAAATATTTTTATTATATTATATATGTAAAGAAATATTAAAATGCAGAGCAGCATTGTTGCCAATTCTGCTGCTTGCCTATAAGCCTGTATTTGGAAGAAACGATACTTAGGTTTTAGTATGCAATCACATATGAAGACATTGATGGTGTTTGTTGTCGGAAGATCGGTTTCCAGTGTGTTGCTGATCCAAGACTCTTGGCGCTATTCTAATCCCTGTGTGGACATCCGAGGTCAGGGAAACAGTGGGCCACTTTGTCTCTTCTGTCCTCCCACACACCGAGCCGAGTGTCGCTCTAATAAAAGGAGGATCCTGATTCAAAGCAACTTTTGTATTTCGTGGTATTTCATACACTCTTTCCCTCGGTTTGTTTTTTCCTCTGTGTTGCTCAGGTACCGGGTCATCGCAGCATGTTTCAGTTCCTGTTACTTTCACAGCATGTGTTTTGGATTCTACAGAAACACCTGCACAACATATTAAACAATTGGTTTACAAAAAAAACAAACAAAAAAAACGTATACCTCATTTGTAGGCTACGTTATGTCCAGTGTCCAGGAATAATGCAGGGTCTGGAATATTGGTGGTCACAGATCTAAAGTGTATAGAACAATGAAGAGCGAAAATTTATGGAACAATGAAGAGCAAAAGATTGTCTGAGCATTTCCGATCAAAAGACATGCTGAGGTCTTTAGCATTTTGAATAGTCTGGAATACAGAACTGTCCTGAATCATAACAAAGTCTTTAATATCCTGAAGTGCCTGGAATAAGAACTTTCATAGGAGACTGAAGGGTCTAGAATACAGAAGTTTCCTGGATCTTGAAGTATATACAAATATTGATCTGTATAGGATCCCAGAATGTCCCGGATACCAAAGTCATTTATATCCTGAAATGTCCAGAACACTGAAGCCTTTTGTATCCTGAAGTGTCCGGAATAACGATGCCTTTTGTATCCTCAAATGTCTGGAGTAGCGAAGCCTTGAAGTGTCCAGAATATGGAAGTCATTTGTTTCTTGTAGTGTCTGCAATACAGAACTTTATATGATCCTGAAGTGCCTAGAATACAAGAATTCCCTGGATCCTGAAATATAAGTCCAGAATATAAAACTATGTGTCCAGAATAGTCTTTAGTATCCTCAAGTGTCCAAAATACTGCAGTTTAAAAAGGCAGAACAGTGCTAAAATAAAAAAGTCGACATTTTATACATTAATATTTGTGGTATATGTGGCAAATCGTTGGACACAACACCTAGCACCTTCAGCCAAATATAAAGCCTTTATCATGGAAAGTCTGGTGTTTTAATTCACACCCTTATTCTCTACGCAGTGTTCCTGCCGGCGGATGCTGCGCACGCAGTGCTGAAAAGGCTCCCAAGGGCCAACTTCTTCCTGGAGGAGATGAAGCAGGGCAACATCCAGCGCGAGTGTAGGGAGGAGATCTGTAACTATGAAGAAGCCCGGGAGGCTTTTGAGAATGATGAAAAGACGGTAAGATATTATGGCAAGTTGCTACGCAAACTCTTATGCGCACACGCACACGCACACACGTATGTATGTGTATGAATGCTGACACTTGGACATACTGTTCTTTGTAATTTTCTGCTAACAGGAAGCATGTTATTGGGCAGGAAGTGAACTGACTTCCTTAAATTGTTCCACGGAGACTTGATTGTGATTCATTCTGGGTTAAAGGGCATTTCATCTTGAGCAGCAAAACACTAAGGCATTAATACAAGGAAGTGAAACAGAAGTTGAGAGCATTTTGCTGTTTAATCTCTCAGAGTTTTTAATATTTGGGGGGGGGGGAAATCCCATGTCCAGGATTAATTTAAATATTACCAACCAATCACGCTTAAGTAAAAACACCTATTAACTAATCACAATTGGACACATTGGTCACCGGAGTTATCTGTAACATTTCCGCCACCAATCGGACCTCTGTAACAATAACCCAAGATCAGTCACACCAGGGCAGTAATATCTCATGACCTTTTCCTCAACTCCAACCCCCAGCAACCAATTAAATCTTGACAATCAATCACACCTTGGCAACAGCAGCAATCAGACATTCTCTGAAACCAGTCGTGTGTCAGCAGCAACACCCAGCAATCAGTCACACCTCGGCAACCTATCACATCTCCGCAGTCAATAATGCATTGGCAGCAACCTCTAGCATCCAATTATACCTCAGTGAAAAATGCCCTCCGACCAACCACAGCTCAGCTATTGAATATAAAAAAACGTGTTCCCTTTTTCAATTATATTGAAAACTGGCTGATTTTGTGATTTTGTGATTGAAATGTTGTGTCCCCGCATTGCCCGCATTGTTCAAGGCTCATAATTGTATAGCAAAGTCTAATGTGGGATTTCCTTTGATCCCTTTACGTAAACATTCTGAACATTCCGAAATTCATACAGATCCCAGTTACAGCATTTCAGTCTATTCAATGCTGGAAACCCCAAAGACATTTGACACGGCTGTTTCTGACCTCTTGAATGTTGAAGGCCACTGAGTTTCTGTATGGCCTGGAGCTGTGTCTAAAATTACACACACTTCTTTAGCTCAGTAAACGGACACGTATGTGTTCTTGACGTGACAAACATGTATAAGTAATGAAATATAAACCGTTTCTGAGGAAACCTCTTAAAACCGGTGGGCTACAGTACAAACGTCCTGTTGTACCTGACAGCACACCGGTGATTTTTACAATTATATAATTGTAATTATATAAATGTAAACATCTATTTTCCATTTTTAATGTTCCCTATAGTATTTTTTGTGGTTTAGGTTTTTTTTAACATAGGTCTTTTTATTGATTTCTTTTGTGGCAGTTGTTTTATTTAACAGAAGAATTGTCCACCGTTAATTTTAAACCTGGATTGGTTGATCACGTTTTCTGTACATTGATGATTTTCAATGTGCCAACTCTAAGATTGGATGAATAAGTCATTGGCTTGCTGGCATTGAGTATGATTATTTTTTTTTTGCAGTGATAAAAGAATAACAGCTTGATAACATGACAAACCGAATGCCGCAAGATACTTGAGAGTTAAACCGAGGGAGTCCAGCATGTCTGAGCTGTACAGCAAATAATGTTTACAAGGATATGAAATACTCAGGAAAACAATTGTTTACAGTAAATCTTTGATAATGTTTAAATACATGATAGGATCACCAGTAATGTTTTCAAAAATATTTATTTAATCTAATCTCCTGCTCTGCATTTGACTTTCAGCGGCGATTCTGGGAGGAGTACCAACGCGAGAGCAGCCCCAAACCCGGAGGACTTCAGTCCATAGTGGGCGGGGTCAACTTGCTGTACCTTATCCTGCCCCTGTTGCTGGTACTGGTGCTGATTGCCGCGATCTCGTTTACAGTGTGGAGGTGTCACTCGCGCAAAAGGTCCCAGCGTAGCCCCGCCATCGGCCAGAGAGACTCCGCCCTCGCGGTCGTTTCCATGGACCAGTGGGGACAAAGCTACCAGCCCGACCCTGCCTATTCATCTGATGACATCACCCCGGGCCAGCTCAGTGTCGCGGATCCACCACCTTCTTACGAGGAAGCGGTAGGGCACATGGATGTGCACGTGGAGACAGAGCCTCCACCCCAGTACGATGACATCATTGGAGGCTCTCCTAACAATGCCGTGATAGGGCAGGCCAAGTGAATCGTGCCCAAATCACAATCTCACTCCTGAGGATTTTCTCCACACCAACAGCTGCTTCCATTAGTGCTTTACAAACAGACTCTGCTACTCACCAGTTAACTGCTGAAATAGACGGTTTAACACATCCAATACCAGCAAACGCCAATAATACAAACACTAACTCTGATCAACACCTAATCAACAGAAGAACTAATGGATTTGTTTTCCGAATACAAGAAAATACTATATTCTCAGTTTACTTCAGAATATACAAGTCCAGAGTATAAGATTGCAACTACTTACAAGTTGTTCAGAGAACAATATATTAATGTCAGTTTAGCAACAAATCAGGCGATTTTATTTCATATTTTTGTGTTGTCACAGTTACCTCATTACACTTTGATCCCAGTTTGTTTTTAAGTGAATCGTAATTCTGAAGACACCGATACCCACCCCACCCCCCCCCCCAATTCTTTTTTGGAAATTTTCCAAAAACTAAAGGAGTATCATCATTACACAGGAAAAATGGCAACATTTGCATCTCCTGCTCCAGACGCATTCTGACCAGCAGAGGAAACAGCGACGAGGAAAATTGAGCCGTTTGTTTATGAAGAATGAACTTGAGTCAGGTTTTAATAGGTCATAGGAAGTTTAAATACATCAGCTTGTCCAGTCCTTCTGCTGCTGCTGCTGCTGCTGCAAGTTTTCTGAGTGAGCCGTCTCGTCGTCTCACTGACAATTCTCATAAGGCTTCACAACGACTGGGGCCGAGAGCGTGAAATCAAGCCAAACCACAGCTCTCGGGTATAAACAGCCTGAGTCATAGGATCCCGAAAAGCAACGGAAGCACACTTTTCTTTTTCCTCTTGTTTTAACGCTTCGAGTGTCCAATATTCCAGCTCATTACATAGTGCAACAGTAGCACCCATGATCCAATAGCTGTAACACAGTGTGTGTATGTGTGTGTGTGCACTGCTGTAACACACATGATCAATAGGAAACCAGAGTACGAGAAGAGACTAAGCACTAAACTGCAGTGCAGATTAAGCATAGCGCATACCTAAACATCACTCTATCATTCAGCTCAATTCACACCAGACCAGCAAGTGCTGTATTCGAATTTCTGTGCTCATGACTGTGATGTTCTACCAGGTTTCTTGCAAATTATTATGACCTTTGAGCGATGATGTGATGTATCGGCTCCTTTGGACCGATCATGTCTGTTCAGGCTCGTATAGACATTTCTTGATGCTGTGAAAGAAATGTAAGGAAAAAAATTTTGCATTTCTATAAAACAAATTATATATATATATATATATATATATATATATATATATATATAGACATATATCTATATATATCTATATATATATATATATATATATATATCATCCCTCTTATATCATGACAATTTGTATACAGTTGCATTTACATCCCATATAGGGAAAGACTGTAGTTATAAGGGGAGTGTTCTGGAAAAGGAGATGTGGATGTTCCATACCTTTAAATGCCATTGTAAATGGATATAAAAAGGTTTTCTTAAAAAAAAAAAAAAAGTTAGTAGCTTGCTGTGGTATGAGAGGAATAATGGCAGGTTTACACATATTCCGTGTGCTGCTCCGCACTGGGTCGTTTTAATTTGCATTGTATAATTCATGTTTTGCGTGCAGTGCAAGTCACAAGAAAAGCTATAACACTGTATATGTTGCTTCTCTTTGTATTACCATGCGATATATATATATATATAGATATATATATATATATATATATATATATATATATATATATATATATATATATATATATATATATATATATATATATAACCTGTAAAAAGGTTCAAACATTCAAACATGCACTGCAAACGGAGTATGTGTAAAACTGCCGTAAAGTAGTTCAGCACATGTTAATACAGGAACATTATCACTGCTTTTTCAGCACTGATCACTGATTGGTTTTCTATAACAGCACAACAATGAAGCGTTTTATCTCTCGTACCTCACCCTTCATCCACCTGCATCTGAATCGTTCTATTACAGAGGAAAGATTTAGAGATTTAAGTAAACAAGAAAACAATCAGTTGTGTGTGGCAGTTTTACGTTATTGTGGCTGTGAGTCACGTAAAAATGAAAATAAGTGAAACTATTCATGTTTAAATGTTACTGTAAGTTTAACTCATTAACTTAATTTAAGTAGCCATTTAATAATAATGATAATAATAACACGTCATGTCGTGAAGCAGGATAAAACATTACGCCGTTAGCCTGTGTAAACTTTAGTGTTCAATAGGAAGGTTGGCAAAAGTGTAAAATTTGCTATGCACTATTTTATTTCCTATTTACGATCCGTATGTAATGAAAAACTTCACTGCAGGAAAATCAGGAAAATAACCTCACAGACTGTTTAATAACTTTGTGTTGTTTCGCTGTATTTTTTTAAAAAGTGTACACAGAGTTCATTAACACTGTTTTTTTTTAGAGACTGATGTGTGAATGCGAGTCATTTTAAAGGGATTAACAGTAATATTTTAATTGTGCGTGTGTGTGTGTGTTTGTGTGTGTGTGTGTGTGTGTGTGTGTGTGTGTATGGTGTTCTTAATTTTAATCAGATACAGAAGTATTCATTTCTCCTGGGAAAATGAGGATTTACATTTTTTTTTGGAATGTGCTTGTGTATTTTATTTTTGTCTGCACAAAGCCATAATTGGAAGCAAGACATTTCTCAGGATGTCTAAATGTTTACATAATGTTTAAAGGGGAGAAAAAAAATGTCACATGCATTTTTGTTTTCACCCCAATTTTTTTTTCTTCCCCAGAATACTAAAATAGTGCTGACTTTATGAATTATCATCTAAATGTTTCTTCTACTATTTAAGATTACGGTTCTTTATGTAGCAGGCAGCGTTTAGGGAATACGTCTCCGGACGCACCCTGATAGCATCACCCTTCACTGTGATGTTTTTTGTTTTTATTGCGTTTTTGTTTCTATATCGTAAATTGAAACTAATGCAGACATTTACAGGAAGGAAACGGTCGACTTTTATTACATATAACTCCACTGATTTTGCAGCTCGAGTGCCAAACTAATAAAGAAAACTTCCCATAATATTCATTCAAGTGAAAATCAGGATCGTAAGGGATTAGTTTAAAAAAAAAAAGTGAGTTTAAAGGGGCGCTCCTCCCTGAGTCGTAAAATTGCCCTTTAATGAGAATATGACAAATTTTGATCCTTATAAATCTTTTAAGAATGTGCAACTCTTGTGACGTCAGAGTAGCATACGACTGCCAATTTCTTACAATAGGATAGTTAATATACAGCAATGACAAACAGTTTGTCAGGAGATTTCAGCAATTGTTTCATATAATTATATAATAATTGTGTTTCAGAGTAGAGACGAGATTTGGAGCTTTAGCGCCTCCTGCAGGATGAAGTTCAATCACAAAGGTTTGAAACCTGAAGGCTGATTGGGTGAGAAATGAAGTTCAGAAAGCCTTTATAGGAGTGTAAGTTGTGTTTGTGTGTACACACTATAACAAAATAATAAATGCAATTCTTTTTTTATCATAAAGCGATGTGTGGATGCACTTTTATAAGAATAAAGTATATTACTCATTATTGTGTCATCATTATTAGAAAGGCAAACGCTGCGTTACACACCAGATCCCACGACTCCGCAACTACTGCGCGTGTAGAAAGTGATGTGAAACAGCAAAGGCGTGGCTTTATATAAGTGTGTGTAATGTTCTGCTTTGGCCTCATTCAGAAAATAAAATATCCAAATGTCTGTGTGTATAAAAATATTTAAAAAGGTTTTTTTTTCTTTTGAACCTTTTGTTCATAGAGATTGTTAACATGGAAATAGTCTTTTAATGTCAGTGCTTTTTCGACATCTGTGTTTTGTTGTAGTGACTTGAAGAGAGAGAAATAAAGACTCGGATGAGGGAACCATCGTTAATATCGACTAGAGCTTAGTGAAAGCACTTGTTTATTGGTTATTCCAGAAGGTACATTTTGTCTTTTAAAGCTTTAATATAAACAACAATAATAAAAATAATAATCTTTTAAACAAAAGGGAAATCATGAGAATGTTTTATTACATAATATAAAAAAAAAAATCTTGATTCTTTTTAAATTCAATGATGAATTCTCAGTTCTGATTGGACAAAAAGTTAAATATTTTTTTATTTTATAAAGTTGTTCAACAGTACAATAAGCAACAGGACAATATGGCAGATAATACAAATACTAATTATTGAAAATGTTTCGGTAACAAAAGGCTTATAAACATGATTCATCTCTTATTAAACATCTCTCTAGTAAAAATATGGACGCAAATCTTTAGTTCTTTAAAACAGTTAAGTATATTTAATGCCATTCCATCATATTTAAACATTAAATCAATACACTGAGGAATTTCTCTTTCACTTAAGTCAAGGGCAGTGAATAAATAGTTCTGATAAATTTCATGCAAAAATAAGTCAAAATGAATTCTCTCAGGTGAAGGTGTTCATACATGGTCCTGACTGAGACCACCGAGGCACAAAACAGCAAAATAAGTTGGGACGGATGGAAAAAGTTGCTCAAACTCTTAAAGAACAGATTTATTAAGGATTTATTATGGCATCAGCGACTGCCCTTAGACTTCTATTTTAAACAAACATGGACCCAAAAACACTTTAGTACTCCTTTAACGCCGCACATCCATTCCACAACTTCACCTCTCAGAGGGGAAATGTCCTTTTTTAACAATTATCTTTCGGAATTTTTCTTTTCTTATAAAATTACTACAAACGTCCTTATTTTTGTTCACAGAAATAGGAAAAACTCACATTATACAGCCCCCCCCAAATCTCACAGCTCCTTTCTGCAGGAATAATCCTAAGAAATAATTACGTGCCTTTTTATGGCTAATATGCCATAAAAAAGAGGACTATTACAGCAGCTGAAGCGGGGGAAGCAGAGAATCAGTAGAAATCACACACTAAGTTTTAAATAAGCAACACAGGGCTATAGGGTGTCTTGTCATTGTATGGCAGCATCGATCCTGAGAGTGATATAACAGTGACTTAATCATCACGGTAAGGAACTTTGGTGTCTGTGCGTATGTGTGTGTGTGTTTCAGAGCCACTCCCTGGGGTTGCGTACAACTTCAATCATCTCTGCTTCTTTGGTGCCTTCAGCCGGCTCGTGCATGTACTCCCATCTGCACACAGAAGAAGAGGAGGAGGAGAGTTCAGGGAAAGTGTACTGTATTCCACGGAAATCTTCAGCAAGGTCTCTTTCATTCATGTTTAATATGCAATATTGCAATACTTCTGTTTAAAATTGATTACGAGCTAGAATTACCAGTGAGAAGTGCACGGGGCGGAACCTGCTGCGTCAAATAATTAATGGTTATAACTATGAGATTTGCTGAGTCGAGATTTTTCTTTGCCTGTCTGTGTGACTCTACTGACCTGGCTGTGAGAGGAAGAGACATGATGATGCTCTCGATCCTGGAGCCGGGAGTCGCGAGGCCGAACTTCACCCCGCGATCGTACACCAGGTTAAACTCCACGTACCTGAAACGCACCACGGGGCTGTTACGATTTATATATTTGAATATAAAGCACGTCATTATACCGTACACAGAAGGTCCAGAGGGTCGCTCGCCTGCCACGTCTGATCTGCTGCCAGTCTTTCTCCTGCTGCGTGAACGTATCTTTGAGGTGTTTGTGGACAATGGGCAGGTAGCACGGTACCACCGTCTTAGCACAGCTCTTCACGAAGCTGAACGCCTCCTCCTGATTCGGGGCGTCCAGGTCGTCGAAGAAAATCCCGCCGATGCCGCGAGTCTCGTTGCGGTGGCGGATAAAGAAGTAGCGGTCGCACCTGAAGAAGGGGGGGGGGGGGTTAACATCAAAGCTTTGAAAAGTTTTTACGAAAAACCTATTTCTCAACATTAAAGTAGACGCAGGTAATCAGAGTGCATTATGGGAATACACAGTTGCTCATCCTCCTCATTATTTTTTGACTGTGTAATTATTTCACCCCAGTGTAATATATTTTTTTATGCTGGATATTTCTATCCTCGTGAGGATGTTCATCTACAGAGACATCACTAAAAAAAAAAAAATAATATCCATTACACATTCTAACTCAGTGAACATCTGGAGATGAATATACTGCAGCTCGTCAGCTTTGGAACACAGAATGTATTCACACACACACACACACACACACACACACTCAGAGAAAGGAGTGTAAGGAGGGTCATACCACTTCTTGAAGTCAGGGTAATACGTAGGGTTGTGCTTGTCACAGGCATCACGGAGAACAGAATGGAAAAGAACAGCGTCTTCCTCATTGATGTAAACTGGAGTCAGATCAGTTCCTCCGCCAAACCACCACTGCTTACTGCCTGAGAGAGAGAGAGAGAGAGAGAGAGAGAGAGAGAGAGAGAGAGAGAGAGAGAGAGACGAGAGAAGGGAGAAGGGAGGAGAGAGAAAGGGTAGGAGGGATGAAAATGAGACAGAAAACAAAGCAAGACTGATACAGAATAAATAAATAAACAGAAAGGGGATAGATTAACAGGAAAAAATAGACAATGGATAAGAAAAAGAAAGAAAGGAGGAAGGTGAATAGAAAAAGACATTCCGGCAGAGAGAGACAATACAAGATGTGAAAATAGAGCAAATATCGAGGGGGGACAAAGAAATGCAGTGAGAGAGAAGAGAAACAGATAGAAGGAGAGAGAGAATGTGCAAGACAGGCACAGAAGTGGAGGGAAAGAACCAAGCAAATGAAAAGAGAGAGAGAGAGATAGACAGATGTGTGTGTGTATGCTTGTTAGATAGCACACAGATGCTGGTCAAGGAGATAAAACTCACCGTCTGCTTCCTCCACCTCAAAGTATCTGTAGTTGAAGTGCACGGTGGGAATGTGCGGGTTTTTGGGGTGGATCACCGAGCTGACGCCCATCGCAATAAAGGGCAACTTCCCTGAAACGCACAGATAACACAAAGACAGTTAGGACGACTAAATGCTCGGTCACGTTAAAAAAAGAAGAAGAAAAAGTCTGCATGGGCGAGCGTCACCCCCCCCCCTCATGAAATTTGTTTTATTAACATTAGCTACTGGATTCTGAATTTTCTGATTCATTTTTAACAACAGTAGTTCTCAGAATAACACTGGTTTATATTAATA
>JACRUU010000020.1:12575263-12617763 GCA_030449085.1 Kryptopterus vitreolus
ACATACTTCTCTTCTACACATGACTTTCCTTATACAATACCATAAATCATCTCTTGGAACCCTGATGTACGATTTCTCAAGATCCATCAACACACAATGCACAACACACTCCTTCTGACCTTCTCTATCCTTCTGCACAAACCATCCTCAAAGTACATATCACCTCCTTGGTGCTCTCATCATGAAACCATACTGTTGCTCCCACATGGTCACCTCTTCCCTTAGCCTCGCTTCCACCTCTCTTTCCCATGACGTCATGGTGTGACCGATCAACTTTATTCCCGTGTAGTTACTGCACATCTCGCTTATTATTAAAAATCACTACCAGCACACTCCTCCTTCATTCCTCAGGCATCCTCTCACCTTCCTGTTAAACAATCTGGATAAAACTCCAATGTCGTCTGTCCTAAACATCTCCAGACTTCTACTGGAATGTCATCTGGTCCAGCCGACTTTCCTCTCTTCGTCCTCTTAATAGCTGTTCTCACTTCCGTCTTACTAATCCTATCCATTTCCTGCGTTATCACCACATCCATTCTTCTCATTTTCCTCATCCATCAGCTGGTCAAAATACTTCCTCCACCTTCTCAACACACTCTGCTCACGTTTCCTTGGCTTTAGCCACACCCCTCTTCACCTGCTCTCATCTCTCTGCCGATCCCAATTCTGTTTCACCAAACTCTCGCTCCGTACACTTACACTGTTACATGCTCTTTCCATCACTATGTCTCTTTATCTTCCTCTCTCTTTCCCGATGAGACACCAAGTACCTTCCTTGCTGAAGTTTCCCTTATCACTTCTGCAGTAGTTGTCCAACACTTCTTCACCAAGGGGGGGTGCAAACCTTTGTACTCATTCTAAGCCTTCATATAAAACAATATTGTATATTTTATTGCAATTTATTTATCGTTTTCCAAAACAGGATGAAGATGAGATCGATGCTCAGATAGACCGCGAGCTGGAAGATGAGGAACGTAGGCCGGAATGTGACAAAGAAAGGAATAAAATGATCCAGGATGACGAAGGAGAAAATGAAAGATGGCCGACGCCTATGGACCCTTTGGAAGAGACGTCTGACATCATCGACGAGTTTGATGAAGAAAAGAAATCCATCCAGCTGAAGATCGAACAGGCGAACAAGCAGCTGCAGGACCAGGAGGCGCCGGATGAGACGCGTCAGCGCCGTTTGCACTTTAAGGACACACTCGTGGACCTAGTGGTGTCCGCTAGTGACCTGGAGGACGGTCCAGCGGACGTCTCGGGCCACATGCTGAAGCTGACAATCTCCTCTCAGGAGGAAAGTGACGGAGGAGATGGTCGCAGTAGAGACGGGGTGAGAGAAGGACGGGTGCTGGTGGAGAAGGACGGAAAGTTTGATTTCGTGAGTCTAAAAGAGGTGGAGAGTCCCGGACTGCTCCCACCTCTCCCCGAGACTCAGCGAGAACCCAGCAAGAGCCCGTCCTCCTCCCCGAAACCGCTCTCCAGCTCGGGTTCTGTAGCCTCCTCTGAGCTTCGCTACATTCCCAGACCTCCGGCACGACCCCGAGCACGTCCCAATTCGGCGAGCAACACGCAAAGGGTGGTTTACAGACACGACAGCAAGCGAAGGGTTCAGTCGGCCAGCGGGGTTTCGGTTCACGCCACTTATTTCCTCTCGCCGCAACAAAAAGAGCTGCTGAACAAACAACAGCAGAGGAGAGAAAAACTCGCCAGAGAGGTGTGAAGAAAATGTCACACTGCACATTCACCTTGTCGAGTCACCTTCAGTACAAAAAGCTCTGCGCTGTATTGAATTATCTTACAAAACCCTATTTTTGTTCTTTTCAGGAAGAAGAAAGGAGGTGCAAGGAGGAGGAGCAGAAGCGCCAGGAGAATGAGCTGGCATTCAGGTCATGGTTGGGGAGGAAACGGCAGCAGTTGCGGGAGGAGAGGAGAGTGCAGAGAGCTCAGGACATGGAGAAGATGAGCGGAAAGGTGGGCGTCGGGAGCGTGTGTGGACTGTGTGTTTAAGAGATTAGCAAACACTGTAGTAAACGACAGCGTGTCGATTTGAGCAGACGGAGTGCTGTGATGCCGAGGAGGCGTTTAGACTCTGGCTGCAGAGGAAGCAGAAGCAACAGCTGAAGGAGCGACAGCTGGAGGAGATGAAGAGACTTGAGATGGAGAGTGGCAATTACCTGCACCAACCTGAGGAGTGTGAGAAAGCCTTTAGACTGTGAGTCAACCACACACACACACACACACACACAAACACATATGCATTGTTCATTTTTTTATCCATATTTGAATCGTGGAAATGTCAAACAGTGGTAGTCATCTGTAATTAGTACCAGCACTGTGTATTTCTCTGCAGGTGGTTGAGAAGAAAGCGGCTGGAGAAGCGGCTAGAGCAACAGGCTGCTCGAGAGCGTTCCCGCACGCTGCTGATGGAAGGAAGACGAGCCAAACGCATGAATGACCTCTATTCCTCCATCAACGAGACCCAGTCACTTCACTTCAATCAGCACTACAGCTATCACTTCTAAACTCATTCCAACGCCAAAATGACCACAGAAATGAACACCATCACAATCACTACAGTTACCACTCCTAAACCATCACAATCACCACAGCTGCCACTCCTAAACCATCACAATCACCACAGTTACCACTCGTAAACCATCACAATCACCACAGCTACCACTCCTAAACCATCACAATCACCACAGATACCACTCCTAAACCATCACAATCACCACAGTTACCACTCGTAAACCATCACAATCACCACAGCTGCTACTCCTAAACCATCACAATCACCACAGTTACCACTCGTAAACCATCACAATCACCACAGCTCCCACTCCTAAACCATCATAATCACCACAGCAACCACTCCTAAACCATCATAATCACCACAGCTGCCACTCCTAAACCATCACAATCACCACAGCTCCCAATCAGAAACCATCGATCACCACAGTTACCACTCGTAAACCATCACAATCACCACAGCTGCCACTCCTAAACCATCACAATCACCACAGCTACCACTCCTAAACCATCACAATCACCACAGCTACCACTCCTAAACCATCACAATCACCACAGTTACCACTCGTAAACCATCACAATCACCACAGCTACCACTCCTAAACCATTACAATCACCACAGTTCCCACTCCTAAACCATCACAATCACCACAGATACCACTCCTAAACCATTACAATCACCACAGTTACCACTCGTAAACCATCACAATCACCACAGCTGCCACTCCTAAACCATCACAATCACCACAGCTCCCAATCAGAAACCATCGATCACCACAGTTACCACTCGTAAACCATCACAATCACCACAGCTGCCACTCCTAAACCATCATATCACCACAGTAACCACTCGTAAACCATCACAATCACCACAGCTGCCACTCCTAAACCATCATATCACCACAGCTACCCCTCCAAAACCATCACAATCACCACCGGTACAACTCCTAAACCATCATAATCAAATCACCACAGCAACTGCTCGTAAACCATTCCAATCACCACAGCCACATCCACTTCCAAAATTACTACAGATATTATTTATAAACTCCTCCCAGTTTGATAAGCATGATGTCTACTCTACAATCATCACATCTACCACTCCCAATCTTCTCCCAACACCATAGTCGGGGAGTAGGTAGCTCAGTGGTTAAGGACCTAAAGATTACAGGTCAAATGCAACCACCACCTAGCTGTGGGGCCCTTGAGCAAGGTGCATTCACACTCAGGTCTATAATCATCATCGCAACCGTTGTAACTAAGCTCCTCCCAGTCTAAGCTCTGTTTTGCAGTGGATCAATATAATCTAATTCCAAATCCCCATACTCACTGCTTTTAAGCTTCTCTGAACGCACTATTCACCAGGGATAACACTAAGTTCCTTTCAATTATTTAGTCACCATGACAACCGTTTGCAAGCTCCACCCAGTCATAATCCTTAAGTGACTTTCAACTATCTTTACACATAAAGCACTGTAACAGTATATATACTTAGAATTTAGCCAGAATTAATGTATTTTTTTATAATTGTATCAAATTGTACTTATATAATAGTCATATGTGGTGGGAAAAATATATAGGTGTAAGCTTATTATTAGGGAAATGGTGTACAACATTTTCTGAAACAATTTTCATGTTTAAAAAGTAAAGAAATTAAAAAAATGAATTGACACGTGACAGCAGTGATGAGTCATGCATTTCATACTCCAATCGTGTCCTACCTGAATCAATCCACCTCTTACTATAAATATGATCAATAACCATCAATATTGTACAAAAACATGGTACAATAGATCACTGCATCACATCTCATGCACTGAGAATGGCATTATTAATACAATAAACCCAATGATTACAATTTAATGCATCAACAATAGCAAAATCGATATTAACCTCATAAATGCAAAAATATAAGTTGTTTATATAAAAACAACCTTAACAAATGCAAATACATTAGACATATTTTTCCTCATGATTTGCAGCTTTTATTGAATTGTCTGTCAGCATTGTGAAATGAAAAAGAAAACGACTATTAAATCCACATCAATATATTTTACTTTGCTACAGATATAGTTCTGACTGGTGTGCTCTCTGACCATCCATGTACAACATATTCAGAAACTATTTAAAGCAAGAGTCAAGCTATGACTCTGAGAAAATGCTATTGGGAATAACTGAATACATTTTCATGGACAAAATATATTAAAATCTAAGTCAGTGACAGCGATAAATTTAGGGAAGGCTTTGCCTGATGGACTACACCATTCATTCATTCATCTTCTACCGCTTTATCCGATCTTCCCTCGGGTCACGGGGAGCCTGTGCCTATATCAGGTGTCTATGGGCATTAAGGCAGGATACACCCTGGATGGAATGCCAACCCATCGCAGGGCACACACAAACTCACATTCACACACACATTCATAAACTAGGGACATTTTTCCATTTTTCAAGGTGCCAATCAACCTACCGTGCATGTTTTTGGACCGGGGGAAACCGGAGAACCCGGAGAAAAACCCCCTGAGGCACGGGGGGATGCACATAAACTCCACACACACATTGCCGAGACGGGAATTGAACCCGGATCCTGGTGGTGTGAGGCGAACGTGCTAAGCACTAAGCCCCATTGGACTACACCAGTGTTTCTCAAATAGTGGGTAGATAAGGAGGGCGTGTTTGACCTCGGGGAACATGCTTTTTTAATTTTCAATTTTTTTTTTTTTTTACTGTTCCAGAATAAAGTGCAATACCACTCCACTACTTGGAGTGAAAATACATGAAATCATAAATGAACGAATGAAAATGTCGGCCCGCCATATCAGAATAAAGTGTAAGTGCACACTCGCGCCGGAGAAGCACTGGACTACACTATGTTGCAGGTTTCACCTGGCATACTTTACATGCATTTGCACAAATATATTTTATGTAATTTGCCCCATTTAATTATTTTTTTTGGTTCTTTTTCTTTTTTCAACGCACGTTAAAGGTATTTTGGATTTACTATACTATTTGTAACTATCCCTCCCATAAACACGTTGAATTGGTTCGAACAAGAAATGTTTTTTGCATGTCTTTTTTTTATTATTAACTACATAAACATATTTGAATTATTATACAAATAACAGCTATAAAAATTGTTAAAATTGTTAAAATGATAAAAAATTGACAGCTAGGGGGCGCGTTCATTCGGAAATCCCCGGATGAGAAGCTTGCGTGTGATTGGGTCACACGACGCCTTTTTTAATTATCATTCGACTCCATAATTTTTTTCATTCTTTTCTTTCCTTTTTGTATGTCTAACGCGTAAAATGTGTACAATGTATTTGTGTTTACGAAGCGAATTAGAACAACACCTTGTCTCTTCTAACGCTCATTGAAAATACACTTCCGGTTACGGAGATGACGTCACCCCCCCCCCCCGTACCTTTGGAGCGCTCCATCACGGCGTCTCCAGTGAAGTAGCGGAGCGCCACCGCAGGATCCGGAATCGCAAAGAAATAAATAAATAAACAAAGAATTGTGTTTATTTATTTTTTTAAAGCGTCGGACGTCAGGGTGCTTCGCCATGGACGAGCAAAAGGTGAGGAGAAATGAAGGCGAGGAGATGAAATTACATGCTGTGGGTTTTTTTTGGAGATAACAAAGAAAGCGAGCGGAGTTGATGATACATGAGGCTCATCTGCTTTCTTCCCATTGCAGCCGCTCATCGGGACAGGACACGAAGTAAAGTCCTTATCAAGGGCATAAAAAAAAGCATGTGAAAAACAAATGATGTCTAAAAAAATAAAACACGCGTTGTCTTCCTAATTCGGAGTCTTGCAGCAGGTGCATGGGCAAGTGCAGGTGCATGTCAGATGCATGTGATTGAAATAATAATAATAATAATAATAAAAAAAAAGATTCGATATGCACATTCTGTAAATCAGGCTTAAATATGTACTTTTGTATATCATGTATAATAATAATATCCTTGGGCCCTTGCTTTGCTTCTAACTGGATGTTATGTAAAGACACTATAGCTGTGTGTGTGTGTGTGTGTGTGTGTGTGTGTGTGTGTGTGTGTGTATGGGGTGTTTAGGGCGTGGAGGAGCATCACCACCTCTATCCAGAAAGAACATTTCCGCCCGCGGAGAAACTCCTCTTTATGCATGTTCTTGTGCATGCGTTTTTCCTCAAATTCAAATTAATTGTGTTAATGTGAGACATCTGTTTTATTCCATCAAAATCTAATAAGACATTGTCTCTCGCGGGGCATTTTGGTTATTTATTTATGTATTTATTTATTTGTTTGTTTTTGGTTATTTGCTCCCTAGTCATTTTGTTTCAAAGTATACACACGAACACCAGGATTGTTTCTTTGCCCCCTAAAAGATAAGGCAAAATGTCCATTATAGTATAGATAATGTAAATATATTAATAATAGATTTTTTTTGTTGTTATTATTATAATGTATAAATGAGCGCTGTTGCTATCGATTATTTTAGTAATCAAATATGCTAACGATCAATCGAGTAATCGAATAAAAAGTACCTTTTCTTTATTAAAGGGCAATACTAATCGAGAGAGATCTGTTTCTTAAAATCAACAGTTAATTTATTTTTCTTTTTAAGTATATTTTAATTGCTGACATTGCATCTGTGAAAGCGTATTCCAGTTTTCCACGCGCTAAATCCATGTATTTATCGTCAGCTAAACTACCCGCTCTATATTCCACTGCGGAGGGATTTTTTTTAGCGCATTGTATATAAAAGCGACCCGAACGAGTGCTGTGATTTGTCTTTGATGGGTCAATGCGGGTGCGGGCTGTAAAATATTTGTGTTGCGGGAGAATAACATTTACCTGCGGAACTCCCGCAAAATGAAAAACACTAAAAAACGGTAAAAGTGATAAAAGCATAGTAGCTGGAAGACATAATTGCATTTGAAATTAAACTACTTGTACACATTAACATTACATTTACAGTATTTAGCAGGCGACCTTATCCAGGGCAACGTACAAATAGTGCTTTAGGTCTCCATCTAAGGATAAATTCATTCATGTAGGGTAGATACAAACTTAAGTACACAATAAGTACACAATAAGCATAGACAGTTTTTAAAATATGGATTCCTGGACAGTGTGAGAAAAGAAGTGTTAGGACAGGTGTACACGTTACCTGCAGGCTTTTTCTGGTAGGGCTGAAACCAAAAAACTAATATAATTTAACGTATATTACTCAAGAAAGGGACGGACTTTTCATTCCAGATGCAGGTCTGCACATCTGCGGGCGGTGCATCCACCAATAATGGTCCGTGGGAAACTGTGTTCTGTGTTTTGTTAATTGGACTAAATGAAGCATTTCCGTCCATGAGTTTTTGTATCGAATTGTAGGTAAAGAATTTCATTGTGCTGTAACAAATAAAAAGTCATGTTTTTAGGAACGCATATAAATGTTAAAACTAGCACAAAAAGGCAAATGACTGAATCTGCCCTTTAAGAGATTAGTGTGATTTTAACATAATGTGGGTTTGTTTGTGTGTTTGTGTGTGTGTGTTCAGGAGTCTCTCCGAAAGATGGTTAATACACTGGCGCTGAAAAATGAGGAGATCCAAAACTTCCTCTGCTCCCTGAAGCAAAATTTGCAAAACCTGGAGGTGCGTCAAAACCAAGTTAGACGCATTAGACACACAATCTATCAACCTGAACATTAATAAAGTCAACACACTGTTAGCTGTATTTACATATTCAAAAACCAAAAACATCTGAAAATGTGCTTCCTTTTATTCCCTAATTAGTGCTGGGAAATGTGATATCAAAGTACATTATAGTAAATTATAATTAGCTTTTTCACATTTCATGGATATTGTGTAATAACATTTTCTAGATATGTAAATAATTATTTTCAGAGGCAGTTATTCTTAATAAATTATTTTTACTGGTTAAAAAAAATATTATTATTGTTATAGAATCTCAGGGAACCATGATGTATATTTTTGCAGTACTCACTTTTACTGTACAGACTGTTCTTGGAAAATATTTAACGCACAAGTCACTTTTACCTTCGTTGATATATTACACTGTTCTACTCTTGATAATCTTCCTAGAACAGCACAACAAAGTGTTTTATTTTCGTACTTAAATGACGCGCAGTGTAATACCTCACTGATGTGATGAGTGAAGTGCAGAGAACTTTGTAGTAAAGTCATTGACTTGATGAATGTCTGGCTTGAGCCAAAACTGTCCTCACTGGCTGTGTGTGTGTGTGTGTGTGTGTAGGCAAACTCCACCCGTGTCCAGGAGGATCTGGAGAAGGAGTTCATCTCTCTGCATGCTGTTTTGGATGAGCTGAAGGATGGAATGGTGACCCAAATCAAACAGGAAAGAGCCAGTCGCACCTACGAGATACAGGTGAACGCTGCTTTCTCCAGCACTAATGAATCTTAAAAAATTAATAATGCATTTCCTTCATGCTGCTTCCCCAAAAACATTAGAATCTGTCAAAAAAAATTTCATCAATAAATGATTCTTGCATGTCACTTTCTATTTATTTCTTTATTTCTTTTATACACTATGACTGATGCACTATGACCGGCCACGCCTTCTCATTTTCTCGTTACTGTAAGACTGATGCATTCTAAGATAAAAGGAATAAAATCTCTTGTTTCTCATTAATTAAAACTGTAGCATATGTATGTGTGATAGTGTGTGCACTTGCTTGTGAATTGAGTAGCGTCTGATTATATGCTTAAAAGCAGTCCTGTTAATGGTGTATCTAATGAATTCATCATGAATAGGCTTCAGTGTTTAGTATGCACTCATACGAAAGGACACACCTGGTGGACTGCTCCTACACACACCCACACACACACACACACACACACACACACACACACACACACACACACACACACACACACACACACAATAGACTAGAACTGAACAAATCCTCAGGGAATGTATCCTGTCTTATAAAGATATATATAAGCACAATATTATACCAATAATATAGCAGAATCTAGCAAACCACTTTTATATGGGCAAAATAAATGTACTGTTATTTGTTTCTCAAACATAAAATTTTGGGTAAAAACATTGAATAATTTCAGAAAACTGTTGGTTATATTTTTTGTCATAGCAGGCTGGTTTTCTGTGAACAAGCAAGTTTAAAAGAAATTTGTGCAATGTTGGATTTGAAATTAAACTTGCATCTAATAATTTGCAAGGCACAGCTTGTAAGCCTGTGATCTACCAGCAAAGAGATTGAAAATCAGTGCAGTAGGAAACTTTTCAATGCTCATTTTACACCATCTTAATCTTTGGATACGTTTCATGTATGATTCTTGCAGTGGCATATTTCTGCCACAGGGTTCGCCAAATCTAAAATTGATGACTGATTAGTTAACCCTGCTGTTTTTGTTTGTTTGTTTGTTTTTTGCACCATGTTCCTTCAGAATCAGCTCAGCGCCTGTTCAAAAGCATTAGAGAGTTCCGAGGAGCTTCTAGAAGTGGCCAATCAGATGCTCTGCTCTTCGGAGACAGACGGCTTTGGTCAGGTACATGCCCACAAAGAACACGGCTAGTTTGAGTTAGGTGCGACACGACAACAACAAACAAACTAAAAGTTAACTGAAGAAAAATGTGTGTGGTGTTTTATGTTTGTTGGGTAACTTTATTTTTTCTTGGCATAGGAAAATACTTTTTACATTTTATTTTGTTCTTGGACAAGATGTAGAAAATGGAAAAAATACGGAAAAAATTAGGAAATTTTTTTTTTATATAACATCTCAGTTTAGCCTGGTATTTAAAAAGTGTTACACACACACACACACACACCACAATCCATATTAATTAAAATCCTAGAAACATTAGCTACTATCATAAAGCTTGTAACAAACACAGTAAATGCATTTTCAGGGAATTGCTTTCATTTTGAGATGCCAAATGGACTCATTGTCCTCTGACGCAGTTTCTTCTTAAGTTATGAACAGAATATTATTTCTGTTTCGTAAAGAAATCTTTTTATATCATATCGACGTAAGAAATTTGCATGAATGTTTCTAATTTAGAATTTTAATTAAAAAAAAAGATTTCCCATGCTTAGCTGCAGTAACATGGCTCAAATAGGACATAATGATTGTAACAAAATACCACTTGTTGCCATCGCTGCTTGTCTCTCTGGCTCTCTGAGCTCATCATGACTGATGCATTGTTTGATTCTTTCCCACTCCCTGACTCTCCACTTCTCTATCCTACTCTCTTCCAATTTTTCTCCTCCTTCTCTTCTTCCAGGCGGCTAAAGACATAAAGGATAGGTACCGTACCCGTGAAATCTTTATTGAGGTTTATTTTCTGCTCGTAGTTTTTTTTTCCCCTTTTAATCCCTTAAAGCGAAACAGTCATGGTTTTATCTTCTGGATTCTGATTGGTCAAAAGATGTTTAATAAGTTCTTCAAACATCAGCTGATTTATATGAATCTTGTGGTAATACATTATCGTATGGAAGCAATGTCCAGTGTCAGTATTTAATGTCATGAGAGTTAATTTGATGTCATGATATAAGGGGAATAAAATGCTTCACGACATGCTGTTACAGAAAACTTCTTTTCCTCCCCGAGCATCAGAGAGTGTTTGATTCATTCATTATCTCATTTAATTTTGATGGATGGAATTTTACCGCATGACTTTTTCTTTAAGGGCAAAAAAAACAGAATGTGTTTGTAATAATAAAAAGGGAAAATGTCATATTGTTCACTAGACTTTAGTTAAAACAGTACATCCCACACGGCATCATCATCCCCATCGCTAGCCAGTGCTTTTTTCATATTGTGTCTTATTCCCTTCTTGTTCTTTTCTCCACATATACTTTTTCTCTTTTCATTTACTTTTTCCTTCATCCTAGATTTCTTTTGTCCGTACCTTTACATGAATGTGTTAATGCACAGTATATGAGAGGAATTTGGTGCACTCTACTGTACTTTTTGTACTATACTTTTCACTTTTTAAATGTGACATGAAGGGAAGATGTCATTTAAATATCAAAATTGCATCATCTATATTATAAACAAGACGTTTAAAAAGGAACCAAATTTAATTTAATTCGGATTACATTTAGTTTTTTCAGTAAAAGTATTAACAATCCTTTTAAACACAGTTTCAGTTAAAGTAAATAATATATTATAATAATAATAATACTTTTCTCAAACATCAGCTGCGACAGCTCGTTCTTAATTATTAATCATTGTTTAAACTACGCTTAAATGTAATCTGTTTCGCCTCATAAAATGAACCCAATTCACGCGATCTATCAAAATGATGGACAAATATTTCCACTTTATTTCTCTCATATACTGGCTGTAGTGGATCATCTCAATTTCTGTTCCATCTGATCATTTCATTGTTTACTGAACTAGTTCTTAAAACTACTGTGTTAAAGTTGTGTGTGTGTGTGTGTGTGTGTGTGTGTGTGTGTGTGTGTGTGTGTGTGTGTGTGTGTGTATGTGTGTGTTGCAGTGTAACTATGGCTCCAGCTTTTCGCCTCTCTTTAAAAGCTAAAGTGAGCGACAGTATGAGCCACCTGATGGTGGACTTCACTCACGAGCGTGAGATGCTCCAGGCTATCAGATTCCTCCCAGGTCAGTGTCTCATACATATGACGCATATCTATAACTATATCTATATCTATCTATCTATCTATCTATCTATCTATCTATCTATCCTATCTATCTATCTATCTATCTATCCTATCTATCCTATCTATCTATCTATCTATCTATCTATCTATCTATCTATCTATCTATCTATCTATCTATCTATCTATATCTATCTATCTATCTATCTATCTCTATCTATCTATATATCTCTCTCTCTATCTCTCTCTCTCTCTCTCTCTCTCTCTCTCTCTCTCTCTCTCTCTCTATATCTCTATCTAATATATAGATATATATATATATATATATATATATATATATATATATATATATATATATATATATATATATATATATATATATATATATATATATATATATATATATATATACTGAACAGGTGGAGACCTTTGAAAATGGATTCAGTCTGCTACAATGGCCCACACCTTACTGAACAGTTCACCTCAACATTTGTAAAACTGTTTAGAGTCATGGATTTCTGTCTCCTGTAATCTTAGGGAGGTTGTTTTTTTTTTTCATTGCCACGGTCATCACTGGATTTCTCATTAGGGTTAAACTTAGAATTGCTAAACTTGTAGGCACAGAGACAAATTCAAATTGACCTATTTTTACTTAAAAATAAATACTATTTATTATCTAACAGAATAGTGTTTTGTCTCATCCTCTGCTATAGGCTAGAGGTGTTTGGGGTTAAGATTGTCACTGTCCTGACCTCTGTCTAGAAGATAACGGTGTCTGAATATCAAAGGCAGCCTTTTTAATTTGCGTATTCATAACTCTGGGTATTATTCTGTATAAATAGTAACCGCGCTCCTCTTCCGTTCTTTCTTCACCCGTAGTTCCTGCCACTCCGGAGATTCAGGAATCTGAATGCCAGGTGTGTGATAACTCTATCATGGTGATCTGGACTTTACCTGAACCAGACACTAAAATCGACCACTACATCCTCGAGTACCGGCGGACGAACCACGAGGGACCTCCACGAGCTCGGGAGGATCATCCGTGGATGGTGGTGGAGGGTATTAAAGAGATGGAGTATACGCTCACAGGTCAGATCCAGGGATAATACGAATGTTACCGAGTTACATTCGTATGGCCACTGTATCTTAGTCATTGTGGAGGAGGCATGGCTTCTGTGGTTGTTCGTTTCTATAAATGGGGCGTGGCTTAGTGAAGGAAGTATTACCTTTGTGCCTCAAATGTATTGAAGGAGGCCTTGGCCTTGTGTACCATGGGCTCAGTGAAGGAGGCGTGGCCTCTCTTCCTCAGTGTGAGTGAAGGAAGCGTCGTCTCTACCTCACTTGTCACAGCTGTCCCAGGTGTGGCCTCAGTCTCAGTAAAGGAGGTGTGGCTTGTGTGTCTCAGTTGTAGTGAAGGTGTGGCCTGCGTGCCTTAGTATTGGAAAATGAGGCATAACTGTGTGCTTCAGTCTCAATGAAGATGTTGGAGACTGTGCCTCAGTCTCCGTGAAGGAGGTGTGGCCACTCTGCCTCAGTGTCAGTGAAGGAAGTATGACCGTTGTGCCTCAAATGTATTGAAGGAAGTGTGGCCTATGTGTCTTTGTCTCAGTGATGTGGCCTCTCTGCCTCAAGTTCAGTGAAGGAGGTGTGGCCTTTGTGCCTCAGTCTCAGCGAAGGAGGTGTGGCCACTCAGTCTCAGTGAAGGAGGTGTGGCCACTCAGTGAAGAGGTGTGGCCACTCTCTGCCTCTGTGTCAGTGAAGGAGGTGTGGCCTCTGCTTCAGTGTCAGGGAAGGTGTGGCCGCTATACCTCAGTGTCAGTGAAAGAGGTGTCGTCTGTGTTGCTTAGTCGTAGTGAAGGAGGTGTGGCCTTTTTGCTTCAAATGTAGTGAAGACACGCCTCCGTGCCGCAGTGGTAGTGATGGTGTAGCCTTTGTAGCTCAGTTGTAGGTGTGGCCTTTTTGCCTCCATCAAATCAAAGAACAGGTTTACTCTTTGCCTCGGTCACAGTGGTGGATGGGTATTTATTAGTACCTGATCTGAATGCGATTTTGTTGTTTGTGTTTATTTTCACAGGTCTTCGCTTCGACACACGCTATATGACGTTTCGGGTGAAGGCATGTAATAAAGCTGTAGCAGGGGAGTTCTCTGAGCTGGTTACTTTGGAGACGCATGGTGAGACATGTTTCACTTACACGCTAGAAAGTTAATGAGGCCTACATTTATTGGCTTGTGTAAAACGTCTGAGCTAAGCAAACTCACTTTTAAACTTTTTACAGTATTCAAAGGAAACAGCAAAGTCAAATAAAACAGAAGGCACATGGAAGATGAAATATAATGTAAATAAATAAATGTGTGTGTGTGTGTGTGTGTAAAATTATGGATCATATTTTCTAAACAATTATTATGAAACAATATACTAAATATAATGTCTGTTTCTCTCGTGTATATAATAAGATTAAGGTGTCTTTCCTCTTCCCCCCCAGCATTCGTGTTTAAGCTGGATGGAGGTTCATCTCACCAGAACCTGAAGGTGGAGGATCTGAGTGTGGAGTGGGATAGCAGCGGGGGCAAAACGGTGATCCAGGACATCCGCAAGGAAAAGAACAGAACAAACTCTCCTATGCACTCTCCAGCCAGGTCTATTCCTCTTTTCCTGCTCCAGTCAGTACACTTATCTTCGGATATTCCGATAAGGTGGAGGAGAAACAGTGAATTAGAAGAAGGCAGAAAAGTTTAAGTAGACAGAGGAGGAGGAATAAACGGACTAGAGAAAGAATAAGCGGCAAGTGTACGAAAAGAAATGGAAGAGAAAACAGAGAAGAGGAAGAGAAATAAGAATAATAAGGAAATAAGGAAAAAGAGAACATTATAAGACAGGGTTGCAAATGATAGAAAATAGAATGGAAAAAGACGTGTAGGGGAATGGAGAGATGGCAATAGAAGGAATTAAAGAACAAAGAATGGTATTAAATTTCCATGTTTGGTTTATATATATACAGTCCCTGACAAAAGTCTTGTCGCTTATCTATTTTGTAGAAACACCTGCTATTAACCTTGCTATTATTGACTTTTAATTAATCAATTGGTGTTAGAAATAGCTCGTATGAACAGCTAAAACCCTCCCAAATGATGTTTAATGCACTGAAATAAATTAGTTTCACTGAAAAAAGATTTATCATTTAATCAAAACAGAAAGGTCAAATTTTGGCAAGACAAAAGTTTTGTCGCCTATACAGAAATTCAACAAATTTACTGCAAATACAAAAATATGTCAGCAAATTAAGTAGTGGTGCTGTGAGATCCAAATTTAATATCTTGTATGAGCTTGAAGGACTGCATCCATGCGGTTTGGCAAGGATTCATACAATTTATTGATGAAGTCATCAGGAATAGCAAAGAAAGCAGTCTTGCAAGCCTCCCAGAGTTCATCAATATTTTTTGGTTTAGTCTTCCATGCTTCCTCTTTCATCCTACCCCACATATGCTCAATGATGTTCAAGTCTGGTGACTGGGCTGGCCAATCCTGGAGCATCTTGATCTTCTTCGCCCTGAGGAACTTTGATGTGGAGATGGAAGTATGCGATGGAGCACCATCCTGCTGCAGAATTTGGCCTCTTTTATGGTTGGGAATATAAGAGGTAGCTAAGATTTCTTGGTATTTTAGACTATTGATGTTGCCTTCCACCCTGCAGATCTCTCGTACACCCCCATACTGGATGTAACCCCAGACCATGATTTTTCCGCCACCAAACTTCACTGTTTTCTGGTTGAATCTCGGATCCATGCGGGCTCCAGTAGGTCTCCTGCAATATTTGCGGCGACTGTGGTGTAATTCAACAGAAGATTCATCTGAAAAATCCACCTTCTGCCACTTTTCCAGCGTCCATCCTTTTAGCAGGCTGTGGGCCTTGGCAAATGCCACACGGTTTTTCAATCGTCTTTTGTTTAGTGCTGGCTTCTGGGCACTGATTCGACCATGGAGGCCATTTCGAGATAGAATCCGACAAACTGTTCTGGTTGACACGGGGACTTCAGGTGACCAGGTCTCGTGGAGCTCTGCTGCAGTGGAAAATGGGCTGGCCTTGGATTTTCGAGCCAACAAACGGTCCTCTCGAGCAGTTGTCTTGCGGGGTCTGCCTGACCTGGGCTTGTCAAAAACTTCTCCAGTCTCTTCAAACCTTTTTTTTATCCTCTGTACTTGACGCTGAGACACATTGAAGGTGTCTGCCACATCAGCAGTGGATCTGGTCTTCAGCCTCTTGATAATCAACACTTTAGTCTCAGGGTGAATCTTAGGCATGTTTGCAGAGGTCTAGTTGCAGTTGAGGTGAAGGTCTAGTGTACTGGGGTTCTTTTTATACACACCTGAGACCTCATTGATCCATTATTAGTCACAGGTGAAGCTCATATGACAAGGCGACAACACTTATGTCTTTGCAAAAATGGACTCAATGGGCTTTACCAAGCTGTGAATATTAGAATACTTTTTGACAGTTTCGCACTGAAACATTATTACAAAAGCTGTTGGGATTAAAACGAGCCATTTCTTGTAAAAAAATCTTGATTAGAAATATATTTCAGCGGCACTTCAGGTCAATTTGTACACAAGCGACAAGACTGGTGTTATATAATATATATATATATAATATATATATATATATATATATATATATATATATATATATATAGTATATATTATATATAGCGATATAATATATATATATCATATTTGTACACAAGCGACAAGACTTGTTGTATATATATATATATATGTATATATATATATATATTGATCTTATTTTTTTTCCCCTGGTCTTTTTTTACTGGTCTTTGACAGTCGTTGACCTCATTTCACTGCACGTCCTATTTGTATGGCTCTTTTTATTATGATAATTTTATTTTTATTTGCGTGTTCATCTCTGTAGGACGGCCATGATGTCTCCGAAGAGAACACCTTCAGCTCGGGTGGGTCGAGACCGTTTTACAGCCGAGTCCTACACTGTTCTAGGTGAGTCTGAAAAGTCCTTTAGGGAGAATAAAGACTTTTGGTGGAAATCTTTTAATGTGTATATCTTCTTCTAACTCTCTTATTGTTTGTCTAGGTGACACCATGATTGACTCAGGGCAGCACTACTGGGAGGTTCGGTTCGATAAAGAGAGCAAGGCGTTTGCGGCGGGCGTGGCACTGCGATCTCTCGGCCGATTCGATCAGCTCGGAAAGAGCGGCGCCTCCTGGTGCATACATCTGAACAACTGGTTGCAGCAGAGCCTCAGTGCCAAGCACAACAACAAGGCCCGCACACTGGACTGCACCATCCCTGACCGCATGGGCATCTACTGCAACTATGATGAGGGTGAGGGCACCGGGTAGATGTCGGGTATTTTAAATGTTGAAGTTTGCCAAAATCTCACTGAATTCTGGATTCCTACTGATTGTTTACTAGGTCTTAGTAGGCTTATACCAATTCATAAATGTTTTAATGGTACAGCAATTTATTTAACATTTTATGGAAGGTCTGAGGTAGAACTGTTCTGTTCAGGAGTTTGTAATTCTTTATTAAGTTGACAATAGAGAGAGAAATCTGAATGACGGTTGTTGATGATGAAAACAATCCATTATTTAGCTGTAAACCGATAATTCTGCGTCAATTCTTCTGACATCATTTCTTAAAACTTCTGACTCTGCTCCCCCCCCATCCCTTTTAGGCACAGTTTCTTTCTACAATGGAAAATCCAAAACACTCATGCATACTTTTAGGACCAAATTCCAGCAGCCGGTTATTCCAGCTTTCATGGTAAGTGTAAAACTGTCTTCTGGACCAAGTGTGTGTATGTGCGTGTGTGTTTGACATGCAGCATGACAGAAATAATAGACAGATTACAAGGTAATGAAATTCTATAAAAGGCTTAAAGAGGCCTGAATTGTGTTGCTCAAAACTGGAAATTTGTACAAATGTTGAACAGATTTTTATGAGTCTATTTGGAATAAAATGTATAAAAGCATGACAACTATGTAAACCTTCACATTTGTAGTTTTAATCTACATTGTTAAACTAACCATTACATGTTTGTACGCATTACACCGTGGTCATAGTTCCAGGAACCGTTCAGCTCCTTTTCTAGAGCTTGTATTTTTTTCTAGAATTAAAGATATTAGGGTGGAGCTACTGTACTGTACTGTGATTAGGGTTGTGTGTTGGTTAAGAATTGGATGCTTGCTATAAAATGTCAATTTCAAATCATCTTATTGATTCCTATGTGCATTTTCTTTTTTTTTTTTCCACCTGGCCATCTGCCAGGACCTTCCATGCGTCCAATCTGCCAGGACCTTATGTCGTAATTTAAACATCAGTTTACAAGATGTACCGAGGGAGGCGCTCAAACGCATAGCTAGACTTTGTAAAACCTAATGACAAAGCTCATTATAATTATTGTATTCAGGTTGTGAGCTTAGTAGTCGAATCAGGATCCTTTTATTGAGGCATCAGATTGAACCTAACATTCAGGGTGCCTGCAATCATTTTGTTTTCATGGCAATTTAAAAAGTATTCAAGTGATATAAAGTTTTGAGTTGGAATTAGAAGTCAACAAAAAATACATTTTCTTTTTTGTTTTGTTTTAATGTTCCAAATCACCAAACAAATCCTCAGTTCAATCTCATACCATGTTTGGTGTGATATTTCCCAAGTTCTGTGCTCACGATTTCAAAATTCCCCATATAACCGTTTTATGTTAAAAAAAAAGTGTAAAAACTGAAACCGAGGTACATACTTCCAAGAAGAAATTAAATCTTTCAAACAAGTTGGCGAGATTTTGGTGGTAACAGTGTGTAGCTAGTACATTTATGACTAAACTAATTTATGAATGTAGCATTGAGCCAATAGCGTAGCTATATCACTTTACTTATCCGGAAACGCTCCTGCTTTTTACTCCAAAGCCTTCCTAAGATTTCTTTCTTAACATTTTGTGCTTTGGGTCTGTGTGTAGGTGTGGAACGGGAGTTTCTCAGTTCAGACGGGTCTGCAGGTTCCTACCATAGTGCAGTGTGGTCAGAAAAGGAGCAGCAATGCCAGCAGCTCCAATGCCAGTCTTACCTAGACCTCCCGTCACCGCTCATCGCGTTTGTCTTCCTCCTGAGGAAGACAAATGTGAAGACATCCTCTAGATGTCTTCCTCCACCGCTTTGTAGGACTATTGTCTGTCACTCTGGTTTTTAGTGGCAGAAGAAAGAAACACCCATGTTATTACTCCAAGGCCATGGAGAGGAAAAAAGAGAGAACCCCTCGCTCTCTGTGCCTTTTTAGCTTTCTCATTTTGTTCATGAACATGTGAGGCTTTCACACAGCAGTGTGACGGTAAATTACTTTTCAGGGTTTTGTCTTCGGTGTCACTCATGAAAAAAAAGTTAGGTGACGTTTAGGCTGTTTCATACACATGCTCAAAAACTGAGTTGGATATATATCACCTGTGTGAGGAGAAATTCAAAATGGACTTTCCTCTCATGTATTATATATTAACACCAGTTTCTGTGTGAATGTGAGAGCATTTGTCAGAAGTGAGTGTTTGAGCAAATACAGGTAAAACTGCTAATGCTGAATGTGTACGTGTCGAGTAAAATTGCGGATGCGGATGAAAGTGTGAATATTGTGGGTATATCTGAGGTAAAATTGTTTTTTTTGTGCGAATGTACAAGTATTTTCTGAGGTAAAATTTGCGAATGCGAGTGTTACTTTGTGAATAAGAGAGCAATGTTTGGGCACATGAATGTTGTGAATGCTGCAGTATGAGAATGTTGTGTGTGTGTGTGTGTGTGTGTGTGTGTGTGTGTGTGTGTGTGTGTGTGTGTGTGTGTGTCTGAATACTTTTTGTGTATGTCTAATGTAGAAATTTGATTGCAGAATTATTTGGGACAGTGTTTTTATGCGAAAGTGAGAACAAATTATGCGTAGCTGTTTAATGCTCTCATTTACACACATTTTGCTGGTGTGTGAAGGATAAAAAAGTAAATAGATTGACAGCCTGAATGCCACCTCAGAGCAACCAAAATATATATATATTTTTTGTCAAATGAGTTTCTATTGTCTGTTTGGCCATTTAAATATTTTTAGTCTTCTTGTGTTGCTTTGTTTAATGCATTTCCACACTAAATATCTTTGATTGTAGACCTATTGTGCTGAATGCTTTTCAAGTAATATGTGTTTTATTCAGAAACAATTTAGCACACTAACTAACTTAACTCTAGCAGTAAAACGCTTCTGATAGAATATGTTCAGCATTATAGAGCCAGCAGAAGTCAGTACGGAGGAGTGGAAAGACTTCCCAAGATCAAAATTGTGTGTGTGTGTGTGTGTGTGAGAGAGAGAGAGATGTACCACAGTGTATTGCTGCCTTTGTAATGGCAAAGTTTTTACGCTTACGACAAACAGGTCGTACTTGTTTTTGTTGCACATAGATGTGTGGGTCAAAGGGAAAATTCCAGTTACCTCCACAATTATGTACAATATTTTACCGTGTTTTTCTGAATTACATGCATGGTGACCATGTCACTGGACATTACACAGAACGTTACACAAAACGGTGAGGCTAACACCCGAACGCAATTTGCAATATATCTATGTAAAAAAAAACCTATTCATGCTTTGATGCTCAAACTGTAGTATAATAACAAACTCTAAAGTTTTCTTCACACTGTATTCCTGTGCAAGATAATAAAAAACTACGACTGATATTTGTGGTTGTGTTTTTAACCTTTTCTTTTCTTTTTTTTTTTTACCTCAGAAAACCTGTTACTGTTAAAGATAAAAGGTTCCCTCTTACTGTCAGATCTGCTGTTCTAGAAAATTCTTTGGTAAACGTTGATACAGGAGAATATTTCAACAAGTCATTCATTCATTCATCTTCTACCGCTTTATCCGATCTTCCCTCGAGTGACGAGCCTGTGCCGATCTCAGGCGTCTATGGGCATTAAGGCAGGATACACCCTGGATGGAATGCCAACCCATCGCAGGACACACACACACATATATTCACACACACATTCACACACATTAACACACTAGGGACAATTTTCCAAGGTGCTAATCAACCTACCGTGCATGTTTTTGGACCGGGAGGAAACCGGAGAACCCGGAGAAAAAACCACAAGTCACATGATCTATTATTTCAATTTTATTCACATACATTTTGCTTTTCAGAGAATTCATTACAAGACCAAAGAGAGAAATACTTTTCAATATAAAGAATGTTGTTTTGTGCTTAATGAACATCATTTTACTAATAGTGATCGAGGATCACAAGGAAATATGAAAAATGCATCCTTTACTATATACTTAAAATGATTTAGAATACTGATAATAAGAGGAACAGATTATAAACAATATATCAACAAGCTAAAAGTATAAAAGAACAATCACGCTGTACAAGGGAATTAGATTTTGATTAGCAAAAATGCTATACACTGATTTATTGTCAGAACAGTCGTTAAGACGATAATGTGGCAGGAACGCGATTTTCTTTCTTGTTACCTCCTGATTTACACAGACGAACGGTAAAGAGCGCAGGATCAATAAGCTGTTAATCTTCAAGATGCTTCAAGAGCCAGCTGGACAACACATAGTATACAAACACACACACACACACACATCTCTTTCATACATACATTCTTGGATTTGAATCGAGGAATATTTAGCACGGTAGATTTTTATAAAATGTCTCAAATCTGCAGAGCTTTTCACCAAAAAATCTTCATTATTTATTTATTTGTTTGTTTGTTTATTTCTATTTTACAGTTTTACAGAGATATTGATCAGGGATCGGAGGTCACTCTGAAGCAGGTTCTCAATTGCAGGGTTCGTCGTAGCTCTTCATTAAGAACTGTGTAAAAGCAAAAGCCATAATGAGTAACATAGAAAGAAAATAAGTCAGTGTTTAGTTCCTCAATTGTTAATTGTGAACGATAAAGGCTGCAAATATAATCGTTTACATCCGAGATCTTCAGTCTTAACATTACATGGTGATAGGACCAAGATTATATTTACTCTAATATGCTTTTTACTCCTGGTATTAAGTTGTCTAAAAGGGGCAATACAGTATAAAAAATCTGAGTGAGTCAATTAACAATTTTTTTAAATTAACATTTTAAACACTTTAAAAATAAATTGCTCTTATTTACATGGAAACTTTCAAGTAAATCAAATGTTGGGTTTTAAACCCCACTGTTGATGATCTAAGATCTTCTGATCTTCTGGTCCAAAGGCCTATGCCTTAACTACTGAGCTACCACCATGTAATATATATATATTATATATATATATATATATATATATATATATATATATATATATATATATATCGTATATATATATATATATATATATAGAGAGATATAGAGAGAGAGAGATAGAGCCAGAGAGAGAGAGAGAGAGAGAGAGAGATACAGTGGCAAGAAAAAGTATGTGAACCTTTTGGAATTTCGTGGTTTTCTGAATAAATTTGTCATAAAACGTTATCTGATCTTCATCTAATTCATTGGTATTGACAAACACAATGTGTCTAAAAATAATAACACCAAAAAAATCCAGATCTTTCTTGTCTTTTATTGAACACAATCATTCAACATTCAAAATGGCAGTGGAAAAAAGTAAGTGAAACCTTGAGTTAATGACCTCAAAAAAGCTAATTGGAGCTAATTGGTTTTAGCACACCTGGAGTCTTGTTAAGATAATAAGTTTGGAGGTGTGGACTACAGATACTTTGACTGATAAAAACCCCTCAAACCTTTGGAGTTTGCTCTGCACAAGAAGAACATGATTATGTGAGCCATGCCTCGCCAAAAAGAGCTTTCAGAGGACCTACGATCAAGAATTGTTGATTTACATGAAGCTGGCGAGGGTTACAAAGTTATTTCAAAGACTTTAGAAATTCACCAGTCTACAGTTCGGCAAACAATCTACAAATGGAGACAATTTGGGACTGTTGCTACTCTACCTAGAAGTGGGCGCCCCGTCAAAATGACACCAAGAGCACAACGAACACTCATCAATGAGGTAAAGAAACAACCCCGAATGACAGCCAAAGATTTGAAGGCATCATTGGAACTTGCTAACATATCTGTTCATGAGTCTACAATACGTAAAACACTGAACAAGCAGGGTATCCACGGCAGGACACCGCGAAGGAAGCCGCTGCTTACTAAAAAGAACATTGCTGCCCGCCTTAAGTTTGAAAAAGAGCACATTGACACTCCACAGCGGTATTGGCAAAATGTTTTGTGGACTGATGAAACTAAGATTGAACTATTTGGAAAAAACACACAGCACTACATCTGGCGTAGAAAGGGCACGGCATATCGTCATGAAAACATCATCCCAACTGTAAAGTATGGTGGAGGAAGCATCATGATTTGGGCCTGCTTTGCTGCATCAGGGCCTGGCCAGCTTGCAATCATTGAGGGGAAGATGAATTCCCAAGTATATCAGACAATTCTTCAGGATAATGTGAGAATGTCTGTACATCAGCTGAAACTGTGTAGAAAGTGGGTGATGCAACAGGACAACGACCCAAAACACCGGAGCAAGTCCACAACAGAATGGCTTCAGAAAAACAAAATCCGCCTTTTGGAGTGGCCGAGTCAGAGCCCAGACCTCAACCCAATAGAGATGCTATGGATTGACTTGAAGAGGGCCATACACATGAGACGTCCAAAGAATATGACAGAGCTAAAGCAGTTCTGCCAGGAAGAATGGGCTAAAATTCCTCCTCAGCGATGTGCAGGTCTGATCCACAGCTACAGGAAGCGCCTGGTTGAGGTTATTGCTGCCAGGGGGGGTCAACCAGTTATTCATTCTAAGGTTTCACTTACTTTTTCCACTGCCATTTTGAATGTTGAATGATTGTGTTCAATAAAGACAAGAAAGATCGGATTTTTTTTGGTGTTATTATTTTTAGACACATTGTGTTTGTCAATACCAATGAATTAGATGAAGATCAGATAACATTTTATGACAAATTTATTTCAGAAAACCATGAAATTCCAAAAGGTTCACATACTTTTTCTTGCCACTGTATATATATATATATATATATATATATATATATATATATATATATATATATATATATATATATATATATATATATACACACACCGTAAATTCTGGACTATAAAGCGCACCTGCATACAAGCCGCATCCGCATCCGCTTTTGAATTGTAAATGTACATGTATGTACCTAAATAGATCCTTTCCTAACCTGTATTTTAACACGGTGTAACGGTGGACGCTGCACAGAGACGCGGAGATCCGGAATTCAAACAAAACAGGATTTATTAGAATAAAGAACTCAGGAGACGCCGCTCATACGGAGCGGCCAGACAGGCTAGGGAGCCTTGCGCTCTGCGCGCCGTGGTACCGGGAGTACCGGAGAGCAGGAGTCCGGGAATCGGGAACAGACAAAGGTTAGGCATAAACATATATCGAGCGTCCGTGTCCGCGACACTAGGTATGTGCTACGAGCCCGGACGGGGATTGTAGGGTGAAATTTATAGGTGAACCTGGGCTTATATCGGGAGAGGGAAAATCAAGAACCGCTGAGGCTGTATTGTGTGTGTGTGTGTGTGTGTGTGTGTGTGTGTGTGTGTGTGTGTGCGTGTGTGTGTGTGTGTGTGTGTGTGCGTTGTGTGTGTGTGTGTGTGGGGAAAAGAGCAGGGAGGAGAGAGAGAGAGCACCGAGCAGCAACTTTACTGATTAAAACGGGACAGAACCAAGAGAAAATAAGCGCTATTTACAGTATTTATCTTCATTTCTCCTGTGTGTGAAATGACGTCACCTTAACCTTGTAAAGATAGAGTTTGTCCTCCTTCTATCCGCTTCTACCCACTTATATCTGCTAAAGAGGAACTAGCGCATTCTTCTTCTTTGCATTTATTTTGTGTTAGTTTTGATTCTAATTCCGGTTAGAGCCCCTAGCGGTCGGGAAAAAATCTGCAGAATAGCCGCACCTTATTATTAGCCGCATGGTTCAAAACCTAGGAAAAAAGTAGCGGCTTATAGCTTATAGTCCAGAATTTACGGTGTGTGTGTGTGTATATATATATATATATATATATATATATATATATATATATATATATATATATATATATATATATATATATATATATATACATTTATTCTCCCAATTAAACTAAACAATTAAAAATGAAACTGCTTTGTTTATTTTTATGCTGTTTATCTTTTTTAAAAAAACATTTTTGTAACTGTTTTCCAGTTTTCTGACCGTAAAATGAACTTTACCCCATGGATGTGATGTTTCGCTTTAAGTTTTCAGTGCAAGATGAACTGAACAATTGTAATTGCACTTCACCTAACAAACTGCAAAGAGCCTTAACTATTACATACTGCCACTTTAATTGTTCTGACAGTCGAGCCTCAATTTTAAAGGAATTTAAGCCTTAAAGCCTTACTTTCTTGAACCGGCACTGATGGTGTTACCCGTTTCGGCATTGCTTCAGCAAACAACGAGGTGCTGCGTTGGCGTTCTTTTGGTGGAACCAAAGCCCCGGCTGCAACAGAGATATCATAAGATAATTTTTATTGGCTGGTCATTATGCCTGTTATCCGAACTAGCTATCAACAATAAATTCAGTATTGTGTCTATTACAAGTAGATCACGAAACGATATTCTGTTTCTACACTATTTAAAAGCACAGCATTTTATTTCTCATGATTGTAATTGTCAATTATTGCTGAGAGTGATCTTTTTTATTTGCAATATATGGCAAAAAAAAATGGATGTCGGAAATATTACCTGGGCTTATTTGGATTTCGGGAAAAGTCTTCTGATGCTTTAAAACTTTCCCTGCAAACACACAACAAGCTTACTTATTCACATAGAAAATGTTTTCACATACTCTCGCATGCAACTGATTTTGTAATAGATTGTATTATTGAAAATACACACAAGCATAAGAATTAAGAGGAAAATGTTAACTGTATATTGTTATATGGTTTGCATTGTCCTGTCATATCCTATCGATCCAGTTAACAAATAACAAATAAGTTTTATATCCCGTTAATCAACATTACAATCAGTAAACAGGTTATCTATGAAGATGATAATATTCTGCTAATTATTATATTTTGATATTTCTAGATATTTCCTTGATTTCAATTGATTTAGGATTTACTACAATTTCCTACAAGTTGCTGTTTATCAGCACCTTTTCCGTCCATTATATTTCATTTCTGTTTTTATTACAGTCTTACTGTAAAGTGTAAACAGTTTGCTAAACCTTTTTTTCCCTCAATATGACAATATTTGATTTCTTGAGTAAATATTTGATTTTAAAGACCGAAGAGCACAAGGAAAAATAAGCAGTGTGTTTCTGTACCTAGGCCCGTAGGCAAGGCAGGGGGTGGAGAGTGTGTGTCTTCATCGATATTCTGTTCCTCATCTGAAATACACACACACTTGGTTTACACATGCACACTATTTACATTACACAAATGGAATAATGAGAAAGGAAGCAAGTGTGGGTTTTTACCGGAAGGGTTTTCATAGATGTCTTTACTCATTCTCTGCATCCTTGGAGCTGAATGTAGAGGATGGAAACGAGTGTTAATGTTATACTGATACCCGGGTGTGTATGCATGCGTTATAAGTGTATCGTACCTGGTTTAGGGGGTACGGCAGGGACTGCGGATGCAGTGCGCACAATTGTCTCTCCGTTCTCTTTATTGTCCTCTACATACACTTAAAGATATAAATTGTGAATTAGATTATTATTGTTGCTGTTTTTATTATTATTATTATTATTATTATTATTTATCTGTATAGGTGTTAGTTAGATTATGTTCACGTTTCATCCACTCTCCTTTAGTCTTCTCATCTTTTTCTGTGTTATATTTATTGAAGAATGTTTTATAGAAAAATTGTAGTCTAATATCATTAATAAGGATCGGAGAAACAGGTTTATACATGCAAACAGATTTTCATACACATGTTGAAATAAGCAATGACATGAATGGGTGAGTTATTGTAAAAAAATAAATAAATAAAAGTATTCACACCAAAGTGCTGCGATTACATCCTGATGAAAATCATGAGTCATGAGTTCTGACTGTATACTGCTGACAACAGGAATTGCATTATATATCAGTTATAATGTTACTAAAGATATAATTATTCCATTTTGGCAAAATGTAACAATAGTAAATTATTGGTTTGCGTGAAGGTTACACAATTTAAACAGCACATAAAACATTACATAAAAACCTGAAGATTTAAACTATGACCTCCATAGAACTACAAAGTTCAAAACATGTTCTGCAAATGTTAAATAGCTACCATGGTACCAGCTTTAGTTTCCTTTTTAATTCTTATTCACTTAGACCCTCGTGTCATATTATTATGATATAAGGTGAGCTCCTTACCAATGTTTTTTTCATATGTGTGCTCCAAGACCAAGGGCTTCAAAACTCCTCCTGTTTTCTCTATAAGATAGTCTATCACATCATGGAGTGTCGGGCAGTTAATCTGAAATGAAGTTCATTTGTACATGTGGGTGTGTATGTGTATATATAGTATATATATATATATATATATATATATATATATATATATATATATATATATATATATATATATATATATATATATATATATATAAGGTAAGCTATACCTTATATAAAGGTATAAAGGTAAGCTATACCTTTATTTGTCCCACATTTGGGAGCAAAAAAAAGTGCAAATATGATATCGAAATATGTTTTACAACAAACATCAATATATACTTTGGATCTATGACATTTAAAGACAACGATTCCACATTTTTTCAGCAGTTAAGCAGTAAACAGTGCAGCCGTTCTTTGCCTCAACAGGTTATGATATTGTAATTGTTTTTTTGTATTTTTGTTGTACTTTATTGTAAAGTATGAATTGTATTAGACACATTCAGAGTCTCACACAGTATATATAATATTATATTACAAAATATTAAAAAACTAATCATAAATCTTATCTACTTAATTCTTATGGGGATAAAAAAAATCTGTTTTCTTTTTATCTCAGTTTTGGATAGGTTACAATAAATTTCAACTTTAGTCAAACTTTTAACAGATTTATAAATGTAGTAACCTGACAATTACGCATAATAAAACCAAAACATCAGAGGCATGTATGTAATCTAATTTCTTGACTGATCATTAATCAACTTTATGACAGAGTTCGCTCAAACTCATTACTTCCTTGTGTAGGAAAGTACCTTCCCCTTGACAGGAAAGCTGGGTTAATCATGAAACCTGTGTATGCTCAACTTTAATATGAATCTTTGATACAATCGGGTCAATGATGTTCTTTCTAAACAGTAGTGTACTCACTGGATTGTCTACAGCAATATCATAGCTTCCATCAGGGATCCGTGTCACACGGTAATGTCGGAAAACCGTCCTGTTTGAGGCAATGGGTAAAAAAAATTAAATATGAAAGACGTGACATTTCAAGGTGTTAGCAGTTTGAGTGTTAGTCATGACAGGGTATTTTTATCACCAGTAACACACAAGACAAAAAATAAAAGACTTAGAGTTTACTCAACACACCTCACACCTCAAACCTGTCTGTCTGGATCTTACCAGTTATGTTTACAGTTCTTTTCCTTTAAAAAGTAAACTCTTTAACAAAATGTCCTTTAAATCATTCCGGTGTGTACGATTGATTGTGATATCATACAATACATAAAAAAAAAAAGTGCGCGTGTACACGTGTGTGTTACCCGTTGAAGAGCTGCCGAGTTGTAACAGCGAAAGAGCACCCGTCTCGGCCGAGTCGGAGCAGGAGGTTTCCTTGTTCTTTATGCTTTTCCAAAAGGGACACAGCTTCCTCTCGGAATACATTGTAAAAGCACCTACAAAGAAAACACAGTTGATATCAACGCACTGGACTTTGAAGGTCATGGGCTCAAATCCCAGCTACACCAAGCTGCTAATCCTGGTTACCTGAGAAACGCCTAGTTGTATGAATAAGACACGTGCAAGTCTCTCTGGAAAAGGTCATGTGCCAAATACTATGAATATAAATGAGTGTTTTAACATTCTAGTTCATGCGCAAACTTAATAACATATCTACTTGTCACTCTTTTGTACTTTGTTATATTGGGTAAAGTAAGACATTAGTCAATGCTTGCTTAAGGAAGGAAACATGTTTTATTGTCCAGGACTCAAAATCAGCCAAGAAGTTCAAAAGTCACAAGGACATCAATTTTTATATCGGTGCCATCCCTTTAATCAATGGTTGGACTTTCACACTCTGCCATGTTATATTCTTGGACAACAGTCTAAACTGATATTTTGCTGTATAAAACTTGAGAAGTTAAGATTTTTGCTTTCAGGATCTCTCAGCTTTTTTCATAAGACCTGGAACCCTCAAAGGCTGATAGACAATAATTAATTCATTGGAAAGATTAATGAGAGGAATGTTCATTTATTTCAAAATGTTTGTTTGGATATTTATTTGCTTATTTATTGTTTTTTTCTGTTCTTTTTACTTTCTTTTGGGTGGGAAGGTTTTGGCTGGGTTTATATTGAGAAGATCTTTAATTTTTTATTTTAAGTATAATATGTACGGTCTTGTTCAAATATCAATAAAGAAATGGAAATTCGCCTTACACCTCCAGGGTCGGGGTTCGATTCCCGCCTCCACCATGTGTGTGTGGGGTTTGCATGTTCTTCCCGTGTGCCAGGGTTTTTTTTTTCCGGTTTCCCCCCGGTCCAAAAACATGTACGGTAGGTTGATTGGCACATTGGAAAATTGTCCCTAGTGTATGAATGTGTGTGTGTGAATGTGATAGGTTGGCATTCCATACAGGGTGTGTCCTGCCTTGATGCCCAGAAGATGCCTGAGATAGGCACAGGCTCCCCGTGACTTGAGTGAAGATCGGAAAAAGCGGTAGAAGATGAATGAATGAATGAATGAATGAATGAATGAATGAATGAATGAATGAATGAATAAACTCATTCTGATTATATTGAATAATATAATCGGAATAGTAGTCCAATGATATTCTAGTTTACCAGCACCTTCAGAAACCTCAATCCGGTGTACTATCAATTCTATCAAATATCAATATAGTAACTATAATGAAACTGGAAGGAATTTATACAGTGACACACAAAATGAAGAGTCTATTCAAACCTGAATTTGTTTTTGTCAAATTAAATGAAAATAAAACTACACCAGTGCAGTAATCAATAAACAGTGCAGGTACAGTGGCGTATTAATCAACAAAATGAGATGTCTGAAGCTATATTGGTATAATAATCACTAGAAACAGTGGGGTATTAATCAATAAAAGAATTGGTCAGAACTTACGCCGGCATTTCAGGAGGCACGAACACGTAATCGGAAGATTCTGACACGGGCACTGGTACTGGAGCTTCTGCAGGTTTTTCAGCGAGACCTTTGCGTCTTTCAGTCTCTTGCTCCACAGCTTCTTTCAGCATGTGAATTTGTCCTGGCAGCAGGTTCAGGGACTTGGGCACTTCCAGCTGTGAGACACAAACAGTTAATTTTCATTCCCACTCTGTGCTCGTGGACAAGACCGGGAGAGAAACAAGCATCCAATGACTAATTCTTCATCTGAAATGTATGCCAGTGATCAAAAATACGTCAAGCATTGACGATATACAGATAACAATCCTCAAGTAATACCTCAGGCAATCACTCGGTAATGATGGTGACAATAAAGGCCACATATTTACACTAAATTGGCACCAAATAGCCACCGTACAAAATGAACGAGGAGGACAAGTAAATACAAGAACGAGGAAATAACACCGTTGTTTAGTGCTTCTGAATCAGATTACGCAGTGAGTAAGGTATTGTGTTACGTACGTGTGCATTCAAGCATTTAATACTCATAAATAACTCATAATTTTGATGATTCTTTTTTCCGGGGGCTTCAATGAATTTATGAGTTGGCTTGAAAGTTTATTATAGAAGGTGTAAATAAGGGTTACACTAAACGTACACTGTATTATTGGTTAATAAAAGCAGATTGAAAAAATATATATATATATATATATATATATATATATATATATATATATATATATATATATATATAAATAAATCATTGTACAATAATGACCAGAGTCTGAACTTTCTGGTATATCATTTTATTTAGAGAGGCAAACAAAAAAACAAGAAGAGGCAAAATCAGCCAATATAAAGCTGCAGAATAAAAATACACTGTAATTCAAAATAAATGTGAGAGTTTGTGGTGCTGACCTTAACAATGGAAAAGATGAAGCCTTTCCACACCTCACGGGTTTCTAGACTGGGAGCCTAAGATTAAAATAATACAAAATGAACCAGTAAAAACAATTCAAGATATTACGCGTTTATTACTAAAGCAGTGAATTTCCTGAACATAATCGAGTGGAGGAATTTTTGAACTTACTTACAAAAATCAACGATTAAAAGAATAAAACGAGTCTGAATTTATCTTAAGATATCTTAATACTAAAGCTTTAACATGAATGAATCGTTTCAGATCAGACTTTACATATTTGTGCATAGGGATACATTAGATTGTCTCAATGAGAGCATCATTGTAAATGTTTGATACAAACAAATAAAAATATGTGTACCGAAGAAAGCAAAGGTAAGACTATTTATGTTGTGAGACAGCGGAACCTCTCACCGTGAGGTAGATGTCGTCTTCTTTTAAGCGCAGGTGGAGTCTCCCTGCGTCGAGTTTACGATCCATGCTGGAGTCGTCGCTCAGAGAGATGAAGTTGGACAGATCCTGCTTTTCCACATACTGCTCTCAAAAACATGAGCAAGTGATGCAATTAAACCCAATAGAGCACTTAAAGAACGTAGAAAATAAGCAAATGAACTTACATTATTGTCCTTGTTGTTGTTGTAGAAGAACAGGGAGTTCCCACATAATGCAGTCCAAAGTCTGCGTCCAATCTACACAAGAAAGCAAACGTGAATGTATTTGTCACCTTAGCATACATTTCATATACATTAGCATCTTCATTTGTACATACATGACGTATACTACTATTTTCATGACAATATTATGCACATTCTTTTTTAATAAGAGTAGTGCATACTATTGTTGTGACAATATATCTAGTGTTAGCTAGATAATTAGTCTAGCTGGTTAGACTTATTCATTCATTCATTCATTCATCCATCTTCTACCGCTCGATCCGATCTTCCCTCGGGTCACGGGGAGTCTGTTCCTATCTAAGGCGTCTATGGGCATTAAGGCAGGAGACACCCTGGATGGAATGCCAACCCTTCGCAGGGCACACACACTCACATTCACACACACATTCACACACTAGGGACAATTTTCCAAGGTGCCAATCAACCTACAGTGCATGTTTTTATACCGAGGGGAAACCGGAGAACCCGGAGAAAAACCCCCTATGGGGGAGAACATGCAAACTCACACACATGGCCGAGACGGGAATCGAATCCGGATCCTGGAGGTGTGAGTCGAAGGTGCTAGCCACTAAGCCACCGTGCCCCCCTTATTATTAGGAGTAATAATTCATTCATTCGTTCATCTTCTACCGCTTTATCCGGTCTTCCCTCGGGTCACGGGGAGCCTGTGCCTATCTCAGGCGTCTATGGGCATTAAGGCATGATACACCCTGGATGGAATGCCAACCCATCGCAGGGCACACACACACACACACACACACACACACACACACACACACACACTCACATCCACATTCATACACTAGGGACAATTTTCCAAGGGGCCAATCAACCTACCGTGCATGTTTTTGGACCGGAGGGAAACCAGAGAACCGGGGAAAAACCCCCTGAGGCACGGGGAGAACATGCAAACTCCACACACACATGGCCGAGACAGGAATCGAACGTGAGGCGAACGTGCTAACCACTAAGCCACCGTGCCTCCTATTACTATTATTAAATCTGATGAAATTATGAAAAAGTTTCTGAACATCCTTAAATAAAATGCCATTTGATTTTGTACAAAATAATTAGCACAAGTTACTTCCGGTTTGCATATACAACCCACAAATGATCATTCTGTGCATTCCTGAATCCTCTCGTGTTACAGGATTGATGAGATTTGTGAGAAGCCGGTGTTTGATGGATGCGTCTGCTGTTGATGGGTGAATGAGTTTATTTCCTGTTGGGTTTCTACATAACAATTGAGAATGATTAGCAGCTGAAATGGTTGGGCAGGTTTGAAGAATGCGAGGAATGAGAAGAATGAAGGGAAAAGTTTCAAATCGATAAAGGTTTAAAAAGTTTTTCCTTGTTTTTCTCTGGTGGAATAACCTGTATGTATGTCTGGGATCTTACACAATCACTTAGCATCATCATACTGTATGTTTCTGTCTCACCAATCAGAGGCATCCCTGGGAAAACTCATTTCGAAACTGTGAGCATTTCTGCTTTTGTATCCTTCCTGACAATGAACCACAAAATCCACAAAAGTTCTGTATGTAAAAAGCAAATTTATAGCAAAGTTATTTTTTAAAATAAATTTTAAAAATGTATTTAGAAATTTGACAATTAGCATGTTTTGTGCCTTTACATTTACATTTGTGTCATTTGGCAGACGCCCTTATCCAGAGCGACTTACAACTGAGCAATTGAGGGTTAAGGGCCTTGCTCAAAGACCCACTAGTAGTAGCTTGGTGGTAGTGGGGTTTGAACCTGTGATCTTCTGGTGCAGAGGCCAACACCTTAACCACTAAGCCACCACTAAGCCTTTATGATCCAAATTGTGTAGGTTTTCCCAACATTTTCTTTTTTTATTTTGGTCTAAATCTTATCATTAGACTCAGAGGGCATTTACTCGACTGCCTTGGTCGTACTTATGGGATTTGAACTTATGACCTTCTAAGCAAAATTATAACTGAATCACTGAATAACTGAATCTTCCACCTCCACATTTCCTATAGAAATAGAAGTTCTCACTGAATGAAAAATAAAAAAACAACACACAAATAGTAGTCTCAATTGTTTGTTTTGTGTGTGGATCCTCATCAGCATTGAATGTTTTTGTTTGTTTGTTTTGTCTTGTGTGCATTGACTGCATGACTCACATTCCTATGACACTATATGGTGATTCTTGTTGAGGTTGTAAATATACTAAATACTGTTCCTGAAAAACATTAAAGTAACATAAAGAACCTGGCAAACATCAGTAAGGTTATAAAAAGAAAGGATGAAATATTTTTCCTTTCCTAAGACTTCATGGGGCTATCCTAGACATCCACACAACATGGAGGAAAACCTTTGGTATAACTAGGATTCAAACGCCATGGGGCTTGTGGTCAGCAAGACTATTTCCATTAGTCTAAAGGTTGCAAAGCCTATGTGCTGTAGCAGCTCTGACACAAGCTATAACACTCACATAACCGAAGAGGCAGAATGATAAACACAATGCTAATTTATTTAACACCTGAAAAGTTTGTAGAGGGAAGCTCACTTTCATCCACCTGTTAAATACACAAACAACTTCCATTTTCACTTTTATCTGAAAACATACAAGAAGTAGGATCGTGTGTTGGGTATTTGTGTAAGTATGTGGGTGAACGAGTGATTGCTTTTGTGTGTGTGTGTGTGTGGGGGGGGGGGTGTGAGGGTTTTTTTTGGGTGTTAAACCAGTTTTTCACAGCCGTCTTGTGACGCATTGTGACATACGACACTGGATTTTGAGAGGCTTCCAGTGATATCTGTCTATTTTTGGTAAGATGAACTTCCATTATCATGTATTGTTTGTGTTTTTGTGCTGCTTTTTTGTGGCGTGACACGGAGAAAGAACCTCGACATAGAGGAGGATTCAAAATCTCTAACAAAGAGAGTTTAGACGCCAAATTTTGTGATAGAACAAATCAAACCAAGATGATATTTTTGTGCCTGATTTATTCCTTACATGAATGTAAACTCGGAACAAACAAACACACAGGTAACCTTATTATCACCTAGCTGTGTCCCATTCTCTAAAACTGCAAGAGGATATCCTGTGCCAGGCGTCTGTGAGTCATTTGACTTTTTTTGTGATCTGGGTCAGGGCCGAAACGAACCTTCCATCTCTTTCAAAACCCATTTCTTTGTTGGCTTGGCCATTTCTTTGATCTTCAGCTGTCTAACAGAGATGTCCATAGAAGACTTTCAAGATATTCCAGTAATCTTGACCAGTAAATCTGGACTAGATCCAGAGAAGAAGCTTCAGCACATGATATTGCAACCACCATGCTTTTTGTGAGCCTGGAGCACTTTGGGTGAGAATGTGTCAAAACATCTGTTTTGCACCAAACATATTTATAAGAAGTAAATGTCTGAAAAGCTCTGCCTTGGTAGTAGCAAACAATATGATATTTTGCCATATTGGTTTGTTTACCAGGGAGAAAGGAAATCTATACATCAGAATGGAAAACGCTTTATATCCACTGTATAAATATGTGTACAGTAATTGGAGAATATATAATATATACAGTGTTGGGAAGTTTACTGTGGAAATGTAATAGGTTATAAGTGACCCTATTCAAAATGTAATAAGTAGTGTAACTTTTCAATGACTTTATAAAAGTAAAGTAACTGTAGTAAGTAAGTAGTTACTCGCCAACACTGAATATATAGTATAATATTCTTTAATTACTGCAAGTGACAGTTCTGAGGCATTATTTACAGGAACAATCCAAGAATCTACCTAACTGGCTGACTAACTTTCCCACCACTATTGCAATAAAACCACAGGCAGCAGCACCAGTAAATCACCTGACTGAAGCTCCACCTCAGAGAAGAAAACAGTGAGAGCAAAGTCCAGAGTATCTGCACAAATACAGCCTTACAATGTCATTATATTTCATGGTGTCGTGCCTCATTTAACATATGCCCAAGTTCACCTAAATACAAAAACAAGTAGTGTTTACTTGTGAGGAAGACAAGAAAATGTGATTTATTTCACCGTTCAGGAAGGACATGGAGCCGGGTATCAAATCGCACTTGTGTTCAAACCCAGTGACGAGCTCAGGGATGTACTGACATGCTTACTTGGAACAATTTTTTAGGGTCGTACATGAAACCATGCTGATGCACACAAGGCAAGCTTCGAACAAAAAGCTTCGAGAGCATTGGGTCACACACTAATCAGGAAACATTTTTCCTCTGAACATTGACTTAGTTGGCTCTTCTTTCCGTGAAAAACTTGCCCATGAGTAATACGAAACTTTCGGAAAGAAGTCATTAAGTCATTAAAAGCTTTTAAAAGTCATTAAAAGCTTGCATTTAATTTCTTCTGCAAAAATAAAATACATTATTTTGTGTCCCAAAATAAGAAACACTTACAAGCTTTAGTATTATAGATGCATTTTTCCCTTTTCTCAAGAAAAGATCTATTAGATGAAAAGGCCTGTTGGCTAATAATTACTAAAGCGATGATATGAGTGTAAAACAGTGATTTACATTTGCAGCATTTGGCAGATGCCCTTATCCAGAGCGACTTACAACTGAGCAATTGAGGGTTAAGGGCCTTGCTCAAGGGCCCACTAGTATAGCTTGGTGGTTGTGGGGTTTGAACCTGTGATCTTCTGGTCCAGAGGCCAACACCTTACCACTAAGCCACCACCTCCCCTGAGAGAGGTTTTCCATTTCTATATAGTGATCCACATATTGTAATATAGAATGGGTTTTTAACATGGATAAAATAAATGCGAAATTTTATATTGAAATAAGATTATGATTATTACTAAAACGTCTGCGATGCATTTACAACTAATGATTAACTTGACCCCAGTATAAAACAACAGCATTTAACAGTTTTGTTGCATCACGTTTCTTAGTTTACAACCTTCTGCAGTACAATTACGGTGATATAATTGCTTTACTGCAAATCATTTACAGTAAAATCACCAGGAAATCGTTCTACCATTTCTCATTTAACAAGTGAGAAATGTTTAAATCTAATTAATGGTCAGATCAGACATAAATCAGGTCTGTAGGATCTGCGGTTTGTCTGGCACGGCAAAATTTGAGTCGGAAAAGGAAGTTCATTCCAATGTCGGAACCATCTAATTACAGTACCATGTTGTTTTCATACTGTACAAATAGAAATCTGAGCAACAGGATGTGTTACAGTATGTGACACATATAAAAAAAACCTCTCTCAGTACACACCCCACATTTTTAAACAAAATGCATTTTTTACTTTTGAAGAAATTCATGTAAAAATGTATCCCGTGTGTAACTTACTTCATTATCCGTGCTATAATTAGTTTTTTTTCACGTTCATTGGTTGACCAACGATTTAATATTAAGAGCTTCTCGGAATAGAAATGTATATTTAGATAACATGTAAATTAGTTCAGGCTCTCTATACTTTTAAACCTCCATTTACAACCAGTTATTTTTCTTTAAGAACATTTTTAAGAAAACATATTTATCCAGGTTTGTACACGAGTCTCTATGTGACGACACCAGCGCACATTAATATACCTTTATGTCCTTTATTTCAACAATGGTTAAACAAACAGATAATAAACGCTCTGTGAGATTATGTTAGACTAAAAACTTTAGTAACGTGTAAGTAAAGAAATGGTCCTCTAGTACACATTATTTATTTATTTATTTAGCTAGCTGAGAGAAGAACTGGTTCAATAGCAGTTCAAGTTTATGACGTACGTGTCGCAGAGTGCCGTGAAAACAAATTCCAGAAGTCTCTAGAGCAAAAAACATGTCAAACAAATATCTTATTTCTAACCCGCAAGTCGCTTTGGATCGCTGTTCCATAAAACAACTGATTTATAAAACTCGTAATTTATCACATTTATTTTACACTATGGTGATTATTTTGCATACAATACCAATTTGTAGCCTGGACACTGTTTTAAAAAGGAATTGTTTATGACGTGATTTTTCTTCGTTCAGAGTTAAAATGCTTCTACACCCAAAGCGATCATGATAGCAATGTTTCCCCTCTAGTAAACATATTGCATTATAATACTTTGCTGTAAATGTGTCGCTCTGTACACAGTTGGTCATTTAGTCATTTTTTTACTGTACAGTATGAATAATTCTTACTGTATTCTTTCTTGAGCTCCTCCAAGTTTCCTGTAAACTAATTTACAGCGAGATCTCAACTACAAACTAGGCAGTAGCGTTAGTCTTACATGCATGATATGAACAATCATGCTTTAATGAGAGTGAGAGAGGAAGAGATAGAGTATGGAAAGGGACGGTAGAGAGCAAGACAGAGAAAACACTCACTTTATCCTTAAATGACCTCTTTTCCAGGAATCCCTCATAGTAGCAGGGGGGCAGCTGGGATCTATTCCTCTGTGCGCGCCTCATCGCCACAACTTTAGTACACACTTACTCCTAATGCACAACAGCTCGCAATGGCATGATCATACACCTGTGCAGGTGTGTGTGTGTGTGTGTGTGTGTGTGTGTGTGTGTGTGTGAGTGAGAGAGAGAGAGAGAGGGAGAGAAAGTGGGTTAGCAGTGTCCTCGGGTGTTTTTGACAGGTGGTTTTACAGGAGGAGGAGCTAAGCACAAGACCCCGCCCCTCGCTTGATATGACTGTCCGGTTATAATGCAACAAATGGAACACCACATACCAGAAATTCTTCGGACTACATGGGATATTTTTGTCGCTGATTAAACAGATTAACAAATAAAAAAAGCTGGCGACTCTCGGGGTGTGACTGTAGACCTATTTTAGTCTTTACAATCGAACCGGTTTCTGTTCTATTCACATTATGCATGCTGAAGGGAGGTGACTTTTTAAGAGCTTTTAAGGTCATGATAATGAGTCGCCTGTTGACTCTAATCTTTCCTGTAAGCCTAATTAGCTGTATAGCCATTTTCATTTGATAAACATTGCTAAAACAAGTAATATGATGTCGACTCCAGTAAAAAACTAGCTGCTTTCATTATTTCTAGATTAGAATACTGTAACTATTTACTACTGTCTGTATGGTTTAGTAAACTCCTAATTCAATCTTGCATTGATTATAAAATATTACTACCGATATATAGAGCAATGATTTGCAGTATCTGAGAAAAATTTGGTTTCATTAGGATCCCTCACACTACGATCAAGAGGTGCAGGCTGTTTGTTGGTACCTCAGTAATGAAGACTACTGCAGGAAGTCTGAAGGTACAGATCCTGGAGGGATCGTGGATATATATATATATATATATATATATATATATATATATATATATATATATATATATACATATATATATATATATATATACATATATGACTTATATATGATATATATATATACATATAGTGAAATATGATAAATGCATGATGAGGTACTGGTGACATGTTGTCCCTTTCTCTTTCAAGCTTCCGGATTACTCCCGACTCTTGCTTTTTACAGTTCTTTTTGAATGGAGTCCACTTTGTTTAGCAGAGGACGGTTCCAATTCAAACGCTTAAAGATTTATGCAGTTACTGAGCACCTGAAGAACTATTTGTATGTATTTGAACTGTAAATTATGATTAGCAGTCTTCTACAATGGCTCAGGACTACCGTTTGTCTGACCAGCTATGCATTTTAGAACATATCACTGAACAGAAATGTTGGAACTATAAGTAATGGAAGGGGAATCCCTTCTGGATTCTCTAAAGATTTCTTCCTCAAACCACATCTTGGTCACAGTTTCCACTGGCTCCCTCATTAGAGATAAACTTCAAATTATAAGGAACAAACCTATAAGCTTTGTAATGCATGTAACGCCGTTCATTCATTCATTCATTCATCTTCTACCGCTTTATCCGATCTTCCCTCGGGTCATGGGGAGCCTATGCCTATCTCAGGCGTCTATGGGCATTAAGGCAGGATACACCCTGGATGGAATGCCAACCCATCGCAGAGCACACACACACACAAACAATCACACACACATTCACACACTAGGGACAATTTTCCAAGGTGCCAATCAACCTATCATGCATGTTTTTTGGACCGGAGGAAACCGGAGAACAACACGGGGAGAACATGCAAACTCCACACACACATGGCCGAGACGGGACTCGAACCCGGACCCTGGCGGTGTGAGGCGAACGTGCAAACTACTAAGCCACCGTGCCCCTTGTAACGCCGTTATATAATTTAATTACAAAATAAATGTAACTGTAATTTGTTAGTTACTGAGAAAAAATGTGTAATTAAATTACAGTTACTTATAAAAATGTTAAAGATTACAAATAGGGTTTTATCTGAATATTTTCATGTAAAATCAGTGAATTAGACTACTGCAGTGGTTCTCAAATATGCTCAAATCTGCTGCTTTTTCATTTCGAAATATATAACCTATTTTTAGTTTGAAACTTTTTTTTCCAAGAATGTTAAAGTAACTAATAAGTCATCAAATGTAATCAGTTGCTTTACTTTTATAAAGTAATCGAAAAGAATAGGGTCATTTGCAATCTGTAATCTATTACATTTCCAAAGTAATTTTCCCAACATTGCTTATAAGGACTAAACTTATACATTCTAACGTTATAACCTATTCATTTCTGTAAAGCTGCTTTGAGACCATGTCTATTTTTAAAAGAGCAATATAAAATAAACATATTCGCAAAGCAGCTTTACAGAAATTAATAGCTTATAACGTTAGAATGTATAAGTGAATTATGACTGAACTGAATTTATTCAACAACATGACATCTAAGAGGAAAATGAAATTCCAAAGACTGTCCCATATATCGGAATTCTTCCAAAGACGCAGAAATCAGACACAAAACTAATCAGATCGGGACTAATATATCACTTGTAAAAGTATTTATTGAAACAATGTAAACTTTATTGAAACATGTAACGCCGAATATTCTTAACAAATGCCTAAACACACTATTGCTATACATAAATGTGCCGTTTTGTCTCCGCCTAGTGGCTAAATGGAAAACATACGCTATTTCGCATCGCCGTAACTCTCCTATTATACGTAGAAACTAGCTTTAATTCACGTTAATTAAATAATAAAGTGTCGAAATATAACGAAAAATAAATGACAAGTAGACCACATAAACTCTAAATTTGTCAGAATGTTACAAAAAATAGGCAGTTGTATTCAATTTCAGTCTAATCACAACGTGGCGAATCGACCATCCTGAATCGAAAGTTTGATTATTTTGCTCTAAAGATATATATATAATTATATATATATATATATATATATATATATATATATATATATATATATATATATATATATATATATATATATATATATATATATATTCTAAATGCACACTACAGCAATTGAAACAGCAGCCACGCCAAAATAAGGCGAAATTAGCGGTAGCCATGGCTACGTTCCAAACCGCATACTACCGTACTTAACAGTATAGCAGAAAGCCACACGCCACTATAGATGACCTAGTGTATATGGCTCACTATTTAGTAGGGTAATATGCGGTTTAGGACGCATCCCGAACGGCGGCGTTTATTTCACTGAGAGCTTTGTATACCCCAGCTGGTGGACAAAGTGGCCGAAAAGGACACGAACAGAGGTGGTTATCGGAGGGCTGGTGAATAAAAGCGAACGTTTTGGTGACATGGGTGAGAGCAAACATTTAATTTAGAGTTTTCTTTCATTAATTAGCTCGCAATGTGAGTGATATACAATCCAGGAGGCCGCGCAGGACAAAGCGCATTGAGCATCCCTCGTTTCTAACGATATAAGAGCAAAGCTCAGGGACTGGAGTCAGATTTACACCAGAGTGCTTTCAGTACACGTTATAAACTATTTAAAAACGTCATTATAACCTCCGCCTGGATGTGTTATAACACGTGGATAGTATACAGATAGACTGTACACAATGAGCCTCGTTTATTTATTGAGGGAAATAAACAAACAGTTTCCTGTTGGGTATTATTTTTAATCATATGCTCTTATAACACTTCATAAGACACTTTTGCTTTCATTGCAGTCCTCAGTTCTGGATAGAGAGAGAGAGAGAAAGAGAGAGCTCCACCAAAACAAGCGTCACATGGCTTTTCTTCTCCCTAAATGCAGTTCAGATATTTAATATAACATTTTTTGTGTATTTGACAAAATAAATGGTGTCTTAGGAAATGTTGAATTGACCGATGTGGTGTCTCAAGTGATCTCACTGATTAAGGACGTGATTTACAGGTTTGTTTGTTTGTTTGTTTGTTTGTTTTTTCAGCTACAATGTCCAAACCTGAACAAACATCTTCTCCTATTTTTATATGAAAACTTAATTCTACCTTCATCCAAGCAGTGTTTTTGTGTTACTCCCACTTTTGCATGCAGCACTTTGTATAGTTCACTATAGAACTAAAGGTTGAGGTTGTATCAAAAAGTTTCAA
>JACRUU010000020.1:12622763-12662763 GCA_030449085.1 Kryptopterus vitreolus
ATATACATATATATAATATATATATATATACAGTATTGTATAAGTTACTTTGCATCAGAACAGAATCATTATCATTACCTTCTCCGTTTGTGCGTTTTGTCTTTTGACGTGAACTCTCTTGTATTGCAGATGATGCTGTTAGAGTTTTATCGAGCAGCTCCAGACCTGGTCAACTTTAATCAGATGTGGTGTTCTGATACATCAATACTGGACAAAATGAAGGTCTGTCAACACACACCAGAGACACACACACACACACACACACACAGAGCTAGGGTATATCAAAACATCTCCGAATTAATTTAGATCTTTGGGTTGTCAATCGATTTAAATATTTAATCACGATTAATCATACGATCGATCTGTTCTTAATGTACCTTAAATAAATACTTCTCAAGTTTTCAATACTCTAATCCTAAACGAATGGACAAATCAGAATGCTTTATGCAAAGGTATGTGTGTTATTAGAGAAACCAGACTCAACATGGAGCATGAAGACAAAATATCCTGTATGTAAATGAATAGGTGAACTTCTGCAATGTAATAAATGTAATAAAATATGTGGAACATTGTCGATTGTATCGTATTTGCTCGTTCTCTTTCTCAGGCGTCCCTGAGTGGCCACGCCCCCAAAGACCAGGCCTACTCTCAAATCCTCGAGCACGTCTACAACCAGCTGCGCAACATGCAGTGATGGAAACACCCTCTCTTGTCATCTTGATGCTTTCCTGGGTACCATCCATGTGTGAGAACACACTCGCATGCACACACTGATTAACCGAGCGCTTCTGCATCTTTATAGCTGCCTCATTCATTCAAACACTCCTTCCATGTCTTCCATTTCTGTAGACGGAATGATGTGGATAGGTTAGGAAAAAAAGAGTTTTCATATTCATCTAGATCTCACACACACACACACACACACACACACACGATGTCATCTAGTTTTCTTATTAGGAACACATAGTTTCGGAAAGTGGTCACTTTTGCCTTTGTTTTTTTAACATACCTCATTATTCAGTGAGAATATTTACTGTCACCGGTTCGATCCTGTGTGTTCTTTCGTTATGTCCCTGTGGGTTTCCTCAGGAGCCTCTGGTTTTCTCCTACTCCCATAAAATCAGAGGATGGGTTTAATTCACACTTAATAGAGGAGAAAAATGAAACGATGTGCTGACATTTTGAAAATCTTTTATGAGATTGAGGAACACTTAATTGCTCTTTGTGAAAAAAGTCACATGACTGAGCGTCATTTAAAACTGAATGATGTTTGTAATGAGCGTCTTTCATATCGACAAACCAGGAGAAAGTGCAAAATGACTGCCTTTGTTCTGATACTTTATTTACCACAACTGATCATTTAATAAAGAAATCTCTGGAGCTAAATTCAGACTTTTAGAATCAAATGTTCAGGAATGAATGTTGAAACTTCGGTTCATACTTCAAACTTTTCCGTACATTTTTACTAATGTATAAAAGAAACGTTTATACAAAATATAAAAATGACCTCCAACACTCTCTCTCTCTCTCTCTCTCTATATATATATATATATATATATATATATATATAGATATATATATATATATATATATATCTATATATATATATATATATATATATATATAGTAAACACACTTTCAATGATCAATTAGCGGAATGCTTTAAAGTTTACAAGTTTCTTAACGATCAGTGTTTAAGGATTAAAAGTGAATGTCCAATGAATTATTACCACATGAGTGTGATTTATTTTTTATTTTTGGTGTACCTTTTATTTTCTGCTTTTTCTAAGTTTTTAATATTATGAACGTAGTCTGTAAACACACACAATCCTGTTCAAATCCAGAAAACAAACTTTAAGTTTTAACACAACTGAACATGAAAGTCTTCTTTTGTTAGTTTTATTTATGTATTTATTATGTTATTTAATTTTTTCCCCTTCATGTGCCATATTGTAGAATTAGGAATTAGTGTACATTTTATTTTATTTTTACATGTAATGCTATTCTTGTACTTTTTTTATCACTTCAATAAACTGAAACATGAGAATTTCTCCTTTTTAAGCGCTTTAATTCTCTTCATCCATTTAAAAAAACATTAAAACAAATATGACTGATTCGCTGTTACGCTTTGACTTGTAGAAACAGGCATTCATGTTTGCGTTATTTGGCTGCCAATAGGATGAATCTAAATTTAGCATTAAAAGGACGTGTATGGAATTATATATATAAAGTAAATGTTAAACAACCCAGAATCATGTTTAATATTTAAGATTGTTCAAAGTAACTACATTTAGCTTAGAATGCGTTTCAGTTCAGAAGTGTTTCTTGTCAAGGGTTCAGTGGTTTAAATAATTTATTTATTAGATTATTAGAGTTAAACGCTTTTGATTAACTTTTGAACGATTTAACATTTGTTTATTTGCTGATAGAAAGGGAACATCGATCAGGTGTGTGTTCATTTACAGTGCTGTGTTTTTGTGTGTTTCCTAAAAATGACTTTCAATAATTTTCACGACGGACCATCAGTTTATACCTTACCAGACTTCTGACTGCTTACTTTCATCCGACATTAAAAAGATCCGTCAAAACGTCTCGGCCTCATTTGCATATTTATTAGCTCATAGTCTTTATTTGACGACGCTTGTAAATATGTAGGTTTGGGATCCCCTCAGGACTTTGGATGCTATACTGACTGTGTCCACTAGATGTCGCCAATGTGACTATTTCCCTCATCGTCTCAAAATGCTTCCCAGTTTCTTTGCATAATATTATGTCTCATTTTTGTAATCCATGTCACTGTGTTACAGTTCTCGTTGTTTCCAGACTCATCTCGAGCTAAGATGCATGAACTTTTTGCCCTTTATTTGGATTATTTTGACATACATTATTTTAGATTTTTGCACCACTTTTGTTTGTGTTTTATTTGTATTGCATCATCAGATTCTCGTGCTGCTTTATCCAGGGGTGTGTGACGATAATACCGTCTCGTTCCTGACACTTTATTTATCTCTCTGCTTAAACAGGTCTTGTGCGTGAAAATGCAACATTGAACTTCATCCATTATTCACATAAGAGTTTTATCAGATCCAGTTTACCGCTGTTTTTCAGAAAGATACTAAAAAAAACAAACAAACAAACAAAAAAACAAATATAGATTTGAATGGTCAGAATCTTCTCCTTTTCTTCTTTTTAAAATCTAATTCCAATTAAAAGCTTGAAATTACAAATCAATAAAATTTCAAACAATATTATCCTTTTAAATACAAATTCAATGAAAATCAGTTTAGCAAATTTGACAAAGCCGAATTCAGTTTGAAGAAAATCAGTTTAGCACAATCGAAATCAGAGAAATAAAAGCAGCCTAATGGCAAGGAAAAACTCCCTGATTAAATCATTTGGGCCTCAACAGTTAGCCCATCCTCATTTGGGTTGTTAGTGTTGTGTGTGGTTGAGGATGTATATTGTGTCAGCGGGGCGGAGTCACCAGGAGGTGGAGTGGATTCAGGGGGTGGAGAGGGGGTCTGGATCAGTGACAGTCATCAGTGGATGTTTTTAAAAAACTTAAATCAACAACAAAATGGTCGACTTTTGCAATTTTGACAAATATTAAAATGCGCCTTTTCACTGATGTCTTATTTAACCAGTATTAATACTTTAAATATTTTTAAGAGCTTCTTCCAAACAACTCGACACACATACATCTAAAAAAAAGCAAATAATCCCAGGACAAATAATTCTTTACACATTTATTTATTTCTGTAAAAGATGGGGGAAGGAAGCAAGTACAAATATTCAGGTTTACAGGGTGTTTAGGAATAACAGGATACTGCAGCTCTTTTTTTTTTTTTTCTTCAAGAGAAAACCGGATTTTTATTTATTTATTTTTTTTACAAACTAAAACATACATTAGCAAGCTATCATATAGAGCTAACATGCAAATAATTACAAAAAAAAGATACATAGAAAAATAATATAATAATACTAAAGAAGACCACCAGAATAACTTCTTTAAGTGTGTGGAAATTATTCGAGTACTCTGTTGGATTAGACGGAGAAAAAAAAGAAAAAAAAAACATTTTTATTTAGATCTAAACTGTAGTGTTGCTGCGAAGGCACATCTGTACTCATGCTTGTACGTCTGTACACAGCTCATGCCGAAGCCAGAACACGCCGAGCCCTTTTTTTTACAAAACATTTCATTACGAACCAAAGGGAACGGAAAGGAAAAAGTGGAAATCGTTTGGTGTCCTAGCTTTCTTTTTCACATGTGTCGGCCTCAAGGCACACGATCCACTTCGTTTCGTGTTGAATAGAAATGTATCACACACACACACACACACACTGTAAACAGGACAGTTAAAAATGTTAACGCATGACTAGGACAAGCATTCTTTTTAAACGACAAGACAATCATGCAGGACGCTTCACGATCCGCACATCCGTTCCTTAAGACTAAAGTTAGACAAAAGTCGTATCCTGGATTCCGATCCATGTTATTCTGAATCCGTATTTCATCACCAAGTCAATCACGTCGACTTGTGCAATAGTGTTTTATTTATTTTGTCCTGCTTGATTTAAAATCCAGAACCGACAGACGCGAAATAAAAAACGGTGTAAAAATAACATGGTTAAAAATGTCTTTTTTTTCATTCGAGTAAACATTACAGGTTAATCGGATGCCTCGTGTCCGCCGGGAATTTGCTTAAAAAACGTTTATCTTTTGCTCTGATTGTGCGTGCGCTTGTGAAAGCACGAATCGAACAAACATCTGTGTATAAAATAATCCAACATGATTGCTGCATTATTTATGACACTTTAATAACTTAAGAAACGTACAGATGAAAGACCGTTTCCTGACACTTTTTCTCCCCTCCTTGTGTAACTAATTGTATCATTTGTAAAAAGCTCTAAATCTAACGCAACAACACATGACTATTAATTTCACATGAATGACCTCGAAGAACATCCTTCGCTTTGTTTGTACGCCACACAGGAGGAGATGGAAATGGTGTCGGTCATCCGGGACTGGTGTCTGTATTATAAGATCATTATGTATCACGTGGACATTAAAAAATAAAATAAAATAAAATAAATGTGTACGGGGAATTCATGGGCTTCCTGTAGCTTTTTACTCAATAGCGTGACACTCAATGACATTGGGGCGATTTACGCTTACAGTTTTCCAACACGCAGAATTAAGGATCTTACTCAAGGAAATCTTGGTTGCTGCCAGGATTTGAACTCACAACCTTTAGACTCGACATGTTTCCCTCTGCTCTCACGTCACATGTTCCAGATCTGCTCGTATGCAAAAAAAACAAACAAACAAACAAACAAACAAAAAAAACGCAAAGATGTGGATCTAAGCATAGAAGCGTAGAGACGATCGTTATAACGTGAAACCCACTCGGAACTTATTGGTTCAATGATGAATTAAAAGGCGCCAGGTGTTTCGGTAATGATCGTAGGCAGTTATGCTGAAAAATAATGGCCTTCAAAAATCCTTCAAAGTGTGTGTATGTGTGTGTGAGGGGTTTAACAGCAGGACACTGCCAGCAGTATCATCTACAGAGATAAGAGAAGCTGAAATCAGGCAAGACGTTTAAGCAGCAGCAGCAGCAGCACAGAGCATTTTGGCCGTTTTTCTTGCACGCACACGTTCGTGTTCACTCTTAACTCGGTGTGGTGTCGTGTACAGATCTTTCTCCTCCTCCTCAATACGGAAAAAAGAAGGAAAAAATATAGAAGAGCCGGTGTTGTGTAGTGTACTTGTTTCTGGTTGTATCGTGCAGGTTCTGTAAACACATGTCTTGTTATTCCCGGGGCCGTGATGCGGAGATGAGCGAAAAAGGCACACGTTTGTGATTCCCTTTGCATCTGTTTGGCACCAAAACATGGTGTGTAAGAAGCGGATGTATTTTCCAGACTATAACATATTATTTATATCGGGGACACACACACACACGCACGCATATTGTATGTGAACATGATTTTCTTGAGTCTCTAGTCAATGCATGTCAAACTTCCAGTTCCAGTGCTTTCTACTGGTCATGTCTGGTATAGCACTTGTTACTGTGAAGTTCACATTTACAAAGTTTAGCAGACGCTGATATCCAAAGCGACTTATAACTCAGAGAACGTGGGTTAAGAGACTTGCTCAAGAGCCCACTAGTGGCAGCTTGGTGGTAGTGGTGGTGGGATTTGAACATGTGATCTTCTGTTCCAGAGGCTCCACTAAGCTAATTCCTAATACAAATTCCGACTGTTGGCTGTGACGTGTTTTTTTTACACCCAGTACCAATGAAAAGAATTAAATAGATGCTTGTTGGAATAATTGTATAATTCCCATATAAATAAACATTTTCCATATAAGGTCATTGTCGCATGAATAGTCTGGAAAATAGGACGAGAGAACCACTAAAGTGTGCCCACCTTCACTCTCATCTCTCCTACCATCCAAAGCTCGGGATTCATCGCTACAGTAATCGAGTATAAAACCAGGTCTTACTTGTGTGTAACACGCCGCTTTAAATACGTGTGTGTGTGTGCATGTATAGTTGTATATGTGAGTTTTAGGAGTGTGAGTTGTGTAAGAAGCTCCTGTGTGTGTGTGTGTGTGTGTGTGTGTGTGTGTGTGTGTGTGGCTCAGGAACGCTACACACTGAGCGGCTGAAACACAAGCAGCCCACAGTGCAGAGTCGACGTCTGGAAGGTCCTTCAAATCACATCCTGGCCAGCAGGGGGCAGTCAGGCAACATCAGGGTCAGTCAGAGGATTTTGAATGGTACAGTAGGAAAATATTACCCCGCCTGGATTCGATTACAGCATCGGGATTTGGGAACCCTGCCCTTAAAGATACACTAATGGAAGATTTTCTATAGTTGATGTATTTATAAGAGATATATTTTTTAGTCAATTCTTGGATTCTTAGTGTAGCTTTAAACTTTAATAAACTCTCGAGTGAAGAAAATATAACATTGTGGAAGACTATTTTTTAAAAAGATATCCAATACGGACGATTTGTCAGAGGTTTGTTTGAAGTATTGATGTTTTTGGGAACCAAAAAAAAAGGGGGTGTGGCCACACCCCCCTGTGCTGCACTGTGACGTGAGACTGGAGACACTACATTTTGAGTTCAAGCGGTCGGAATCGTTTAGTTGGTAAAAGTACGGTTTATAAAAGTGCGTTAATGTCGTGTTAGTCCGTCTGACTTCTATGAGGTTTAAATCAGTCGACCGTCAAGTCGTCCGTCCGTCCGTCTGTCCGTCCGTCCGTCCTTCCTTTCTTCTTCTGGAATGTGAGAAGAAAAAGTTCTTTTCTTCATAAGAGGTGAAAGTGCCAGGGTTCGGGTGCTGACATGGATGGTTCCGTCTTTTCCCTCTTTCGCTGTCTTTCTTTCTCTCCGCTCTCTCTCGCTCTCTCTCGCTCTCTCTCTCCCTCTCCCCCACCTGTCCTGAAACTTAGCGAGACATAGGGACGATCACCTCGACGTAGTTGCGTGGGAAGAAGCCTGACTGGCCGCGCAGCGTGCCTTCGAACCAGTTCTCATCAATCTGGTTGGTCAGGGTGATGATGTCGCCCTCGCGGAAGCCCAGCTCGCCCTCGTTCTCAGGTTCAAAGTCGTACATGGCTTTACAGCACGGCTGCTCCGCTGAAGCTACACACACACACACACACACACACACAAACACACACACACACACACAGTAAAATAATATGAGATGACAGGGTTACAAACTCATTTAATGATGTGTTCACGTCCTACTCAGATGTTCGAGTATGAAATTAGTGATAGACAAGTGAATTCACTGCCTCTATAGTCTATATTGTTGTACTAAACCCAAAGACGTCCTTCTGAAAGACCTCGACCTAAAAAACCCAAATTCATATTTAAGTAAATGGAATGTTTATCAAACATGATTTAAATCTTGAAACCATCTTCAATCATCTTCCCATTTATGGTAAATAAAACATTTCCTCAAACTTGCTGGAGAGTAAACATGATAACGGACGATGTTCCCGTTTCGATTCGCCAGATCCGTGTCTTGGCTGACACGCAGCTCTTAAATCTGCCAAGTAATTTGCATCTGTGTTAAATCAGTGGAAGTGCTTATACAGCAGCTGTGCAGCAAAAGCAGGCAAGTGGGAAGTGTGTTAGTAAAATGGACACAGAGTCAAACCCCACTGCAGTCACTGTTATAGTTACAACACAACACCCCCTCCTGCTGCAAATTAATCACTGTTAGGATTTAACCCCACTAGAGTCACCCTGTTACTGTTAAAACTGATCCCCACTACTATCACATGTTATTGTTCTGTATCAATTCCAGTACGGTCCCTGTGTTACTTTTATGATTAAACACCACTGCATTCACTGTTACTGTTAAATCTCAAACCCCACTGCATTCACTGTTACCGGTACTTATCAACCCCACTGCATTCACTGTTACTTATACATCTCAAAAACCAATGCATTCATTTTTATATGTCAACCCCACTGCATTCAATGTTACTGTTACATCTCAAACCCCAATACATTCACTGTTACATGTCAACCCCACTGCATTCACTGTTACTGTTACATCTCAAACCCCAATACATTCACTGTTACATTACAACCCACTTTTACATCTCAACCTCACTGCATTCACTGTTATATCTCAACCCCACTGCATTCACTTTTACTGTTAGATCTCAAACAGATGGCATTCAGTGTTACTGTTGCATCTCAACCTCACTCTATTCACTGTTAGTGTTACATCTCAACCCCACTGCATTCACTGTTACATCTCAACCCAACTGCAGTCACTGTTATATCTCAGCCTCACTGCATTCACTGTTACTATTACATCTCAATCTCACTGCATTCACTGTTACTGTTACAGTTCAACCTCACTGCAGTCACTGTTACTGTTGTATCTCAATCCCATTGCATTTGCCGTTACTGTTACATCTTACCCTCACTGCAGTCACTGTGTTACTTTTACATCTCAACCTCACTGCATTCAATGTTACTGTTACAACTCAAACCCACTGAATTCACTATTACTGTTACATCTGAACCAGACCAGTCATTGTTACTGTTACATCTCAGCCCAACTGCAGTCACTATGTTATTGTTACAACTGAACCCCAATGTGTCACTCTGTTACAATACTGTGTTACTGTTACAACTGAACCCCACTATATTCACTGGCTCATTGAGAAGTCTAAACAAAACTGCAGTCACCATGCTATTATTAACGGCTATTATTACTACATTCAACACTCAATGCTACTACCTTCACCAACACTGCTTCAGCTATCATGATATTGATACAAGAGCACTGTTAGTGTTATAACTCCACTCCACTCCAGTTACTATGTTAGTGTTTTGGTGTTAGCGTGACCTCTGACTCTGCCACTGTGCCATGTGCCAATATTATTGATCTTTCGGTGTTTAATTAAATTCAGCATTACTGAAAGATTAATCACTTTTGTTTTATACCACAGTCAGTGTTATTACTAATATGAATGTAACTCGTAACGTAAATTGTCTGAAACAAAACTAATTTTATTCGTTATATTAAAGGAAAAAAGGATGTAAGGAAAGCAGGAGGGGAGGGGGAAAAGAATGACAAACAAAATATAAAAAAAGAGGGAAGAAGTAAACAATGAGATAAAGTGGAGGAAGGAAAGAAAAAATAACGGTTTAGTTAAAGGAAGGAAAAGAGGAACAAGGAAGGTAAAAGGCAGGGCAGGAGAAAGGAAACAAACTGTTAGTACCAAACAAGGAGGAAAAAGAAGCAGAAATAAAAGGAGGTAGAAAATAAACGGAAGAAGGAAATGAAAAAGGAAAGAGGGATGGGACAAAGGAAGTAACGAACTAGCAAAAAGACATACAGGACAGGAAGAAAGACATATGAAAGGGGCATAAGGAAGAGAGACAGAACAGGAAGATGGACAAAGAGGGAAGAAAGGGAGGAAGATAATAAAAAAAAGAGAATAGGAAAAAAAGTTAATGGGAAAAATGAAAGGAAAGAAAGCCATAACAAAAGAGCACAAAATGTAGCTGAAGGAAGAAAGGAAAGAGAATGGAGGGGGGGGTAGTTATTTGTTTATTTTTAGAAAAACAGAATAATGAAAAATGTGACTAAAGTGTACACTACGGAGTGATGTAATGTATAAATGATTACTGGCACATGACTTTAGCTGTTAAGCCAACACACACACACACACACACATTTACACACACACACACACACACACACACTCACACTCTCTCGCATTCTCTGTTCATCCCTACATTTCCATGTAACAGTAAGAAATGTTGGGCGCGGCGTTACAGAGTAACACTTGGCTGCACCGAGGAGCTCGAACATCCAGCATAGATCTTAATACCATGACTTGACTTTGGAACGGGTCCATAAGCTGCTGCGCAGCAGGAGACCATTCTCTAGAACTCTTTTTCGGGTTTTTACACTGCAGCATGCGTCTGTTTAAACGCTATCTTGCTGTAAACGGCCTAATAGACCAAGACGCCTTCATTTTTTCCATTGATGCTGTACGAATGGAAGCCATACGACGATCAAGCGACTGAAACAAATAAAAGCCAGTCGTATTGTGTGACTTACATTCACAACTTCTATTGCTTCAAAGAAGAAAAAAAAATGCCATTGACACGATGTGCACACACTGTCCCCTATAGGCCAACATGCGAAACTACAGTCTATACGAATACAATTAAGAATTGTTAAAAGAATTTTTAAAAGCAGGGTATTGCAAAAACTTACCGGTAAAAATTTCATTTGCATCTATTATTAAACATCTGTGTTTAATAAAGAAGGAAATGTCATAGTTTTTATCCATTTATAGTTGCGTGATAGCAGCTTTACTTTGTACTTTTGCTTTGCGTATATTATTTTCTCTTTCTATAATCTCTCTTTATGAAACCACTGAAACCAGAAAAATCTGTCTTGTTACAGAGAGAGAAAAAAAGAGACATTAGTAGCCAATATGAATGTAAATAAGCCTTGTTGTTGTCAGAATTAAGTCGATTTGATTCCGGTGCCTGTGTGTCCATCTGTTACAGTTGTGTGTTTAGGGACGAGGTGTGTGTGGTAAAGACTGTAGGTTAATTATGTTAGTAGTGATATTGTCAAAACATCGAATTGTTGCTGTGACAATTGATATTTAATCGAAACTTGAGGTTTACATCCTTTACTACACAAGTGAGAACTTGGTTTATAGAGACCTTTTTTAATCTCATTTCTGAACTAAACAAAGTCTTCTGAGGAGACTCACAACGCTCTAACCTAAGCATCTTACGAGTCCGGTCCATCCTTTATTCACTTTCCCCTCAAAAACACACACACACACACACACACTCACATGCACACATTTACACACTTCTCAGACTCACTCGTTCTGGGTTTCCACACCGATCTGTTGCGCTTGATCAACTGATCTGATGATGTCAGAGTAGGAAAAACACAAACAAAGCAAAACGAGGTCATGGAGTGATGAGAGGAGGGACAGCTGCTGCTTTCTCGTTCCGGCCATCACTCTCTCTCTCTCTCTCACACACACACACACACACACACACACACACAGCCAGGCGGTGGTATCACACCCTGCCACCAACTGCCATAACCACACAACCCATACACATCACACACACACACCACACACACACACACACACACACACACACACACACACACACACACACACACACATACATTGTCCTTTTCACCATTTCTCTCACCATCAATTTGTGAGGGAGAAAATAACAAACAAATAAGAAACTAGAAAACCTGGCATCATGGGTAAAGAATAAATTGCACTGTGCTGTCATGTTATAGAAAAAAAACAGAGCAGGGTGTTTAATTTTATTAATTTGTATTTAGTCAATAATTGATATTTTTTAACTTATTAAAGAAAATTCTACCTTTTTCTTAATCGATTTACAGTTATACTATACATCTATATTAAATAACATTCATTCATTCATTCATCTTCTACCGCTATATCCGATCTTCCCTCGGGCTACGGGGAGTCTGTGCCTATCTCAGGCGATCATGGGCATTAAGGCAGGATACACCTTGGATCGAATGCCAACTCATCGCAGGGAACACACACACACTCAAACACACATTCATACACTAGGGACAATTTTCCAAGGTGCCAATCAACCTAACGTGCATGTTTTTGGACCGGGAGGAAACCGGAGAACCACGAGAAAAAAAAAAAAACCCATGAGGCACGGGGAGAACATGCAAACTCCACACACACATGGCCGAGACGGGAATCGAACCCTGATTCTGGAGGTGTGAGGCGAACGTGCTAACTACTAAACCACTGTGCCTCTATATTATAGATCATAAGTCAACACCTATCTTAACATTCCTTTTAATTCTCTTATATATCTCACTGTCCAGAAATCCATAAAAAAAAAAAATGAACTGTCTATCCTTGTGTACTTAAGTTTGTATTTACCCTTCTTGAATGAATCTTATCCTTAGAGCGAGACCTAAAAACTTATTTCCGGGCGGTATTGTGCTATTATACTTTTATTCCAGTAAGATCCCAAGAAAATAAACTTCCCTTGCCTACATTACAGGCAGCCTCCCGTCTTTAACTGGACTATTCCGAATGAGCGCTCGGAGTCATACCCTGCGTAGCCGAGGCAGATGGACACGTGAGGTCACGTGACTTACTTGTGGTGCGGATGGGCGGAGGAGCAGAAGTGGGTGTGAAGCCTCCGTTGGACTGCTCGTTGTCAAATTCGAAGACGGGTTTGGGTTTGGGGATGTACTCTTTGCGGGGACGAGTCTGGGCCTCGTGAATCCTAAATGCGCACATACAAACCGGGAATGAAGAAACACATGGTTATGCCTCATTATACACATCTCTGTCCGTATCTGTTCTTATATACAAGGAGTCATAGTGTTAGAGTTCATTTATGTATTATAGACATCACGGTGAACGGGAAAAAATCTATCAATCAATGAATGGATTTCCCCGAAGACCATCCTTCCGTCCATCCATGTTTAAAATTCTAGCTAATTATTTTGTAAATACATTTACATTTACGACATTTGGCAGACGCCCTTATCCAGAGCGACATACAACTGAGCAATTAAGGGTTAAGGGCCTTGCTTAAGGGCCTCCTAGTGGCAGCTTGGTGGTGGTGTTGGTGGGGTTTGAACCCATGATCTTCCGGTCCAGAATCCAACACCTTAAACACTGGGCTACACACACTCCCTATTTATATTCTCTATATATTAATCTGTTATATCTATAATATCGTTCATTATATTAAATACTGTAATCAATGTAATTCTATTGTGTGCTTGGTTAATTACCACACAAACACACACACACACACACACACACCTGTCTTTCAGTTTGTCAGAGAGTTCCTCGAGAATCAGTACAGCCTGTCTGTGATACTGTAGCTGTGCCTCCACCAGAGACGAAAGTTGGCTCACCTGCTCTATCTGTGGAAACACACACACACACACATACACACACACACAGTATAAATAACTTTCTTTAGCTTGATAAAGCTCAAACACATAAGCACGCACACACACACATTCCTTATACACTATAAAAAAAAGCAACCCTGTTTCTTTAAAGTTAATAAATAACTTCTTGTGTAACAGCAGAGGGGAAACACACACACACACACACACACACACACACGCACACATTGCCTTCATTCCGATATCTGTCAGCATTAACGCCTCTTCAGTTAATTATTTCATTCCTAATGTACACAAATATGTCAGTGCAGTGCTCTGATGATCCAGTAGGGGGCACTTTGAGTTCTCGAGGAACAAAATGGGAATAAAAACAAAACAAAACAATGATTTTCTGACAGTCTTGTGACAAAAGATCTGCAGCTGTAGGACTTTAAAATAAAGTGTGTCTTGTAAGGTCTCATGGCAGGCCGGAAAACCTTCACACAAAAATCCCAGAACAAAGTCCAGAGTTCAGAGTCGAACTATGAGTGAGCAGCAGAGGAGCGAACGTAGCCCTGAAAGATAACACTGCAATCTGATTGGTCAAAAGGTGATAAATCTAATGCAACACAGGATTATTTTAGTGTGTTATTGTTATTGCGTAGGGACTAATGTTTTTGGAAGGAGTCTGAAACTGAAATGAAATATTTAGTCCAGTGGCATCTTTAAGAGAAATAGTGATGATAATCCAAAACTAGAGACACGTTAGGAAATGTCTTACGTCGGTCTCTAGCAGGTTGTACATGCTGATCTCCGCCACCTCTTTGGACTCATGGAATTTCTCCAGCGCTTGTTTCACCTCGTCGTCCGGGATTTTACCCAGACGCTTTTTCTTGTAGTCGTAATCCAGACGACGTCCTTCCAGCTTCTTCAGGTGATGCTTCAGGACAAAAACAGCACACACGCACACACACACACACACACACACACACACACACACACACACACACACACACACACACACACACACACACACACAAACACACATTACATCCACTGCGGTAACACCAAGGTAACAAAATATACTATCCCAGTGCATTTGTTTCAGATGCTGGTCATCAACAAGGAATTATAATAAATAAATAATAATACATTAAACTTTTCTAATTCCTAAACAATGTATGATTCAAATGGATTCATCTGAGATCCGTCACAGTGATCACTTTCAGTTGTTCACGGCCCAGATGGGAAAATGTGAACACTTCCTTGTTGGTTTAAGAAAGCACATAATAAATTATATTTATATATTATAAATAGGATTTATCATCAATCTAAATTGTGATACAATGAAAGTGTTCTTTTAGTTTTTTTGCTTTTTAATTTTTAACCAGTTTTTGCATTAAATCGTAACTGCTGATGCTTAGGAACTGGACTGTGTCGGTGCAGATTTGCTTGCTCAACCCAGAATGCTCTTTGTGATCCAGGAGCAAGGAAAAAAAAAATTGCATCAAATGTTCTTTTTCAGCAATTGCCCTTTATATATGTTTAATAACAGGTGAGCTTGACATGTCAAATAAATAGTTTAGGAATCGAAAATTGTTTCTGATTCTGGAATCGGATACTTTTTACAAAATTCAAATTTCGATTTCTCTTATCGATTCCTTATCAATCTTCAAGGACCTTCCGAGCATACAATCTGACAGGACCTTATAGGGTAATCTAAACATCCGTTTACAAGTTTTTTTTCTTTTTTCGACAGGCTTGCATTTATTTTCACCTGCCAATCTGCCAGGACCTTCCAGGCGTCCAATCCGCCAGGACCTTATGTGGTAATCTAAAAATCATTTTAGACAGTGGGAAAGCTAAAGTGTACTTATTGGAATAAACGAATATGTTGCAAGCAAGATGTCACGACCAATATGACTAAGCATTGGAATCGATAAAATGGAAATGATACCCAATCCTACAAATAAATGAAAAAGTAACATTTTACCAAAAATTAAAAAAAATTAAAAAATTGTATAAATGAAGAAATGTAGTTGGACATATGGTGCATGAGCAGTGTGAAAGAATAAAAGTCAGAGATTTAGTATTTAAGGTCACCTGTATCTCTCTCAGGTCCTTGTCACACAGGGTTTGTAGAGGATCTATGAAGTTCTGCTTGACGTCGATGTCCAGTGAGTCCTTCACCTCGGCGAGTCTCTTCATGCTCTCGCTGGCGTCCACCAGCGCCGCTCCTACAGTGACAAGCTGATTATTGCTCTAATATCATAGTAAGAGTAGTAAAAGATTGGAATTCTTTGTTTTTTTCATTCTTATTTAGTCACGTTTAGTCATGTGGAAAATCCGTGCTCTCACTTATGTTATAGCAGCTGTAACTCCGACACCGGAGGTGCCTTTCCTATACTTCTTAAAAACATTATATGCAGCATCTGTTGTAAAACTCACAACAAAACAGACCATTGCCATGGAAACCCATCCGTATTACAAAGGGTGCATTAATCTAAATCTGTGGTTTTAACTGCTGTTACCGAAAAATGTCATTAACATTAATGTCATGGCAAATCAGAATCCAAAATTTAACAAGGGTTCAGAATACAATAAAAAACTGCTTTTCGGATTATTTATAATAGAAGTTTCTATTTATTCAGTCCAGAGAAGAAAATCTGCATCGAGGCTTCTTGTGCGAAAAACATTATTATTCGTTTTTCATGAAGACGCAAGGACACAAAGTGTCAGCATCACCATGGTAACAAAGTGAGAGAATACAACAATCCTCTCCTATTTAACTGCCCACTTCGGCCTATATTTAACTTTCAGGAAACTGTATTAGATTTAGCCATCGAGGACGAGTCGCTCTTCAGTCACGATTTATTACCGAAGAAAACATCTTTTCATACAAAATATGAATTCAAAAACTGAGCCCCAAGGGTGCTATTATTTATGTTCATTATTGATAGATTTATAATTCTGGTCAGAAAATAACACTTATTGTCGGCTCATGGCTGAACCAGAAGCAACACAGTTCAAAAAAATCCTCCAAATGGCTCATGCAGACTGATAATCCAAGGCTAGGTGTGTGTTACAGGACGTTACTGCATGATGTATAGGCGCATAACAGGCCCGAGGTGAAAGGGGCGTATACCGCCTCACACCATGCCGTGGATCATCACCTTACACCATGGTCCCGTACCATATTTTGACTGCAATTGTAACCTGCAGAGCAATTCGCATTCGCCATATAGATTAAATGCAAAGACTGTATGTTCCTTCACACCACTTCTGTGTGATTTCTTGGGAATAAAAGCTTCTTTTTTTTGTCTTATGAACATCATAAGGAGAACATTTTCCTACATGTTGCTCGGTAATTGTTCTGTTTACTCTGAATGCCCCCGGCATTTCCACACTATGGAAAACATTGGGATTGTAACACTGTAATGAATTGTTGTTTATCTGGACAGGGAGGATGGAATATAGTCGTGAAAAGTGCTGGAGAAAATAAACTGACGTCTGCTCGTTATGTACGAACGTGAAGGAAAAAGTACTCAAACATCCACTTCACTTCATAAAAGACACATGGATATAAAAGGCTTAAATATAATCAAATATAGAAAGTTACTGAAACTGATTTAGATAATAAACGGCTCCAACATGTGACTGACTCTTTCTCTAGTGTGTGTTTGAGTGTGTAGTGTAAATGAAGAGTGTGTAGTTGGAGGCGAGTGTGGAGCATGTGTGTGTTGAGAGAGTGTGTGATTTATATGTGTGGCATATGTGTATGTGTGTGTGTGTATTTGTGAACTAACCGAAGTTGGTTTCCTCTCCGAGGTCACGCCCATATTTGCCCATGCACTCTCCCAGCAGCCCCTCTGCCTGGGGGTATCCGGGGCTCTTCACCTGCCCCCGAATCTTGGACATGGTGTTCAGCATGGAGAGCTTAGCCCGGGACGCTGTTTCACACACACACACACACACACACACATACATTGAAAGAAATTAATACTATGCTAGATTTTCATAAAACGGACAAAACTTTGTGGACAAGTGACGGTGAGATTGGTGTGTGTGTGCTTTTTGAAATCCCACTCCTCATTTAGTCACCATTTACCATTTTATAGAAGATGTTCCACTAGGAACATTTGGATTGTGTGTGTGGAGATTTGAGCTCATTGAGCCACTTAAATGAACGTTAATGAGGTTAACGATGTTCTTAACTGAATGGTTGTGAGTCGAGAACCTGCGATTGCTGTGTCCTCGAACTTCACCTGCTCAGTTATATAAATGTCCTGATAAAGTCGCTCTGGATAGAGAAGCCTGCCAAATGCCTTTAATGTACCAAGAAGCAGATCCACATATACAGTACTGTGCAAAAGTTTTAGGCAGTAAACAAAGAACTCTTTCAGAAATAATGATTTTTATTTGTTAATTTACAAAATGCAAAGTGAGCGAATAAAAGAAAAAAATGGAAATCAAATCAATATTTGGTATTAGTGACTTTAGAAGAAGTACAAGTAGTGGAAGTGATGAGCACGACCCCCACAGAGTCCTGATCTCGACATCATGGAGTGTGTGTGGGATTTACATGAAGAGACAGAAGGATGTGAGAACGTCTACGTCCACAGAAGATCTGTGTTTACTCCTCCAAGATGGAACAAACAACCAGCTGAGTTCCTTCATAAACACTGTGTGTAAGTGTACTTAGAAGTGTTACTGCTGTTTTGAAGGTAGAGTGTTCCATTTCTTTTTTCTTCATTCACTGCATGTCCTTCACTAATGAAAGTTAATAATTAACACTGCCATTTTTGAAAGCATTCTTTGTTTACAGCATTTTTTCATACCTGCCTGTAACTAGTGTGTATGTATATATATATATATATATATATATATATATATATATATATATATATATATATATATATATATACTCATTTACGGCATTTGGTAGACACCCTTATCCAGAGCAACTTACAACTGAGCAATTGAGGGTTAAGGGCCTTGCTCAAGGGCCCACTAGTGGTAGTTTGGTTGTGGGGGCTCTGTATGATCTTCTGGCCCAGAGGCTAACACCTTAACCACTGGGCTACACCACTGTATGTGTGTGTGTATGATCTTGTGCACAGGAGCACTGTCATACTGGAACTTTAATCTTCTAGTACAATTAAAGTGGAAATAATAACCGTAAGAACCAGTTATCCTCACTTTTTTTTTCACTGAAATGTATTATGATTATTATTTATGTTCTTACCTGGGTTGGGCTGCAGGTACTCGGAGGTTTTAGAAATCACATCTACCACAGCTTTGCTGGTCACGTCCACTTTCTAAACAAATTGCATAAAAAAAAAAAAAAAGTTGTCAATGATGGGCGAGAAGATTCACGTGGAAGACAGTGTCACATTAAAAAAGGTTTTCCTAATTACGACTTTATTTCTCGAGTTTCATGGCATGCACCCGAAATGTTGGATGCTTATGAGAAAAAAAGTATATAATAATAATAAAACGACAGAATTGTGAGGCAATAAGTCAGTCTGAAAACGCACTTATTCAGAATAGCATATCCTACATGGTTATTCTTGACCAATCCTTAATTGTTTATTTGTTATTTATTGTTTTTTCTGCTGATTGCTTTGATGTACGGTGACCTTGAGTGATGTGAAAGTGAAATCAAATGTATTATTAGTATTATTTTATGATTCTGAAGAAACAGTCAAAGATTCCATGGTTTAAGATCATTTTACAAAGAAAACAAAAGAAAAAATTATTTTTATATATTTTATTTATGATTCCTGATGTATACATTTATATTTATATTTTAAATGCACTAAACGGGTTTTTAGCCCTAACACGAACCCTAGACCTGTCTCTATCATATTCAGCATTATCATATTCGTGCATTAATGATTATTCTGACTATTAATCGAGTAATTGGATATAAAGTACTTTTTCTGCATTAAAGAGATTGCTCGAGTATTAACGATTATTCGAATGATTAATCGAGTAATCATATAGGAAGTACTTTTTCTTCATCAAAGAGATTGCTTGAGTATTAACAATTTTTCCAACGATTAATCGAGTAATCAGATAGGAAGTACATGTTCTTCATTAAAGAGATTACTCGAGTATTAACGATTATTCTAACGATTAATCAAGTAATCAGATAGGAAGTACTTTTTCTTCATTAAAGAGATTACTCGAGTATTAACGATTATTCTAACGATTAATCGAGTAATCATATAGGAAGTACTTTTTTCTTCATTAAAGAGATTGCTTGAGTATTAACGATTATTCCAACTATTAATCAAGTAATCAGATAGGAAGTACTTTTTCTTCATTAAAGAGATTACTCGAGTATTAACGATTATTCTAACGATTAATCGAGTGATCGGATATAAAGTAGCTTTGCTCTTTAATGAGAAAAAAGAGTGCTTCATATCCGATTACTCGATTAATCGTTGGAATAATCGTTAACACGCGATTGCTAAAATAATCGATAGAAACAGCACTAATCTGGTCAGATTACCGTGGTTATCAAATTAAAGGAGTCATCACAGAGCAGTTATTAAATGTGTGTGCAGGTCAAGTGAATAATTGAACGTGTTTTTCACCTCTTCAGTTTCACTGATTCTTATCAATTTTGCAACTCTGAGGCGCGCGCACACACACACACACACACACACACACACACACACACACACACACACACACACACACACACACAAAACAGATATGGATTTAAAGCTTAGGTTGTGTGTGTGTGTGTGTGTGTGTGTGTGTGTGTGTGTGTGTGTGCGAACACATGTAAGGCAGTTGTTATGAGTGACTGTAACAGGTGACACCTCCCCACACCACAAAGAGCAGTGGGTTAAGTACAGCTGACATTTCCCCCGGCGGTGTGTGTTACTGCGGCATTACATATTAATACCCATATTACATCACCCACACCAAGTAATAATTATGCGCAGTACAGAAACGAGCTGCCAGCGACATTTTTTCTGCTGATCAGACGGTGAAAGGCTCAACACTCTCTGTGACCACACGCTCTGCATTCCACACTAATTTAGCCAGAAACGTTACGTATATGTCGTTTAACAAACGCTGTAACATTCACATTTCTGGTGAGAAAAAAAACAAAAAAACATCCTAACAAATTGTATTTTGTTATGTAAACTTGTAGTAAAAGTCGTCTCAAATCACAACGGCTGTTCAATGTTGAATTTCCATCCTGTTGGAATCCAATTATCAAATGTGGATTTGTGAGAATTAGAGGCCGTAAAAATACTGAATACTCATGATGCATGTTGTATACGCAAATAAATGCTGGTGTACAAATAGCAGCTAATCCTGTCATTAGGAAAAAAAAAAACAACAACGGCCGTTGTTTTAATGCACTGTAATAATGCAGAGGAAAGGCCTGGACTGACACTAAGCCCCGCCCACCCAGAAAGCATGACTGGTCTCTGGCCTCAGAGCAAATGCCACTCGGTCATTCCGCAAAGTTTTTTCTTTTATGTTACAATAGCCTATCTATACAGACAAGTGTGTGTGTGTGTGCGTGCGTGCATGCGCGTGTGTGTGTGTGTGTGTGTATGTGTGTGTACTAGCTACTTGAGCAGAAATGTAACAGGGATACTTTACTGGCAAACTGAGAATATTTTACAACAACTCAAGAAAAGTAAAATAGAAATAAAGAAATAATGCAAGAAAGAAAAAAACAAGCACTTTCTATGCAAGAAATAAATAAAGAAAGGAAACTAGCAATAAACACACACTTGCGTTCAAAAATAAAGAAAACAAGCACTCTCCATAATAATGTAAATAATATAAATACTTTCATTTAAAAAAAAGAAAGGGTTCAATCCAAATAAGAAACACCAAAGATTCTTACTCTCTCCAGGTCTCGGAAATCTTCATCCAGCTTGGTTCCTTCTGCACCGCCGACCTTCTCGCTCACCATCTGCAAACAGACGGGGGTTTCATCAGCGGGAGGTGAAAACCTTCACACCTTCAAGCCAACGTCAGGCAGCATCACAAACGCAGTGTGAACAATGATACTGTACACGGTGTCACCAATACAGGAGCAGAACTAATGATAGTTTTGTAAATCTGTAATAAGACCTAAAACCAGAACATAAAGACGTACAAGCTGATCATTTAGAATAATAGAATAGTCTCTATTTGTCACATATACATTACAGCGCAGTGAAATGTTTTTTTCGCATATCCCAGCTTGGTTTTGGTTTTGGCTGGGGTCAGAGTGCATGATACGGCGCCCCCTGGAGCACAAAGGGTTAAGGGCCTTGCTCAAGGACCCAATATATACCCGTCCTAACATGTCGTTCCCATATTGGGAGTTCACCAGGGTTAGGAATCCTAACCGCTAATATCTGAATAGCCACTATAATAATAAATATATTAATAATTGTATTAATATGCATATATATATATATATATATATATATATATATATATATCATTTCATTCATTCATCTTCTACCGCTATATCCGATCTTCCCTCGGGTCATGGGGAGTGTGTGCCTATCTCAGGGGTCTATGGGCCAATTAAGGCAGGATACACCCTGGATGGAATGCCAACCCATCGCAGGAACACACACACACTCACACACACATTCATACACTAGTAGGGCAGGGGTGGGCAAACTACGGCCCGGGGGCCACATCCGGCCGACCTTGGTCCTTTTAATCCGGCCCGCTGAACTGCTTCGGCTTCTTTGCCGCACGAGAAGAATGTATAACCACACAGCAACGCTGACGTTGTTGGAGTATGCTCAGTGTTAAAAATGAAGGAAAAATACAGCCATTTTTTTTGTTGTTTCTTTTCCTTAAATAGAATATCCTTATTCTTAAGGATAGTGGGTAGCCTAATGAACATGATGATATTTAACACTCTTTACAAGAGGAAAAAATTCATATTGAACATAAGTTACGTTCAACGTTATTGTTGGTTCGGCCCACGAACACACCTCAGGTTTCTCATGTGGCCCTTTGGAAAATATAATTGCCCACCCCTGCACTAGGGACAATTTTCCAAGGTGCCAATCAACCTACCTGTGCATGTTTTTTGGACCGGGGGGAAACCGGAGAACCCGGAGAAAAAACCCCTGAGGCACGGGGAGAACATGCACAAACTCCAAACACACACATGAGGCGAGACGGGAAGCGAGCCCGGATCCATATATATATATATATATATATATATATATATATATATATATATATATATATATATATATATATATATATATATATATATATATATATATATATATATATATATATATATATATATATATATATATATATATATATATAAAATATATATATATGAGAATTTTATTGATAAAATCACAAATAAAGAAAAAACCAGTGCAAAAAAGAAACATCATGCGATGGCTGAGCTGCATCACTAGACACTTCCAGCAATATTGAGCTGTCACTGTCATTTCATTTCCGTTGCGTGTCATTTTGTGGGCGGGGATACATGTCTGCTCCTCATTCGCCGGTGAATGCTCTCGTTAACTGATGACTGCTGTCGTTATAACAAGAACACATTATTCCTCATCCTGTCATGAACTTCTGCTGTAAATAAATAAATAAATCGTTTTACCACGCGCACGCCTCTCAAGACGATACCGACGGAAAAAGATTCGAACCCCGGCGAGTTAAGTGTTCGCTCTCTCTGAACACGCTACACTTGCTTTGTCTCTCGCCCTCTCGGCTTTATTTCCGCCGCGTGTTTCCGAGACCACGTCATCCGAACGCTAATTTCGAACATGTGCTTAGAGACTAATGCAAACAACATGCTTTTATTATTTATTTATTTATTTTCGCTGGTCTGGCCTTTTTTTAAATTACGTGTTTTTGGCAAACCACATTTACAAGAGGCGTCGAGTTTGTGATATAAAGCTGTCGCTGTGGACGAGGAAGAATCTGTAAAAACGCTTTTTTCCTCCCATCTGGACGCATAGCAACAGAAACTTTTACACACACACACACACACACACACACACACACACACACACACAGTCCCCAGTTTATTACAGAGCTCAGTAAAAAAGTAAAAGGGCCTCACTTTCACACTTAACAACCAATTTATTTTCAGTTTCGATCCCACACACTGGTTATCGCTCCACTATTACACAACCGTGTTCCGTCCATCTTCTGATGAGACTCGCACTCACGCTCCTCTGTATTTCCGCTAATGATTAAAGTATTGGCGCCCCCACCCCCCCAACCCCCGACTGTGCTCGCCCCGTGTGGGTGGCTATTAAGGGTACATCTTTCTTCCACGTCCTCGTTATTTTCTAAAAGCCGAAGTCGTGATGTGTTTGGGTGCTGTGATGGAACAAAACCCTGCGCTTTGCTTTTTTTTCTCAAGTAGTAGTCTAACATTCCCTTTATTCTCTCGATCTATAAATGCATACACAAACAGTATGGCAATGAGAGCTGGGTGATACATCATATAAATTGAATCGCGTTTTTTTTAAGGCAAAATTTCAGATACAGCGGAGGGGGCGGAATGTGTGCGCTATATTGACCTGTTTGTAGTCGGTGTTTTGAACCGTCATCATGTTTATCCCGCAGCGCCACACACACACACACACACACACACATCCCCATTCAACAATATGGTTCTGTTTGGAATAAATTAGCCGTGCTGCTTTCTTTAGTTTTTACAGGTTTGTTGAACGTCTGAAGTAGCGAACTCATTTCCATACGACTGATGAAACTCCGCCCCCAGAGGAAACAAGCTCTTCGGATTCGCCGTTTTGTATTTGGTATTTGTCAAGTGTAATGCGGGGGGAACTCCGGAAGCTCGCTGAGTCAAACAGAGGTGAAACCGTTCTTTCGTATTTTCACCATCGTCATAATACGTAAAACACACATTAACGGGTAATGACGATTAACGATGACAGCGAGGTCAGGAAGAGTTTTTAATTGCGCTCTCAATCCGCACGATACGGCTTTACGATTAACCGGGATAAGAATCAATTCCAGTGTAGCATCATTGGTATTCCGACGTATTCCTCCGTACCGCCATTTTTAAAGTCCATAGTGAAGAAACGAAGCAACCGAAAGGAACGCAGAAGAAGTGAGAAAATATAAACACCTCTATGATTCTTCATCACCATTTCACAAAGACTTCCAGCTAATTCCTGTCATTGCAGGCATACATCATTGTTGCTACAGCAGGAACCCAAAACACCAATGAAGAAACTCAAACGCCGCACCACCGCCAACTAGTGTGTTGGAATAGTCACTGCAGAGCGACGCAGAAGTATAAACGCTCGCGACGGCGTCGGCTACGTGCATAGGTTACATTGTTCACTCCACGCAACATAAAAACCAGCCTTATTTCCATGTACTCAAATCATGCTACGTTCACACACTACTGGTATCTTTTAATAGTTATTGGTAGACTACTGAGGGCACAGTGGTTTAGTGGTTAGCACGTTCGCCTCGCACCGCCAGGATCCGGGTTCGATTCACGCCTCTGCCATGTGTGTGTGGAGTTTGCATGTTATCCCAGTGCCTCAGGGTGTTTTTCTCCGGGTTCTCCGGTTTCCTCCCGGTCCAAAAACATGCACGGTAGGTTGATTGGCACCTTGGAAAATTGTCCCTAGTGTATGAATGTGTGAGTGTGTGTTCCCTGCGATTGGTTGGCATTCCATCCAGGGTGTTTCCTGCCTTAACGCCCATAGACGCCTGAGATAGGCACAGACTCCCCGTGACCCGAGGGAAGATTGGATAAAGCGGTAGAAGATGAATGAATGGTGGACTATTTATGTTACTTCAGCACTTTTGTTTTGTAGAGTGCGATACATTTTCGTCAAAAAAAATTGTGTGAGAGAATCGTGATCTCAATTCCCATGGATAAAAATCATGATTCACATGTTAGCAAGGAGGATCGTGCCGCCCTAATGTACGGTTATAGGTGATGGATGGATTGATAGATCGATAGATCTTTATTGATCCCGAGGGAAATTCTAGAGGGGGAGGGTGGGGCAGTGTGTTTAGGGGCAGCGTTTAGATCGCTGATCAAACCAAATGCAAACTACTTGTGTGTTGAAAGATTCATAAATACATTATAAACGCTGCTATATACTGAATAGATCGTTCTCGATTCATTAGAGTGATGTGAGTGATGTCTTATGAATGGATTATAACTGTAAAGTGAGTATTTATATGGATGGCCGGGCCGATGAGCCGAGGGAAATGCGCTGACAGGTTAAACAGATTAACTTCCATCATGAGAAGGCACAGGTCAATGGTTGCAGTAAATGAAGCCTGAGTTGACCCAGTGTGTGTCTGCATTTTCCACCACCGATGCACACACACACACACACACACACACACACACACACACACATACACACAGCGGCTGTGCACTGGGATGTGCTCGTCAGATGGCGAATGAGCAACGGGATTAATAATTAACGGCCTGTTCCTGCTGAGTGAAAAGCAGAATGATGCATCTGAACGTGTCGAATAAAGGAAACCAGTTCGATAAACACTGCAACTTTAACCCATCATTATACATACACTATACACTATACGCATTACCTTACACACACACTACACAAGCCGTACATACTATATGCATTTAGTCATGCACTATACACAAGTATACAAGCCACCATACACGGTAAACACGGTAAACAAGATACACACGCGATGTTGAAATCATTATACACCACACCTACACATATAATACACACTATACAGACCATACACACAAACCACCACACGCATGCTATACACGCTATTTAACCATGAATACACTATACACGCTAGCAAAAAACACATACCGAATAATACACAACACACACATCAGCATACACTATACAAACAATACACATACACACGCCATGCATATGATATACACATCACCATAAAATAAACATTATCTATACTAAATAAACACCATATCAGATATAACATCACCGTTACACTCTATACACTATACACACACACACACACACACACACACTGCACACACTATAAACATTCTATCACTTAACATCACCCTTTCACTGTACTAACTATACACTTAATACACACGATAAACACACTCCAGTCCAGATCATTGTTTATGTTCACCTTTATTTATTTATTTTTTAAAGGTGCACTGTTGATCATATTTTTTTGTTTACTCTAAATCCAGATGTAGGATGTTCAGCGTGAGGATAATGGGAATAAAGCCCGATTCAGAAGGCATGGCCTGAGGCAAATTTTTTTATAATAAAAATAAAAACACACTACATTGTGAGAGCAGAATAAATAAGATTATCACTTAAAATGTTGAACCTAAAGCAATGCATTATTGGCTGCCGGAGTAGTCTGTTAGATTAGTCAGTAGAGAGTGTACAGTGGAAAAGAATCCTAATCCTCATTACTTTCACAATGTCTTTGTTTACTGTGATGAAATCAAACGTCACACTTCGTTCGAACAATGTCTGGTTTTGTCTCATACGCTTTTATCTAAAAAGTCTGTGGTTTACATGGAAATCATTCATAAAGCTGCATATGTATCCATGTTCCTTTTTGCTAGATAAAGAGAGAGGTTATGTCACAGTATGTTCCAGTGACTCCAATTTGAATGTAGAAACGAGATACTAAAGTACTATTCACAGCAAACCTGGTATGTCTGATGCGGGCCTGAATCCGAGTGCGGTCGCTCTTGTTGGATATCCAAAGGACGGAGCGGTTTTTCTACGACTGTGAGGAGAAATTTGAGGAGATTCGTGGAATTCGTGGAACATAAACGTTAATGGCAACAAATCGTTATTGGACAAAAGCACATGCAAAGCAAGTCCACAGACTCGAAAGTATAATCTGATTTCTTTGTCAGTGCTTTGATTTATTATACAATAATTACAAGGAGGATCCGATCTGATGACGTCAACCTGATTCAGTCCATAGCATGCATGAAAAAAACTCGTGCATCATAATGATCTTTTTCAAGATAAAAATTTTCTGCATAATCGTGTATAGAATTGAGTGGCACAGAAATCCCCAACAGAACAGAAAAGCCAATCGGGTGTGTGTGTGTGTGTGTGTGTGTGTGTGTGTGTGTGTGTGTGTGTGTGTGTGTGAAGTCCCACCTGAATCATTCCCAGACTGCCAGAGCTGTTAATGACTAGCCCGGATGTGTTGTGTGTGTACACAGTGATAAACTATGCTAAAAAGCAAAACCTCAGAGTGAGGATGCACAGGAAATCAAAGAACGAACCGCAAAACATGATAAAAATTGTTGCTGCATTTTGTGCTGAGTCAGAGTTCGGAAAACTCCACCCCAATAATATTAACACGTATGTTGCGCTTGATTTACACACGGCTTTCTCAAGGGGCTGAAACAAATCCTCCAGTAGTCCATTTAACTACACGCGGAGAAATGTGTTTCCAGCGGACCATTAGCACTGACGCGTTAACCGCTAAACTGCGGATCGCTTTGGACGGGTAAACACAGAGGGCGCTGCAGAATGAAAAATGGAGGGACGAGGGAGAAAACAGCGAGGAGTGCGGAGAAGATTCCAGTCAAATTAAACGTCAGAAATTTCGTTCCAAAGAAAACTCTGTGCAGTGTGTCTACCATTAAATTCCTTTGTTCTTTGATATTTTTATATACACTATTATATGTAATACATTCAAAAAATGTGGAAAATTTCAAGCAGCTTTTTCAGTGAATTATTTAATACATTTAATACAAATCTAGAGATTGAATAAATACATACGAGTCAGACTAATAAGGAGTTTTATTAAACGAATATTTTCCCATAACCTACTTTAAGTCCAATTACTCGATTAATCAATACCCAATTAAAATAATTGATAGCAGCAGCTGTTGGGAGTTACATGTAATGGCATTACATAATTTAATTACAAAATAAATGTAACAGCAATTAATTACAGTTACTGAGAAAAAATGTGTAATTAAATTAATTACTTATGAAATTGTAAATCATCCTGTAAAGGGTTACATCCAAACAATTTCATGTAAAATCAGTGCTTGAGACGACGGCATGATTTTCACCTGAAACGTGATTTTGATTTGAATGATGACGATCTGCTGGAGTTTCATTTTGAAAATTTGTTTTTTTTCGAGTTTGTAACTTAAAGCGCCATCTAGTGGACAAATGAAAGTATTCAAAACGTAATCAGTTATAATGTCATTGAAAGGTTACACTACTTATTACATTTTGTATTGGGTCATGTGTAATCTGAAATCTATTACATTCCTAACATATATATATATATATAATATATATATATATATATATATATATATATATATATATATATATATATATATATATATATATATATATACCTGCGCTAATCGCAAGGAAAAACTAAACCATCTGTGAACAATTAACACGTGTAAGGGAAGTGACGAACGATAAAACAGGGGTGGAGACGTCAGATAAATCAAAACAAAGCGTGTAAACACAAAATGAAACATGGACATGTGAGCCGGCTGACACTCCATGAGCTCTGGTATGCAGCGTTTATGGGATTGTGTAACGGGAATCAGATCGGGAAAAGATTTAAAGAAAATAAGAAAGAGGTGCACTTTCTAAAAGCCCTTAACATGTCTACCGATCCTGCTCTTAATATGTAACACTTATCGTATTAGTGGTATGATGTGATGTGTGGGAGGTGGTATCCCAGTGGTTAAGGTGTTGGACTCTGGACCAGAAGATCACGGGTTCAAACCCCCACCACACCAACGCTGCCACTAGTGGGCCCTTGAGCAAGGCCCTTAACCCTCACTTGCTCAGTTGTAAGTCGCTCGCTGGATAAGGGCGTCTGCCAAATTCCGTAAATGTAAATGTGTCAAGCTGTAATAAGAATCAATAAGCTTGTATCACAAATGATTTCCTGTTTTTTTTCCTATAATCTCATTTACGCCTGACAATTATATGGTTATATTAATTAAAAAATAAGATGATTTTTTTCTCCCTATTTACAGTAGGGTTGGGCGAAAAATTGGGCGAAGCAATAATTTGGACAATGATACAAAATTATAGTATAGCGAATATTTCAGCCGAGCACTGTCCAATGTTACGTTTTTAATACGCATTAGCAAAATGGAAACAACAAACAACACAAGAGTGGAAAGAGACACATGGGAGGAGGTGTTGAATTGGTCCCAAAAACGAACGAACGATTTGTGGTACAGGAAGAACTGCTGCTATAGAAAATAAATCAACACTTTCTGTCCACTCAAAGTTGAGCAGCACATTGGGATCTACAGTGTTTCAGTATTTCTATTTACAGTATTTGGCAGAAGCCCTTATCCAGAGCGACTTACAACTGAGCAATTGAGGTTTAAGGGCCTTGCTCAAGGGCCCACTCATGGTAGCTTGGTGGGATTTGAACCTACTCAGAATATTTACCGGTGTATCTTCGACATGTTATCGTGTACCCCCGTCTGTGTGGAATGCAGTGGAGCACCATGGGAAAGGAAAAGCCTTAAAGCCAGGACTGTAGTTTGACCGAGTTTGTCTTTGGCAGTGTTTCTCTTCTCTGAGCTGTATTGATTAAAAGGGGACTCTGGCACGGACTGCATGCAGCACCACTGCAGTCTAATCAGTCTGACAGTCAGGCTACACACACACACAACACACACACAAACACACAAACGTCCGCTCACTAGCAAATACACAGCTCATCTTTGGCCTCAAGCCAAACAACAAAGCAGGGCTCCATTTTGTCCTGCTCAACTCTTCTCTTCCTCTCTCTAGGACACACTCTCATTCCTCTCTCTCTCTCTCTCTCTCTCTCTCTCTCTCTCTCACTGGGGAGTCCATTCCTGACAGGAAGTTGGGAAGCGGTCAGCCAGCTCCGTTTCCCGCTATGATCAGCAAAAAGGAAGCGAGCGTTTAGGCATGACACACACCCCAAAAATCACTTTGACCCCATTTTCACTCGATTCCTGCAATCTTCCTCTGAATGTGTGGTTTTAAACTATCGCACACTTTATTTCCTGGATTTTTGTCCTAAACAGCTGGAAACAACATTTCAGCATGTGTGTGTGTGGGTGTGGGTGTGTGTGTGTGGTTCTGGAGTTAAAGCACGGTTCTGAGGAATGCACTTGCAACTACAAATTAATCACAATAATAAAAGTGTTTAAAATGGAACAGCGCTGGGCCCGACTGTGTTCATAGAAAGAAATCTCATTCGTGATTAAACCAAATCAATTTATTGCTAATACGGTATGAAACCAAAGGTTAGAATAATTACTGATTAAACCACATTTTCCTAGAGGTTGGAAAGAACGCGATTTATACGTTAAATCGTATAAACCCAAGTTTAGACCGAAATCTGATTTCCGATTTAAACCACAAAAATCCCGAAGGTTAGAAAGAAAACGGGTATCAGTTGTAAATACGTGTTTAGAAGGATAAAAGGTTAACTGTGTAAATATTAGAAAGAAAACTGATTTACATTTACAGCATTTGACAGACGCCCTTATCCAAAGCGACTTACAAATGAACAATTGAGCGCTAAGGGCCTTGCTCAAGGGCCCACTAATGGCATATTAGTGTGGGTGGGATTTGAACCTGCAATCTTCTGGTCCAAAAGCCAACGCATGAACCACTGAGCTACCACCTCTCTCCATTTATTCTCTACCATTTACTGATGAAACAGTGTAAAGTTAGAGATTACAACTCAAATCTGCGATGTAAACTATGGTAGAGAAACCAGATTACTGATTAAACCAGGTAAACCCAAGTTTAGAAAGGAAGTTGATGATTGGCCAAAAATCCTGTAAATCAGGAATTTAGAAAGAAACCTGATTATTAATTGAACCACGCAAAGCATATTTTACAAACTGATCTGATCAACTCTGTAAACATCTATACAGGTCTATAAATAAATCTGATTACTGATTACATCATGCAAATGTGGAGATTAGAACCAAAATCTGTAACTATGTAAATTTAGAAAGTAAATGTAATTAATAACTGAATCTCATATAGTCGGAATTCAGACAGAAATCTGATTATTAATGGAATAATGTCCGGCAAAGATTAGAAATGAATCTGATTAGTGACTGGAGAGTATAAACGTATAATAATGGGATTATTCTCATTATTCCATTACTTCACTACACATGAACAATGTTGAATAATATTAATTTATTTTTGTTTAGGATATCAAAGTGGCAGTATTACCGTAAATGACCCAAACACCTGTAGTGCACAAATTTGTTGTAAACAAATGTAAATAATTAAATAAATGACCTGGCACACCCCTGAGTCCCAGTAATGACAGTCACCCATCCTCCACACCCCCCCCCAAATACACACAGATTCCACACAACAATCCAAAATCTGATTTTCAATTGTTAGAAAGTAAAAAAAAAATGCTCACAAACACTTTTAGATTGAGGACTACTGAAGCAGATATGTTTCCAAGGCAACCGAGATAAATATACTGTATGGACAACGGGTTGTACAGACCTGATAGTAGTGATAGTAAAGTGTATGTGTGTGTGTGTGTGTGTGTGTGTGCAAGCAATCTTTAGGATAGTCAATGATCTGGAAAAAAGGGAACACGTCACTCCAAAAAGGATTTCCTGGTGCGGCCGGATGCTAACGCTAGGAATAATATCACTAATTTTTACTTCCAGTTTTTTTTCTGTGTGTGTGTGTGTGTGTGTGTGTGTGATCGTGTGAGCCTGTATAATGTATACAGTATTATCACCTCTGTGTAGGAATGGGTGATCTGAGAAAAATAAAAATAACAATAACAATTGTGGAAGATATATTCAGAATTTATAATTATACGGGTTTGTTACGGGTATAGTGGGGCACGGTGGCGTAGTGGTTAGCACGTTCGCCTCACACCGCCAGGATCCGGGTTCGATTCCCGTCTCGGTCATGTGTGTGTGGAGTTTGCATGTTCTCCCCGTGCCTCAGGGGGTTTTTCTCCGGGTTCTCCGGTTTCCCCCGGTCCAAAAACATGCATGATAGGTTGATTGGCACCTTGGAAAATTGTCCCTAGTGTATGAATGTGTGTGTGTGTGTGCCCTGCGATGGGTTGGCATTCCATCCAGGGTGTATCCTGCCTTAATGCCCATAGACGCCTGAGAGAGGCACAGACTCCCCGTGACCCGAGGGAAGATCGGATAAAAGCGGTAGAAGATGAATGAATGAATGAATGTTACGGGTATAAACCCGAATTTCTAATATTCCAAATCATTGATTCGGTTATTCTTCCAGGAACTATTTACTACGTTTGTGTGACTTCTCCTTGTTATCTTTCCTCACATGTTGTCAGGCTGCGACTGTCGTATATTTATGATCGGTGCTTGAAAATGTACAGAGAACAAGTACAGGAACGGTGCGGCCTTCAGCACTGTTTTTGTACATACTGATTACGTAACTCCACTGTCTCTTAGTCGACATGGAGGTCTGTATATGTGCTCTCTATGTCAATATACAGGATATATTTTTACGCACACCATGGGGTCGGTGTGACTGATATTCCCGAGTGAAGAGACGAGTGGAAAGAGCTTTTAATCGTTGTTAGCTAAATAAATGAAACAAAAAATAAAAAAATAAAAAAAAAGACCCAAGTACTTGTATATATATATATATATATATATATATATATATATATATATATATATATATATCCAATGAATGTATAAAAAGATGTCATAATATTGATCACTAAGACATGCAGTAATATAAAGGTTTGATAGACGAACGGAACGAATAGATAAATATATGGACAGACTATTTTTTATCCCGCAAAATACAACTGCGGAACGAATGGATGCATACGTGTGTGTATATATACACAAAGTGCTGAACTTACAATGGAGATTGCGTTCCAATGAACCCCATTGTAACATGACAATATAGTATATAGAAGTATATAAGTATACTGTATACACACACTATTCTGGGAAGCTATATATATATATATATATATATATATATATATATATATATATATATATATATATAGACACACACACACACACACACACATTATAAAATCGTAAAAATCAAAAGTCTAATTATGGTAACACTGGGACCATCTTTATAAATGTGTGTGTGTGTGTGTGTGTGTGTGTGTGTGTGTGTGTGTGTGTGTCCAATTGTGCCTTTTGAACAGTCTCGCCCTCCTCTTGGAAGCTATTCCAGTATATTGAAGTCTGATTGAGGCTGGAGAAGTCAGGTGTCCCAATCCGTGTAAATATACAGAGCATCCGTCTGGTCAAATACATGTTTACAAACAAAGGCAAAACAAACAATACTAAAACAAAAAGTGTCGTTTTTTTTTGTTTTTTTTTTTAAGAAAAACATGAAACTATTTATGCGCCACTACAAACCAAACCCGAAAGCAAATGGGAAACAGTAAACCGATTTTTAAACTAGTAAACAGGTGTAAAAAAACAACAACACTTTACAGCTGGACATTGTGTCGCTTCTCAATGACGAGCTGAGAAATGACAAAAAATCTACAAACATTCATAAGAGTGGAGAAGTGGGTGTCCAAGTGAGGCGAGGCAAGGCGAGGCGAGGCAAGGAAAGGCAAGATAAGATGAGTTACAAACCCACAACCCACTCAGCATCAAACGGCGATGTAAACACCACCGACCCAAGTCTACTCTCAATAAACAGATGTTTACACACTGATTAATAAACATGAGATTTATTGGGACCTACAGCTTTACCCCACATCTACACATCCATCTATCCTTTCTTTCTTTTCTTTTTTTTCCCCCCCTGTTTCAGACCAAAGCAAACGTGGCACATATTTTATTCCTGACTGGGTCGAATCTCCAAAGCAGTGTTAATCCTGTACAGGACACCATTAAACCCTGTTATTAGCAGCAGTAATACAGGGTTATAACGCGTACTAACCCCCGCACATATTATGCACATTTATTTTGTTTATTTGTTTGAAGGAGCACAAAAAAACAAGCTAATAAACAGGGTTTAAGGTCCATTCTAGCAGCACTGTTCATAGCTGTGCTTGTTTTATGTATTATATAATTACACAATAGAAGTTATAGCGAGACACATGAAGTTATAACCAAAGTTATTAACTCTTATTTGAGGTTATATAGACCTTCTTAGGGTTGTTATAAGGAGAGGTTCCTGTTTACAGGAGCATTTTTATGTGTTTGAAAGCATTCCATAGGTAGAACAAGAAGGAAAACAGAAATGAAGCGATAAACAAACAAATAAAAGAAATAAACAGACCTGGCTTGCTTTGTAAAACTGCTTCTTCAAACCCGCAACGGACATCTTCGTTATTTTTTTTTTATTCCCCCACGTAGAATGAAGAAGAATTATTATTATATTTGAATAAATAAGATATAAAAAGAAAAGTAAGAGTTAATGAGTTAAACAGGCGCAGAAACCCGATCTAATGTTAACGCTAGCCGAGCAACATCCACAGGAGCGGCGCTTCTTCCCAAACCGTCTCGGCTTCTGCGTGTTTATCCTTCCAAAAATGCTGTTATACTTCTTTTTTTAAATATATATATATTTCTTGTTTTTGTTTTGTTTTTCATCAAAATAATCCGTGACAAATAGAAGTGAGCATGCTCGGCAGAACACGTCCTCCTGCTCTTTTTCCCCTTCTTCTTTCCTTTACAGCTCACTGGAGCCAAAGCAAAGCCTAGCTAGCGGTCCTGTTACTCTGGAGTTGCCCATTCTTTGCACATGCGCAGTGCAATTGGGTAGGGGGTTTGGCAATATCACGGGCAGCCGCGCCCTCTAGTGGACACGATCAGTGCAACACCTGCTTCTTTGTAGAACACCGAATGGAAAAGGAAAGTAAATAAATAAACAAAGAAAGTGTGAGAGCTACAAAAACTCTTCTCTTCTTTCAAAGACGAAAGAATTTCTATCTATCTATCTATCTATCTATCTATCTATCTATCTATCTATCATTGATTTTTGCTTAATATTTTTCAAATGTTCTTTCTTCTTTTTCTCACATTTCTTGCTTTCTTTTTTGCATTTATTTAATTCTTCTTTTTCTATTGTTCTTTCTTTCATCCTTTTCTATTTTTCTTTTTTCCCTTATTTTTCACATTTTCTTTCTTTCTTTCGTTCGTTCTCTTTCTCTTTCCTGTTTTTTTTCCCAAATGTTCTTTTTTTCTTTCTTGCATTTCCTTCTTTCCGGGTTGGTGCAATGTGTATATTTTCCTTATTCCAGTAAAGGAAACACAAGAATGCCTTCTTCTGTAGGTAGTTAGATAGTTAGATGGATAGATGGATAGAGAGATAGAGAGATAGATAGAGTGACCGATAGATAGATAGAGTGATAGATAGATAGGACAGAAGGATGGCAATCAAAATCTGGCAGAATCAAAAATAGGGCAACCCACACTCATACCATGGGCTCAAGACTTCTATTATAAAGCAACATAATAAACACACCATTATGTGTAAAAAAAAAGACCATTTATTACATGTTTTATCTCGCAAAATACAACTCTACACAAAGTTTCTCTTTTTTTATACAATACTGGTATCTATAAATTATTATTTTTTTAAATCTCATTTTTTTAAACAAAGGATCAGACTTTTTGTTTTTAAAAACACTTTTAAAACAGAAAGTCACACAGAAGATAACAAATCTATACAGGCTAAAAAAAAAAAAAAAACATTACAGAGGAAAAAAGCCAGCTGTGAGAAATCACACAAAAAAGAAAAAACTAATTTAAAAATAAAATAACATTATATTATAACTAAACATGATCCTATTTAATTAAAGAAAAGAAAGCAACACTTATGTGGAGTTACTAATATGCAAATCCCAAAATGTTGAACAGAGAGCACAGAGAACTCCCTGAGTGTGTGTGTGTGTGTGTGTGTGTGTGTGTGTGTGTGTGTGTGTGTGCGCGCGCATCAGGTACTATCAGGATAAGAGCTATGCATCGGTTTGTACATCCACATGATCTAAAAATTGATAAATGCTTTATTTCATAAAATTACAATTTGCCATCTTTTCCTTTACCTTCTAAAGCATCTGCTAAATACATGTACACTATTTAAGTTGAATTTTAAACCAAATTATCCCGCCGACCCGTGCTCCAGTCAATCTACAGCCCATCTATTGCACAGTCCCGTTTTGACACTGTTGTAAACACCCAGAGATCTGTTACTGCAGGTTCGACAGGTTCACCATTCCAGTGGAGCCCACAAAAACAGAGGGTAGATATTTTCTTTAACATAGTGCATTACTGAAAAACAGCAACAACAACAATAATAACAGTTATTTTAATGTTAATGCTGCTGCTACAAACATGAAACACTATTGGCCACAGGGAGGCAAATTTTAGATATTGCATTACAATTTCTATAAAAGTAATTTATTAGTCATTGTCTGATGTTATTGATTACTTTCCAGGTCACTATTTGGGAAAGAAAATGTTCTGTGTGTATAATTTTTGAGAGTAAATTTTTTTTTTCTTTTTTCTTTTGCACTAAATATTTAGATATGCAGTCAATTTATTTCTGCTTTAAAGCTGCATTGTGAAACTTGTTCAAATCAATATCAATATAAAATTTAATTTACATCAAATTTATTTGGTCAGGAATTCTCTAAAATATCTGGTCTGAACATTGTCTTAAACACCGCCTTAATTAAAAAAAAGAAAACAAACAAACAACAACAAATCTTTGTGGAGAGATATGAATCCATAGACATAGTACAAAGAATATTAGCCTTTTATAAAAGGGTATAGCGCTGCTTTGATTTTTAGTGTTCCAATATAAGACTTCAGAAAGCAAGAAAAGGCTCAAATTGTCTGACTTTCCGACAGAGGAGTAAACAGGTGGAACTTTAGCGTTACCGCAGCGCCATCTGTTGTTAATTGGAAATAGTGCAAAACTAATTGCATTGAAATAAGCATCGTATACTGAAGTTACATTAATTCAGCACATCTCCGTTCAGCCGGCTTGCTTTCCCATTTCATATTGTGTCCAAACTAGTGTTAGTTTGTAGTCTTTAATAAAATACAACGTGTGCAAAAGAAAAACGTCAGTTTGCTCGAATACACACTCAAGAGTCGTAATGCATTATACACTAAAAGGGCACCAAAAAAAAACCCCACAGGGAACAGGGAAGAGAGAAACAGGGAACAATTTGGAAAAAGCCGACGTGCACTAATGATTCTCAGCTGTGAAAGATCTTTAAACGCTATTTACCTAAAAGCATCTCAGCTAATCTTTCAGAAAGATGTTTATTTTTGTAATATCCCAATCATACTAATGTATTTTTTTACTCGAACAAGTCATTTAGTAGCTCCAGAAGTCAGACTCTGTAGGAATTCAGTATCTTAAATGAAACGGTCAAGCTACAGAATATTTTGTTTAACATTAAAATTGCTTGCGACCACAAGTCATGGTACTGAGGCCGTTCTAAATGTCTAACATGAGCTAGATACATCCAAAAACAAAACAACAAACAAATTTTAAAAAAATCTTGCCTGGCTTGACTAATAGCATGTAATAAAATATAAACTGGTTGATGATTCACTGTCAACTAAATTCATATTTTTAATTCTACAACGCACAATAGAATCCTGTCAATGTAGCATTGTTGCAAAAGGTGAAAAGGCAGCAAAAGTTTTAAATATTAAAAAAAGATTTGTAGACTACAAATTGTGGTCTATAAATTTAATAAATTGTTTGTTCACTAGAGCACCATGAATACTTTCAAATCACAAAGAAAGGCTCCTTAAACAAACTGGTTTGCTTATAGTCTAGAAAATAGGTACCACTTCACACATTAATGCTCGTTTCCTTTTAATAATTCTTCTTCATTATCTTTAGACATATTATCTAACTTAAAATGCATACATATATATATATATATATATATATATATATATATATATATATATATATATATATATATATATATATACAAACACACACACACACACACACATACATACACACACATCGTGTTGCAGAAAAATCTTTTTCTAGAGTGGCATTTGAAGGAAATAAGTGAACAACAAAAAGATGAAACTAAATGGTCAGAATGAAGTCCTCACCCAATGTGTACGCATTGTACATATACAGTATACATCATGTCCAGGCAGTGCTTCATTGACGCTACATTAAAAAAAAAAAAAAAAAAAAAAAAAAAAAATCATGTCCCACTTAAGAGTCTCTTGCACCGATTCAATCTCATACACCTGTTCTGTACGGTGCAGAGCCACGCCCTCTTGTGGTGGTATTTATATAATACAAATATTTATTTGTAAAATAACCCCCCACACACACACACACAAAAAAGAAAGTTTAATAACTGATTTTGTTATCTAGCTGGTAAACGTAACGAGAAAATATATAACCTCCATTGGTTGATTCGGCATGATTACAGTTCTCTCGATTTAATGACAGCACGACTCTGTTACAGTTTTTCCGGCAGTTTCCGGCTTTATGCGATACCGTAGTCAAGCTGGATCGTGTCAATCCTGTTCTAGATATCGACACTGATATGTTCAGCAGCCACAACGTTTGTTGTTTTTCCTTCTTGACTGCATGACATAACCTCGAGAAAATTACAGATACTTGCTACGCACAGTGTCACGTAGGTCAGCATCATGTGTTTGTATATGTTTGCTGGTGAATGTTAAGTTAGCCGGCATTTTTCCAGCATCGTATTATAAACTATATATCGATTAAATAGTTCTTTCTTGTCAGTTTAAAAAAAAAAAAAGAAAGAAAGAAAAGAAAAGTACACCCTTTGCTACACTGCTTTAAAATGCCCCCTACGGCTGTATAACCGGGGCGGCACCGTCAATCGCCTGTTAAGAAAGAGCTCAGCGGAAAGGATTGTGGGATTCAGCGTCCGAAAGTGTAGTGTGCAGGATTGTCAGTGAGCTGTTGGTCTGTTAAGCTACCGGTCCTTCATTCCTACATCTCCTTATCTATCCGTCTCTCTCTCTCTCTCTTTTTCGCTCTCAGTTTGGAACGTTCACCAGTGACAAGCTTGGCTCTGTTTGTCTAGCCCTTGGTGGAGTCGGGGAAGAAGCTCTCGCTCCCGAACACCTCCCGATACAGCGGAGGGAAACTGCAGGCCGTTTCTGGGTGAAGCAGGCGGAAAAACTCCAGCTTGTCGATGTGGAGGTTGCAGATGGACTTTATGGCAGGTAGTTTAGCCAGCATCTAAATATAACAGGGGGGAAAAATTATATACTGTTATTTATTATTAAATTCATTCATTCATTCATTCATCTTCTACCGCTATATCCGATCTTCCCCCGGGTCACGGGGAGCCTGTGCCTATCTCAGGCGTCTATGGGCATTAAGGCAGGATACACCCTGGATGGAATGCCAACCCATCGCAGGACACACACACACACACACACACACACACACATTCATACACTAGGGACAATTTTCCAAGGTGCCAATCAACCTGCCGTGCATGTTTTTTGGACCGGGGAGGAACACGGAGAAAAACCCCCTGAGGCACGGGGAGAACATGCAAACTCCACACACACATGGCCGAGACGGGAATCAAACCCGGACCCTGGC
>JACRUU010000020.1:12665263-12690263 GCA_030449085.1 Kryptopterus vitreolus
TGAAGAAGAGAAAAAGAAAGAAGAAAAAAAATGAAAGAAGAGGAAGAAGAGAAAGAAATAAAGTGAAGTGGAAAAATAAAAAAAGAAAGAAAGTCAATAAAAAAAAGAAGAAAGAAAAGTACACCAAAAAGACACAAAAATACCAAGAAATGAAAAAGGAAATGCAAGAAAGAAAAAAGAAAGAAGAAATAGAAAGAAGAAATAGAAAGAAAAAAGAAAGAGGGAAAAAGAAAGAAAGTCCAAGGAAGAAAGAAGAATAAAAAAAGAAGATGAAAGGAAAGGAAAGAAAAGCGAGACTGAAAGGAAGGCAAGAAAGGAATAAGAAGAAAGAAGAAAAAAGGAAAAAAGAAAAAAAAAGAAAAAGAAAAAAAAGAAAAAAAAAAAGAAAAAAAAAAGAAAAAAAAATGTAAAGAAAAAAAATGTAAAGAAAGAAAAAAGAAAAAGAAAGCAGAAAATAGAAAAGAAAGAAAGAAATGCAAGAAGACGGAAAAGTAAAAAAAAGAAGAAAAAAAAGAAGAAAGAAAGAAAAGCAAGAAAAAAGGAGAGAAGAAAGAAGAAAAATAGAAAGGAAATTTCCAAGAAGAATAAAAAAAAGATGAAGGAAAGAAAAGCGAGACTGAAAGGCAAGAAAATAAAAGGAGAGAAGAAAGAAAAAGAAAAACAATAAGAAAAAAATGTAAGAAAAAAAATGTAAGAAAGAAAAAAATAAAGGCAATACAAATAGGAAAGAAAGAAAGTAAAGAAAAATAAAAAAAAGGAGAAGAAGAAACGCAAGAAAATAGAAAATAAAGAAAGGCAAGAAAAAGGCAAGAAAAAAGAAAAGTTAAAAAAAGAACGAAAAGAAAAAAAAATCAAGGAAGAAAAAAAGAAGACAGAAAGAAATGAAAGAAAAAGAGAAAGAACTACCATTCAACCAACACATAATGGGAAGAGTTATAGAGCTTTATAGAAAATGCTGAATAAAAGAAGTAAAACACAAAAGCTTTAGTTTCTGTGTAAAGAATTACAGGAAGGAAATAAAAATATATCGGATACAATCTGAAATAAGAATCCAGTGGAACATGTTACAGAAAAGAAAGAGATAGAGAGAGTAAATGAGAATATGTTACAGAAAAGAAAGAGATAGAGAGAGTAAATGAGAATATGTTACAGAAAAGAAAGAGATAGAGAGAGTAAATGAGAATATGTTACAGAAAAGAGAGCGAGTGAATAAGCATATGTTACAGGAAAGAGAGAGAGAGAGAGAATGAATGAGAATATGTTAAAGGAAAGAATGAAATTAAGAAAGACGGAAAACTAGAAATGTGAGAATGATGTGAAATAAAAATATATCGAATACAATCTGAAATAAGAATCCAGGAAGTGAGCGTCAGGAACACGCAGTAACAGTTACGCTTATACAACATTTCCATAGAAACATTACGTTGCAGATGCTTCCAGAGAAATATCCTATTTCCCTGTTTATAAGTGTGTGTGTGTGTGTGTGTTCTCGAACCTGCTTTGAGCAGGATGATCTGGTCGTTCTGACACAGCTCCATGAAGCCCGAGATGCGCTTGGCGAACTCCACCACGTACTGGATGGCGTTAGTAAGGTGCGCCACACACTGCTGCCACATCACCTCAGTCGGCTGTACAGGAGACAAAACAGTGTGTGTCACGTCCACTTCACACACACACACACACACACACACACACACACATCTCATATTCTCTCCTCTATGAGGTCTGCATTACAGAACACGCCGTGACCACGTTATTACATCGTAATGAAGGCCAGTGTTTTGTTTAGTAAAGTGATGTAGGGGATGAGGACCTTGCTCTGGTACGTGCGAGTCTCCTCGGCTGTGTACAGGTTCCACACGAGTCGTTTCAGTTCCTCTGTACTGTACTGACTCGTCTCTATGTGCGATTTCACCACACTCTGGGCAACCAGCTCTGCAAACACAACACACCCACATACACACAGTTTTACAAGCAAAAAAAACAACAACAACTTTATTGCTTTTTTTTTTTCAAATAATACAAAATTAACCAAAGGAATAAATGACATGAAGTCAGATAAAGTGGAGAATATGTTAAGCGAGGCGCGGTGATGAATACATTCTTATAGGTAATCTACTAGCTATATAGTGAGTGTGTGAATGAGTGAGTAAATGAATGAGTGAGATGTTACAGAAAAGAGAGTAAATGAGTGTGAATGTTACAGAAGAGAGAGAATGAATGAGAATGTTACAGAAATGAGAGTGAGTGAGTGAATAAGAATGATACAGAATAGATAAAGAGAGAGAGAGAGAGAGAGAGAGAATGTTACACAAAAGAGAGACAGATTGAGTGAATTAGAACATGTCACAGAAAAGAAAGAGATAGAGACAGAGTAAATGAGAATATGTTACAGAAAAGACAGAGAGTGAGAATGTGTTACAGAAAAGAGAGTGAGTGAATAAGCATATGTTACAGGAAAGAGAGAGAGAGAGAGAGAGAGAGAGAGAGAGAGAGAGAGAGAGAGAGAGAATGAGAATCTGTTACAGAAAAGAGAGAGAGTGAGAATATGTTACAGAAGAGAGGGAGCATGAGAGGGAGAGAGAGAGAGAATGAATGAGCATATGTTAAAGGAAAGTGAGTGAGTGAGTGAATGTTACAGAAAAGAGAGAATGCATGAGAATGTTACAGAAAGAGACAGTATGAGTGAATGATTAAGAATATGTTACAGAAGAAAGAGAGAGAATGAGTGAGTTGAGAATGTTTTAGAAAAGACAGAGAGAGAGAGAGAGAGTAAGTGAATGAGAATATTTTGCATAAAAGAGAGAGCGAGTGAGAATATTTTACAAAAAAGAGAGAAAGTGAGTGTGAGAGAGAGATATGTTATGGCATATGTATTGTATATGCATCCATCCATCTATTTTTCCATCCATCCATCCGTCTATCTGTGAGTGAATGAATGTGAGAGTGAGTGTTCGAAAGCAATACACTCCCATGCCAGACTTTATTCTACATTAAGAGTAAAAACGTAGGCTTGATGTTTTTTTTACGTTCAGGACGGCGATGTTTTTGTGTTGTTGTTGTTGTTGTTGTTGTTTGTTCCGATGTTGGTGCGCAGGCTCTGAAACTGACCCATCTCGAGCAGTGAGAATCCCTCGTTGAGCGGCGAGCGCGCCCGGTATTCCTGTTTGAACTCTGTGGAGATGTGTGAGGACGAGTTACTGCCTTCTCTGCTGCCCCCTTCCCCGTTCACCCTGTCGCTGCCCGCAAGCCCCAGGCCACAGTACTCGTCCTCGGGGGTCAGGGGAAGGTCCAACAGCAGGCCTCCGAGGTCGTCGAGGTCACTGCTGAGGGCTGCGCTGGAGCTGCGGCTGCAGGTTCCCGTGTGTCTGTCGCGGCTGTCCGTCTCCCCGGGTTCCTCGCCCGCTCCGCCCGGGGACACCACGCTGCACTCCTGACCCTGCTGGTGTTTCTGCACCTCGGCGTACAGGCTGTCCCGCTGCTTCTTAGACATGCGGCCAAACTTCACCGCTGCGAGAGACATTTCAAAATACGTTAGCGCACGATTGTGTGGTCCTTTAATGGTCTAGGTGCCAAATATAACGCACGCCGTGTGATTTGAGACACAGCCCTGATGGATAAAAGAGACTGTTCATCGTCGTCTCGATCAGGGGGCGCCACAACGGTCATTCTTCTCCACACCTTCCTGTCTTCTACATCTGCCTCCTTCACCCCCTGCATGTATTCGCAAGCCAAGTCCTCATCCTCCATCCTTCCTCTTTCCCTCCATCCTCAGAATTCTTCTCCCCCTGTACCCCATGACCCTCCTCTGAACATATCCGAACCATCTCAACCTCACCTCCATCACCTTGTCTCCAAAAACTCATTTCTCGTCAACTCCTCCTCCTCCAGCTCCGCCTCCTGTCTCTAAACATCGCACATCTCACCACGGTCCTAAAGAACCCCCTATTCCGGCAACTCTTCTCCACCCGCTCCACCCTTCCTGCACCTTTTTTTTTTCCTTCTCCAACACCCTGTTGACCCCATGTACTTAAACTCCTCCACCTTCACCTGCGCCACTCCACCTCTCCAGCGTATATCACCACCTCTCCACACTCTTCTCAGCCCTTATCCAGAGCGACTTACAACTGAGCAATTGAGGGTTAAGGGCCTTGCTCAAGGACCCACTAGTGGGAGCTTGGTGGTAAGGGGGGGGGGGATTTGAACCTGCGATCTTCCGGTTCAGAGGCCAACGCCTTAACCACTGAGCTCCCACCTCCCATCACAGTCCATCGTCAAACAACGCAATGGAGATTTCAGAATTTCTTCGCCACTCTGAGACCAAACATTCTGCATTAAAATGCCGGTTTTTATGTCGCTCATATCGTTTTATTTTGTTGTATTTATCCACAACACCTTAAAGACATTAAACCGGTACATGGCGCAAAAAATATTGGGGTTTAATGTACAAGAAGATTAAAAAAACATGTATGTTTTAAATAAAAAAATTAAAAATAAAAAAATATAATAAGATATATAATAATATATATATATATATATATATATATATATATATATATATATATATATATATATATATATATATATATATATATATATATATATATATATATATATAAAAATTCATTCTTCTACCGCTTTCATCCCTCGGGTCACGGGGGAGTCTGTGCCTATCTCAGGCGTCTATGGGCATTAAGGCAGGACATACACCCTGGATGGAATGCCAACCCATCACAGGACACACACACACACACACACTCTCACACACTAGGGAAGGAAACCGGAGGAGGAAACCGGAGAACCCCTGAGGCACGGGGAGAACATGCAAACTCCACACACACACATGGCCGAGACGGGAATCGAACCCGGACCCTGGCGGTGTGAGGCGAACATGCTAACCGCTAAACTACACCGTGTCCCCCGTATATAAATAAATATAAATATAATAAAAAAAATATTTAAAAAAAAAAATATATATATATATATATATATATGTATGTATGTATATATACATATATATATATACACACATATATAATATATATATATATATATATATATATATATATATATATATATATATATATATATATATATATATATATATATATATATATGTATGTTCATATTTACATGTTAATAAAATTATTAGGTATAAATATAAACCTGTGAATGTAGATTAGCACTACAGACTTATAGATATACTCTTAATATGACTAGACGTGTAGAGATAATCTCACCGTCCCGGCTCATGCCGAGCGTCAGACATTTCTGCAGACGGCAGTGCTGACACCGGTTCCTGTTCGTCCGGTCGATCACACAGTTCCTCTGCCGAGAGCAGGAGTACATGGCGTTGTTCTGCTGACTGCGCCGGAAAAAACCCTGTAAAAGAGCAACCATATGATATGATAATATGATACCACTGTCATATAATTACGCAAAACCAAGAGGTAAAACTATGACGTTATATTAGTTTTATGTCTAAAAACAAAGAAAATGTGGGCTTAAATACATCACCACCAATCACCAAACAGCATCCATTCAATAATATTTCATTACTATTAACAACAACAACAACAACAACAACAACAACAACAATAATAACAGTGCATACCAAAAATACTGATATTATATCCATGCAGAAATATAATAAAGTAATAATTTTGAAAATGTGACTTTCATAATAAAAAAAAATTATAAAAAGGACATGGAATTAAAAAAGGACACTGGTATTAAAAAAAAGAAAGAGAGAGAGAGATTTAATTAATAAAAAAAAAGAAAGAAAAAAAAAATCACATTACATGAAAAAAAGAAAAACTTCTTGTAGAGTATAATAATTGTAAGAATGCATTAATTAATATTCATACATTAATAAAAAAAATTATCGCCAAAATGATAATACTTTATTTTATATACAATAAACAAATATTTGAAACAATTACAAAACATTAATTATTATGTATAATTCATAACTCTCGCTCTCTTAGACAGAGCGATTAATCTTTGTTTTTTTCCCAAATTGATTCAAATAATTAATTATACTAAAGTTAGAGAGAATGTGACGGAGAGAGAAAGAGAGACTTTGTTACCTTACATCCCTCACATGTGATCACACCATAATGGATTCCTGATGATTTATCCCCACAGATCTTACAGGGGATCACTGCAATTTGAGCTGAGAGAGGGAAAAAGAGAGAGAGAGAGAGAGAGAGAGAGAAAGAAAGGTATGTTAGTGCGCTGACCCCTGTAGTGTCAGGAATACTGTACAGGTTCAGTGACCATAGAAAAGGTCAGACACAAACAAACATGATTTCCTGTGGAAGAAAGTGTGTGTAGTCACTGTAGTGCAGTAATACATACAGAGTTTGTAAACAGTTTGTAAATGTAAGGAAAAAATATTTTGAAGTTGTTTGTACGCTTCCCTGACAAATTGGCAGCCAATCAGCCAATCAGACAAATAGTAGCTTCAGGTGCAAGAGAGTGGGGGGAGTCACAATTATATATATATATATATATATATTCAAATATTTAATTGTGATTAATTGCATATTAATTGCACATTTTCAATGTACATTACATTGTTTCTATTACTCTAACTAACTGTAACAGAATATATAATTATATAAAGTTGTTTCAAAATCTCTCCCTGTAATAAAATGATCGATTATTTCATCTTTATTTTAGTCTGGAGATGATTCTTTTAACATTAATGTCTTGTTAATTAATTAATTTCATGTTATTTTCAATGTTACATGTTGTTTAGTGTTGGTTGTAAGTGTAAAATATGGGACGTGGCTCCTTTAAGAATTGTGTTCCGGTTGCTTTTCCATATAAACTGGCGATACGGTGTTTAGGTTATACGGAAGCGCTTTATTGCGTTCCGAAAAATGCGCTTTATTGCGTAATACGGATTTGGGAATGCGATGCGCTTGCGTAAGGTTCCGTACGGTAATATACGCTAATATAGTGAGGAGATCGTACCTGTTGTGAATGCGCAGCTAGTAGGTATAATTCGGGGAAATGTAGGAAGCGTGAGTGGATGCACTGAACGTTTCTTTATTCATTCGTTCTTAAGTTAAGAATGTTATCTAACTTTCGACATGTTCAAAAAAAAATCTTCCTCCTGAGAAAAAAACTTTCATCTGCAAAACTTTCAGATGTGAATAGATGTGTCTGTTTAATGTGTTTGAATCTGCTGTATCTAATGGAAACAAAGGGAGTCTTTGTAGCGGTGCGGTAAAGTTGAATGTGTTCCTGGAAATATAATCTGAATAAAAAAATATATATATATAATAAAAAGAAAGAAAACAACATGAAACCATCGCATGTGAAGATAAAGCTCAAGGCGACGTCCTAAAAACCACCCTGAAGTTCCAGACACTCGCTGTTCTCCAGTCTAAGTGGAGGCGTTTTCTTTGTAGTGTAAGAGCTGCTTTGGAGAGATAGATAGATAGAGAGAGAGAGAGAGAGAGAGAGAGAGAGAGAGAATATATTACAACATAAATGACAGACAGACAGAAAGAGAAAGAAAGAGTGATTGCAAGAAAAAGTGAGAGAGAGAGAGAATATGTTTCGGCATAGAAGAACAACATGAACTTGGGTGTGTGTGTGTGTGTGTGTGTGTGTGTGTGTGTGTGTGTGTGTGTGTGTGTGTGTGTGTGTGAGATGACACATGCTGATAGATAAGGCGTATTGTGATTTGGGCTGCTGCTGAACCTTTGGAAGGTCATTGCACAAACACTCAAACATTGTTACAACAAATATCGCAAAATATTGTACGATTATTACACTGAGTGTGTGTGTGTGTGTGTGTGGTAGTGTAAAATAAAATAATAAATGTTGGACGATATTAAAAACCTTTTCTTGCCTCCTTCCCACTATTATATAAACACTAGCTGGCCACGTTCCATTTATTCAAGGGAAGAAGAAGATGGTCAACAATAGCACCCATAGAGATTTTCTCCCGTTTTTGGCCCCTCCCCTTTTTTCCTTATTGGATACAACCTGAGAATATTCGAGTCTGATTGGTCGGGATACACATCGAAACCGCTGAACGATTCCTAAACACAGAAGACGACGACGACGATGATTTGAAGTAAAACACTCCGTGTCAGACTCCACAGCTAATTTGCTAACATGTTTGTACGGATGTTTTTAGCATAATTTCATTGGTTTTTTTTTTTTACATAAAATGAAATGATTTTTTCTCTCTTACTTGTGTCTCGGACTTTCGGTGTCATACGCATAACGCTTGTCTTTTGTTGCGAAATCATCTTAATAACTTATTCTTATTCTGTCATGGATTATTTTAAGGCACCAGCACCACTGAATGCTTCGGTCATGATCGATTTAACAATACGTCCTGGAGATCACCACCCGTTTTTGTTACCCCCAAATGCAACACCAGGGGTTGTTAGTGATTTCCCGTCACGGTAATCAACATCTGCCACTGTCACAGCCATACATTTCAACAACTTTTAACACTGATTGCCATTCAATATTTATTCATTCATTCATCTTCTACCGCTATATCCAATCTTCCCTCGGGTCACGGGGAGTCTGTGCCTATCTCAGGCGTCTATGGGCATTAAGGCAGGATACACCCTGGATGGAATGCCAACCCATCACAGGACACATTCACACACATTCACACATTCATACACTGTAGGGGATTTTCAGCTTTTTAAAGTAATTTTCCAAGGTGCCAATCAACCTACCGTGCATGTTTTTGGACCGGGGGAGGAAACCGGAGAACCCGGAGAAAAAAACCCTGAGGCACGGGGAGAACATGCAAACTCACATGGCTGAGAACGGAATCGAACCCGGATCCTGGCAGTGTGAGGTGAACGTCTTTCAATACTTATTTAATACTTATTTAATACCCCCACCCTTCTCACAAAAATAAGTCATGTCACCAAGCAGGCTTAGTGGTTAGCACGTTCACCTCACACCGCCAGGGTCCGGGTTCGATTCCCGTCTCGGCCATGTGTGTGTGGAGTTTGCATGTTCTCCCCGTGCCTCAGGGGTTTTTTTTTTTTCTCCAGGTTCTCCGGTTTCCTCCCGGTCCAAAAACATGCACGGTAGGTTGATTGTCACTTTGGAAAATTGTCCCTAGTGTATGTGTGTGTGTGAATGTGTGTTTGTGTGCGACTGTGTGTGCCCTGCGATGGGTTGGCATTCCATCCAGGGTGTATCCTGCCTTAATGCCCATAGACGCCTGGGATAGACACAGGCTCCCCGTGACCTGATGAATGAATGAATGAATGATGTCCCCAAGCAGGAAAAAATGCAAATGAGTATAAACTCCTCCGTTCTGAAGATGATATAAGAACTTCTAGATTTAACACTGGAGACTCCTTCCGTTAAAAGCAAACTTGAGGAAAACTTCACCCCATGAGCAGTCACTATAAAACACTACTATATCGGTACAGAATGTACTAGAAGCCTGTTAAAGAACTTGCCTTTCTCAGTCAGATTGTGTAAAAAGTGCTAATATCTCGCTCTAGGTTCGGACTTGTGGCAGCACGTCAGGAACATGAACTCGGAGCTCACTCATTAAAACTATTTTTAATCTCGCGGCTGAGACAAGCCTATAACGTTATTACACCCAGGCCAGGACACCGTGGCAACCGTGCCTAAATTCACCTTTCCAGATCGATTTCATGCATCTTAAAAAATAAATACATTCGGTGAAATCGTTTCCTCGTGACTAAACTGTTCTGGTTTCGAACTGACTGGTGATTAAGGCGGAAAACAAAAGTGCCAATGCTCCTATTTTTGGGCAACCCAGTGTTACCGGTTTACGGAACACGGTTATGTAACTCCGCAGCTCCGCGACGAGAAACACCGATACTGTAACACACTCCAGCACACGGACACAGTCTCATCACCGGTTTGGATTTTATAGGACGCAGAAACGGCAGAACAGAAACGCAGTAACAAAGAAATCATCCAGCAAATAAAACTGTTATTATTCCTGTTATTAACTGTTATTACTTGCATTATTCCTTTTCTTCACCTGTAGTTTTTATGTGGTGCACGCTGTCGGAGATTTCAAGCTGGATCATACAGCGAATTGCTCTCTAATTAAAAAAAAATATATATATATTATAATAATAATGTTATAAAATATTATTATAATAATTATTAGAAAAATTATAATAATATAATTATTTAAAAAAAAAAAATACACCTCTTCAGAATGCACGAGAATTATAACATCATAATTTAGCATGGGCACAAATTAGAATGTGAAAGTTTATAGAAATATAAATGTATTTATTATTAATTAATTCTATTTATTAGAAATAGAAAGTTTTGTTTGTTAGTATTACTTTTTTCATTTGTGCGCTTTATATTATTTCTTTTTGTTTACAAGAGGATAATATTCCAATACTATTCCATATCTATCTATCTATCTATCTATCTATCTATCTATCTATCTATCTATCTATACATCTATCTAAATACACATATACATACATACACATACACACAGTAAATTACTACATAAACTAAAGGTTTAGTTATAATTTTGTAATTATAGTTATAATGAAGTGGATAATGAATTGTACAAAATAATACACTCTAAGGTTATATAAAGTAACATTAGTATTCAGATATTAAATCATATATTAACAAGAAAAATCTATCATTAAACATGAGTTCATCAGAGACAGTCCTGAAGATTCATTCACAAAAAGTGTAATTAATGAAAGTTCCAATCAAACCCAAGGGCATAAACCATGACTCCGAGCCACTACACAACAGCAAAATAAATAAATAAATAAATAGATAAATAAACTATAGAGGGGAAAAAAATTCTTAAAGGGTACTGGGTAAATTCTCAGCGTGTTCAGCTACTATAAAATACCTCCGTACCCTACGTAAGAAGCTAATAAAGTGAATAGAGAACCTATTTTGGATTTTTCTGTACAGAAAATAATAGTTCATACAAGTCAGAAATAAGGTTATGTACTGGGAACGCGTACTTAACGGCGACATAGCATGGTCTGGCACCATTAGCTCCAGTTCTGTTAGCTTGATTAAAGGCAGTATGTTTGATTAAACAGAGGGACAGTATGTAATCCATAACATTGTCCTATACATTATTGATCATGTGACTGATTAAACCTGAAGCAGGATCCGAGGTGGAAAAGTGAGACGGCGGAATGACACCACAGTGACTTCGTGAAATATTAACACGGGAGATGAAACTGTTCTTCAGTATAAGTAACAGGGCGGAATTAAAGTTGTGGATGTGAGCTGGAGTTTCATTAGTGACCAGAAGATACGGAGAAATTCCATCAATCAATCAATCAATAAATAAATAAATAAAGGTTGATATTCGCTACTTTTGTTGGACAAGATTTCTTTAGTTTGTGAAGTATCAGAACTTGAGCATGTTAAATGTTTTTTTATGCACATTTTAATAAGATTTAAATGAAATCAAATTCCACAGATTTGTTCTTGATGATAATTAAAAATTAGAACTCAAATTGGAAAATAGGACAAACCTTTCCGCAGAACTAAAATTTAAATATTAGTTAATATATATATATATATATATATATATATATATATATATATATATATATATATATATATATATATATATATATATATTTAAAAAAACAAACAAACATATATATATATATATATATATATATATAATATATATATATATATATATATATATATATATATAATGTAACTGGTATTATACTAATCTAATATATCTAATAATATAATTGACTTTGGTATTTTAATTAGTTTCATTTTAAAATTCGAATTTCCCACTTTAAATGCGCACGATTGGGTTTTTATTTAAATGAAAAAATGGCTACACAGGTATTACTACTGTGAGTACGGCAAAACTGCGAGGTAGAGAATGTTCGTAAGATACTGTTTGACATCTGAGAGATTTCGTCTTACAGTAATACTTTAAACACCGACATAAACAATAACCGCCGGCAAGTGAGGGAGCATGAACGGCAGCCGAGGCCGAGGCAGCCTGAGGCAGAGTCAGTAACAGTCCACTGTATTCACTCATAAAACATTAACACGAAGCCCGGATCTTTAAGTCGACTCTTTTGTTCTTAAGCGCGTGTCGGTAAAGAGAAGAAAGAGAGTGAGATTTAGTCAGATTACACATTGAGCACAGTTTGAAACCAAACTGAAAGAGAACACGTCGGTGTACAATTATCACCTCAGTCCCAAACATGAACCGCGATCTGCTCCGTGTCATACGCACACAGCAAGCGTCGCAGATACACTGTTCGTTATAAAGACAGTTTATTTGCACTAAATTCTGCACTGTCATATTTGGTTTCTGGGAAGCACTGATTCATTTCACTGGGCAGTGTACTATATCTATGGCTAATATGACAATAAAACCTTTTTCATTAAGTAGAACAACAAAACAAAACAAACAAACAAAAAAAAACAACAAACAATAAATACATTTAAAATGCAAATTAAAATTCACAAACTCTTCCATTTGGAAATGCTTTCTGCTTCACAACTATATTATCCAACTCCCAATATATATATATATATATATATATATATATATATATATATATATATATATATATATATATATATATATTATATATTTATACAGTTATTTTTGCCATATTGATATAATGTTACATTCTTTCTTTCTTATGCATTTATTATTTCTTTTTAATAAAAAACCTTGAAGTATGAAACAAATAAATGCACAAATGCCTTGTATTGTATCATTGTATTATTTATCAATATAGCAAAATAATTGAATATATATATATATATATATATATATATATATATATATATATATATATGAGGCAAAACTAATATATAAACATTGTGAACAACTAATATATAAACACACTGAACATTTGTAATTAATTACAACTGCAAAATAAAAAAGCATTGAAATTCTCTATAAAATATAATAAAAAAATATTACTACAAACACTGTATATATATATATATATATATATATATATATATATATATATATATATATATATATATATATACACAAAAATATAGTATTTCTTTAGAAATTACTTTATCATATTTACTTTTGTAATATGTAAAGATTTTCATAATGAAATTCACATAAACAAGAATCTGTTGCTTACAGTAATTTGTGTGCATTTACAAAAATAAATAAATAATGCAGATGGTCTATTTTTGTTAACCAATTCGGAGTGAATGAAAAGCGTTTCGATGGAAAAAGATGAAGGGAAGGTTGGAAAAGATTTCGTCCATCCAGTAATAATTAAATTTATTCAGTTCATTTCACTGATTCCTTTATCCAAAGTGATGTGTGACTGCATGCTAAAAGGTTACGGTCCTCGCTCCAGGAGCATGCTGGGAATCATCTGAACCATCGCTCGGTCATATAGCAGTGCTTTAATATTTAATAAATATCAAGGTTGACATTTGTCTCCAGTTGCAACGTATTTGTTAGTAACGTATTTGTTAGTAAAAGTGAAAAGAAAATTTCACATGAAAATGGAATTTTTTTTTTTTTGACAAAGTCTCGGAGATAAAGATTCTCACGCTGATGAAGTTACACAATCTCCTGAAGGTTACTGAAGAGTTTACGGCCTCCAGGATGTTTTGTAAACTGTATACAATATTCGGCACTTCGAAGTCACTACAGCTTTATGTCCTTGAAAAGAAATACGGTACTTCAATAAGGAGTGTGTGTGTGTGTGTGTGTAAACTTACACAAGTCTGCTTTAATGCCCTTTAGGAAATGACATGACAGTTCATGTTCTATGTTGTGTCTTTAAAAAAAAGTATCTGCTTTTTATTGTCGCAACAATTTTAATAAAACTTGGCAGGTGCGTGGATTTGAAAAGAAAAAAAAAAAGTGATATCTAAATTATTCACGGAGTCCCATTTGTGCATTTCTGGATTTAAATTTAATGTCTTTTAAATAATTATTGGTAATATTTTAGCTTTAATATGCTCCAATGTGACCAATTTAATTACAGCTTCAACAACAAGTGACGCAGCCTTCAGCGCTTTATTTCCTTTTGTTTTGAGACACAGTGTATATACTATATACATACTGTGTATACTATATACATGCTATATATGTATATATATAAAACACATTGTCAGGGCGTGAAAGCAAGCGACACTCGAATTGAGATTTTCAGACTTTTTACACTTTCAATAGACTTGAGTAAAACTCGAGGCAGTGACTTTTCACAGACAGTGCCGATTCTCTGTTTTCTGGTGTACAATGACAGATCTGTGATTAAAGAAAACGCCTTCATTTGGCTCTTCGTCCGCGCTGTTGCAGAAATCCCAACACGGACAAGATTTTCTTCTTGTAGAATTGTATCCAGGAGTGAAAACATGTTTTGAAAGGAAAAAGGTATTAAGACACACTATTAAGTCTGGGGAAGAAGACAAGAAAATGGCGAATATGTAAAAGAATAGAAGGCGTTTTGAAGGGTTAAGACAAATGGATCCTCTTCTTGCATCTGCTTCCATTAGTGTGCTGTCATTGGGTGGCATTGATGGATTAATCGATGGATTTAATAAAAGCCTTTAAAAGTCTTGAACGCCAGGCAAAGAAAGAGTCCTGTCATCGTCGGGTCTTGTTTACGCACGAAATCCGTCGAAGAAATCTTTTACCATGTGCGATTTCCCTCTTGTGAAACTACTAAACCAATCCCACAAGGTAAATCCGGATTACCACCCTCGTGCACACACACACACACACACACACACACACACACACACACACACACACACACACACGTTATAGATAGGTGGACTCAGAGACCCTCGCTCTCGCGTCACATATAGTCAGAGTTGCAATGACCAACTTTCGCCAGAAGTGTCGCTGTTTCTTCCCCCCGACTTGCGCCAAACTTTTTTTTCTTTTTTCCCCCTCTCCTCAAATATTCATCCACAATGAGGCTTTGTCACTTTCACCACACAGGCTTTTGTGCTCAAGATAAGACAGAGCAGTGGATGACAGTGTGCTGCTCTTTAACCATTTTCCCAGTTTTCCCCCCAACGAGTGAGGTTAATCCTTACAGACAGAAGTGGGTCAATGGAGCAGCGGCAATGGAGCATGGCGGCACTTCACTTCTACCGCCATGTTGCCCCCCCACCTCACACACACACACACACACACACTTTCACTAAAACCTATTATATTTGTCATTCATAAAGAACAACTGGTCATTAACTCCAAAAACACCCCCGGCAACACGAATTGTCTAAACCAAGCATGCAAACAAATAAATCATAAATGACAACATGTTTTTACGCCACACCGAATGAAAACTACGATCAAATAAACCTCATACTTTGCAATTCTGTACAATTTAAATAGAAAACACGCTAAGACGTTTTTTTTCTTTTCGTTATCACGCTTGGTTCCCTCGAGTTACATAACCAGGGTCGCGTCCTAAATCAATACGCACTAAAGGATTAGTGAACTGCACAGGGTGCGGGATTCTGACAGTGTTAGTGCACTTTGCAAAGGGAGAACCAAGGCGATCAGGACCGAAGCCGAATTCAGTCACTGGCCGAATAAACACCGAGCTAAACGTCACTTTCACGGCTGTCAAAACTTTCCTTCGGGTTTTTTTTTCAGGGATTAAAAAGTGCAAATGTATTGAAAGAAAGAAAGAAATATTAAACAAGCATCAAAAGTATTCTTGGGATTTTGGAGCAAAAAAAACAAACAAAAAAAAAAACACATGCATTAAATGAGAATATACAAGAATTGCACGAGAATTAAACTCACCTCTCATGATGATGATGATGATGATGACGGTTTTATTTATTTTATATTATCTGTAAATAATGATGATGCAAACTCCAGAACATTGGGACGAAGATGAGTGCAGGGGGACGGAAGAAACCCGCAAGTCTCCGCGCGGAACCGGGAACGCCGCTCAAACTACCAAACCGCATGAAGCTCACCGGAGAGTCGCTCACGCGCAGAACAAACACGCCATCAAAGGCTCATTTCCGCTCGGACCCTCGTTTCACTCTTTACTTGTTTCCCCCCCTGCGGTCTCTCTCTCTCTCTCTCTCTCTCTCTCTCTCTCTCTCTCTCCTCTATTTCTGTATCTCCCTCCCTCTCTTTCACCAACCTACTTTTCAGCGCGTGGACTCTCACATGATCTCGCGCCGCCGCCGGCCGTCCTCGGTTCTCCTCCGGGGCAGTCCGGAGCACGCGCCTTAAAAGCGGCAATAGGTGAACACCCGGGAGCCCTAGTGGCAGCAAGCGGAATTACAAAAACATTGCAAATATCGTCATCTTCTATCCGTCATCTTTATCCGATCTTCCCTCGGGTCACGGGGAGTCTGTGCCTACCTCAGGCGTCTATGGGTATTAAGCCAGGATACACCCTGGATGGAATGCCAACCCATCACAGGACACACACACACACACACACACACATTCATACACTAGGGACAATTTTCCATGGTGCCAATCACACTACCTTGCATGTTTTTGGACCGGGGGAGGAAACCAGAGAACCCGGAGGAAAACCCCCTGAGGCACAGGGAGAACATGCACAAACTCCAAACACACATGGCCGAGACGGGAATCGAACCCCTGACCCTGGAAGTGTGAGGCGAACGTGCTAACCACTAAGACACCGTGCCCGTCATTGCAAATATCTAATCATTTATTTCTTTTTATTGAACTGTATCATTCCTGATTTTATACACAAAGCCACACAAACCCTTATCAATTCAATTCATGAGGGTCAGACAGGTCCAAAGTGTAGAGGGGGTCTGGATCACTGGCAGCTCAGCAATGGGACATAACTCAATGGAGAGAGAGAGAGAAGGAAAGAAAAAAGAATGTTTAGGCACGGTCATAGTTGCAGTGTGGGAGTGAATGTACACTAAATACACATTTACTCCCACACTGCAACCCTCTTTAAGCCTGGATCAGAGCCACAGCAGCCAAAAGCAGCAGATCAGATGCGTTTTTTTCGGTGCGTTTACCCATCACCGTTTTTCTGCACCGTGTAACTCTTGGGTAGCGAGGTACGATTTTCCAACAGACGCTAAAGCAATCCGACCTGATGCACACACTGCCGTCATGACTCCACCGGTGTCCTAAACTAACCCTTTAAAATAACAGGGTGAGTATCGCTGCTGTCACTTTGATTGACAGGTGAAACAGAGTATGCCCTTATACCTCTAACCAGGTAAAACAAGCATTGTTAGGAGATTCATTTGTAATCTCCGGGTAATAATGCAAATGCAGTTGGTTTTGTTGTCGCATGACTTTTACAAAAGGCAACATATGAGAAGATGTCGCAGGTAAAGCCATGAAGATTTAAGAGTCTGAAAGTTTTGTGTATAAATATATGCCTACATATATGTCTATAGTTGTGTATAAATACTGTATATGCCTACATATGTGTATAAATATATGCCTACATATGTGTATGTGTATGTGTATATGTATATGCGTATGTGTATAAATATATGCCTACATATGTGTATGTGTATAAATATATGCCTACATACGTGTATGTGTATAAATATATGCCTACATATGTGTATAAATATATGCCTACATATGTGTATAAATATATGTGTATATGGGTATGTGTATAAATATATGCCTACATATGTGTATGTTTATATGTGTATGTGTATATGGGTATGTGTATAAATATATGCCTACATATGTGTATGTGTATAAATATATGCCTACATACGTGTATGTGTATAAATATATGCCTACATATGTGTATAAATATATGCCTACATATGTGTATAAATATATGTGTATATGGGTATGTGTATAAATATATGCCTACATATGTGTATGTTTATATGTGTATGTGTATATGGGTATGTGTATAAATATATGCCTACATATGTGTATGTGTATAAGTGTATGTGTATAAATATATGCCTACATATGTGTATGTGTATATGGGTATGTGTATAAATATATGCCTACATATGTGTATTTTTTTCTTTTTTCTTCATACATCTAAGTGTGTTTTTGACAGGATTATTTACATTTAATTGACATTTTAAAACTATAGTTTAAAACTATGTTTGCAAAGTTCATGTGAAACTTTATTATGATATCACACTAGCACGATGAGATCTCCATTCGATATATGTGACATCATTGTCCACAAATTCAGAACCTTTGAAGAATTCAAGCATGCGCCTCGTTTAAGTGAATATCGTCCACGATTCAAAGCAAACCACTCCCTCGTACGGAATCCTATTGCATTGCTTTGAATTGGTGCCTTAGTGAAAACGTTTTACACTAAAAAAAAAAAAAAAAAAAAAACGAAACCTTCCATTCAGTGCATTCCTCTCATCTCACCTCATGTATCTTGTATCTTTTACGTAAATAAGTAAATATTGTGTTCCTGTAGTCAAGTTACACCAAAATGCACTCATTGTCCACGGACTTGGGGGGGCGTGGCTGTAATTTCCCCAAAAGACACTAATGTAGTCATTAGCGTTTAAGGAATCCCCCTTTACGATTAAGCTTACTATTTATACCTAAATTTAATCGTTAACTTACGTAAAGAATTACTAATGAATTTTTTCGCATCAATTTGTTTGTGTAACGCTCTACAGTAAACATTTGAGGAATCCTACATGTTAGATAACCAGATGTTACATAGAGTGATGAATGAATTCTGTCAAAGTGCGGGCGGAAGAGGTTCAGCATGATAATCCTGCAGGTATGCGGGGACTTTTTTGCTTCAACATAACCGTATGTGCATTTGCATTTGTGTGTGCGTGTGTGTGTGTGTGTGAGAGTAAACTTTTGCAGGGTAAAATATATCAAACTATGTAGCAACACACATACATTTTGCACCGGTTATGAAGCGAGCTTATGACTGGATGCAGTTGCAGTTTGCAATTCTAAACACGAACAGGCACGAGGTTGTGTAATCCCCCGCAAAAAAACACACAAGATCCCACACCAGGAAGTAAGACAAGATAAAAACAAATAGTAAACACAAAAACAATATGCTTGGTGAGTCAGCCAACTGTACAATAACATCATTGTGATAGTATTTATAGGGTGAGGATGGAAACAGGTTTGCCCGATTAGTATTTAGTTGAATTTGTATGGGCCAAATATACCCGTTTGGAGGCGTTATAGTTCATGGTGGCCATTTTTCTACGTTCAGGATTCTCATGACGAGGTCAAGAAGACGCTCCAGGGGTGACAATCTTGAGACGCGACAGCAGGTGTTGTCAAGGTCACTTTGTAATAGATTACAGATTACAAATGATCCTATTCAAAATGTAATAACTTTTCAATGACTTTATAAAAGCAACTGATTACATTTGATTTTCATTACCTCCATTTCTCCTCTAGGTGGCACTTTAAGTTAACATTCTACGGAAAAAACCTTCAATCCCTCGGACGGGGGTCGTTGTGGTACTTGTTATGCTTCGCCGCATTTTTTTCGTCATGTTACTCCATGCACATACTCCGAGACTGAGAGCGCCACTGCCACCTACTGTACTGTATGTGCAATTATACTTTATTTATATAGTACGTCAGAAAAGCCGTACTATATAAATAAAGCCGTTCTCCCGGATCACAAGCGCCCCGGCTATTTGAGAGCCATTGCTGTAGATTAAAGCACTGATTTCACATGAAATTGTTCAGATGTATGATGATTTATAATCTTTTCGTTAATTTAATTCTACATTTTTCTCAGTAACTGTAACGAATTAGAGGGGCATGGTGGCTTAGTGGTTAACACGTTCGCCTCACACCTCCAGGGTCAGGGTTCGATTCCCGTCTCGGCCATATGTGTGTGGAGTTTGCATGTTCTCCCCGTGCCTCAGGGGGTTTTTCTCAGGGTTCTCCGGGTTTCCTCCCAGTCCAAAAACATGCACGGTAGGTTAATTGGAACCTTGGAAAATTGTCCCTAGTGTATGAATGTGTGTGAGTGTGTGTGTGTCCTGCGATGGGTTGGCATTCCATCCAGGGTGTATCCTGCCATAGACGCCTGAGATAGGCACAGACTCCCTGTGACCCGAGGGAAGATCTGATATAGCGGGAGAAGATGAATGAATGAATGAATGTAACGAATTACTGTTACATTTATTTTGCAATGGAATTATGTAACGCCGTAACACTGCATTTGTGGCACATGGAGGTTGTGCTTAATATTGTTGATGTGGGAGAGGATCCTGTATGGGGTCGATGAAGATTGTATATTGCTCTAAAGATCTTCAGTGGACGGCCATCGTGGTTTTTGGTGGTTTCACCATGTTGCATTGTTACATAACATGTTCTAGGTGCTTTCATCCATACCTGCTGACTCTACTTAAACCACTGAAGGTTTTTAGGAGACGTCAACTGTAGATACACATATACATTTACATTACATTTATGGCATTTGACAGACGCCCTTATCCAGAGCGACTTACAACTGAGCCATTGAGGGTTAAGGGCCTTGCTCAAAGGCCCACTAGTGGTAGCTTGGTGGTTATAGGGTTTGAACCTACAATCTTTTGGTCCAGAGACCAATGCCTTACCACTAAGCCACCACCTCCCACCTCCCAGGTACACCTTTGCATCCCAAGCTGACGCAGAACAGACGATAGAGACACGGGGCGGGGACCCAAAACGCCCCCCTCCACCCCACCCACCCTCGACTCAAAATGTGTTAAAAAGTAGCCACCTCTATTAATAAGAAGCAATCATTTTATACCAGTTATACTATGTTAGGATCATTTCAACTATTTTCATCATTTTTGATAACGAAAAGATTGATATCTCACAAATATGAATGAATATTAAGATGTCTTTTATTTGGCTAGATCTTCTGATTCATATATATTTTACTGTTTATGTTGAATAGAATAACTATAGAATATTACTATAATAACTATTATTAACAACTATATTGTAATATTAAGTTTTAAAATTTGCACGACGTTTTATTTGAACGTTCACTTTATTCGTGCACTTTATTCGAGTGAAATTGTGCTTAATAGGAGTTACCATTTACTCGCCCAGAGTGAACCGTTTTCTTACTTTAAAATTTATCGTCAAAAAATGTGCAATGTGAATTTTTATCTTTCATAGGCAAAAAAAAAAACAAGACATTTTCTAGATCTATAAATAAGCTTTTATTTCCTTTCTTAGTGTTTAGCATTGCATTCCACTCCAACTGCTCGGCTGCCTTTGTCAATAAGGATGTTAAGGGGCGTGGCTAAGGAACGAAAGCTCCTTATGAACCTTCTGCCGAAATGTGCAAATCCCAGGAATCTTTAACGATCCTTTTCATAGGATTAGGTCATTGTGTGTCTGGTTTGATCCGTGGCTGATTAATTCAGGTCCAGAAACATGATCATAGAAACGTGCGGTTGACTTTTCTCCCACTTTTACATGGGAGCTGATTGTCTAAGACTCAAAGAGGCATTTGGACGTGTTTCCCCACAGTAAAGAAAACACATTTAAAATGAAATAACACTGGATATAACTTTATTTTTGCCTTATTTATGATGCGTATAAACTAAACTATAATGTGTTGCCTTTATGAAATCAATGAACTCTGAAAAAAAAAAATGTTACTTACTCGCCCGAGGAGCCAAGCCATTTCTTTTGGTAAAAAGACGTCAAGGAGCTCCTAAAGTGAATTTTTGAATCTTTTATGGCACAAAACAAAAAAACCAGAATTTCTAGAAATAAGCTTTTATTCCTTTTAGTGTTAGTGCATTGCATTCCACCTCACAACTGCCGGCTATGAAAACCTTTGTCAACTAGGGACGGATGAAGGGCGTTGGCTAAGGAAACGAAAGCTCCTTATGAACCTTCTGCCGAAATGTGCAAATCCCGGAATCTTTAACGATCCTTTTCATAGGATTAGGTCATTGTGTGTCTGGTTTGCATCACGTGGCTGATTAATTCAGGTCCAGAAACATGATCATAGAAACGTGCGGTTGACTTTTCTCCCACTTTTACATGGGAGCTGATTGTCTAAGACTCAAAGAGGCATTTGGACGTGTTTCCCCACAGTAAAGAAAACACATTTAAAATGAAATGACACTGGATATAACTTTATTTTTGCCTTATTTATGATGCGTATAAACTAAACTATAATGTGTTGAATTTATGAAATCAATGAACAACTCAAATAAAATGTTACGTCTCTCTGGGGAGCCTGTGCCTATCTCAGGGTATTGTGGAATCAGGCAGGATACATGGATGGGAATGCCAACCCATCAGGCAGGACACACACACACACACACACACATTCATACACTAGGGACAATTTTTCCAAGGTGCCAATCAACCTATCGTGCATGTTTTTTAGACCGGGAGGAAACCGGAGAACCCGGAGAAAAAACCCACCCTGAGGCAGGACGGGGAGAACATGCACAAACTCCACACACACATGGCCCGAGACGGGAATCGAACCCTGACACCACACACTGTAGTTGTGAGGCGAACGTGCTACCGTCGTATGGACGTATATCAAGGTGTTACTGCTTAAATAATAACGCATATTTATCGGGTAAGGAGTGTGTGCGATTTGTCTGTACTGAGCTGAACGCTAGCAAAACGCACATGAGACGAAGTTGTAAACACTCACACCAGCAAGAAGAGATTTCTTCAGCTTTGAAGCCAAACATAGAAAAAACTTGCCGTTGGAAAAGGGTCAGAAGTGAAACCAGAGAACTAGGCCTATTAAGAACTGAAGGCTGGTTGTCTACTCGGATGAAGTGGAACATGACCCATTAAGGGACAGACTGGAGAGATAGAGGGAGAGAGATAGGGAGAGAGAGAGAGAGAGAATGAGGAAAGGACAAGTGTATGTTATGTAACCTGCGAGTGCTGATTATGAAACGAGAAGCGATTTATAGCAAGTAGGTTAGTGGAACAAGAGGAGAGCTTCACCATCCGCTCTCGGCTTTGTTTACACACGCCAAAGAGGAAAGCGCGGATAAGAGAACGTTCGCTTTACGGCCTTTCATGTTGGTGTAATGCAGGTGCGTTACAGCGTAAAACGTATAAACACAAGCGGTTTGCAGCCGTTATTGTTTTTATTACACGACAGTAAAGAAGCATAATTAGATGTGATTATACTGCAGTCCAGCCAAAGGTGGACTTAAACATGTACACACACACACACACACACACACACAGAGTGCTTTAGTCCTGTTCTATCTATCTATCTATCTATCTATCTATCTATCTATCTATCTATCTATCTATCTATATATCTATCTATCTATCTATCGGTCTGTCTGTCTGTCTATCTGTCTATCTATAGTCTGTCTTTTTGCACATCTATCTATCCATCCATTGAGCCTTTCTGTATTCACACTATCTATCTATCTGTCTGTCTGTCTGTCTGTCTGTCTGTCTGTCCGTCCGTCCGTCCGTCCGTCCGTCCGTCCGTCCGTCCGTAGTCCGTCTCCGTCTATCTATCTATCTATCTATCTATCTATCTATTTATCTATATTTCTGTATTCTGTCTGTTTGCCCATCCATCCATCCATCCATTCATCCATCCATCCATCTATCCATCCATCTAGGCTTTCTGAATTCTATCTATCTATCTATCTATCTATCTATCTATCTATCTATCTATCAATCTATCTATCTATCTATCTATCTATCTATCTATCTGCATTCTGTCTGTTTGTCCATCCATCCATCCATCTATCTGTCTATCTATCTGTCTATCAGGCTTTCTGTATTCACACTATCTATCTATCTATCTTGATTGATTGGTGGAGCTCACGATCCCACATGTCATTAAATTACATCTGTTCACTTTTATACTCCTCGTTATTAGGAAATACTTTTACTTCTTTTACTGATTTTCTCGCTCCCTCTTTCCTCGCAATCGTGTTGTCAGTTTTTCATTATGCGACACATTTTAGCGGGTGGCACGTTCGCCTCACACCGCCAGGGTCTGAGTTCGATTCCCGTCCCGCCATGTGTGTGTGGAGTTTGCATGTTCTCCCCGTGCCTCAGGGGGGTTTTCAAAAAGCGTCCAAAAAGGTCCAAAGGTCCAAAAGCGTTCACGGTAGGTGATTGACACCTTGGAATATTGTCCCTAGTGTGTGAATATGTGTGTGTGTGTGTGTGTGTGTGTGTGCTCCCTGTGATGGGTTGACATTCCATGCAGGGTGTTTCCTGCCTTGATGCAGAAGACGGACAAAGCAGGGTTGGGGTAGAAGATGAATGAATGGATGAATGCTGCATGCTGAATCGCTCACACGCCATTATTTAGTTTTTGTTTTCATTCACATAAAAGCGCTGTAATCTCTAAACAATGAACTGAACATTTCCGATGAAAGTCCTTTCTTGGTTTACGGAGTGACAACAAATCAACAAATCAACATGTACACTCGCTACACTGTTTCTCCTCTCAACACTATAATACATTTATATTCATTTCTAATACTGCCTATAATACTGCTAATTTCTGTTTCGAAAAGTTCAACAACAACTGCAGCAGCTAGCATCTTCCATTACCACTCCACTCATGTCCACTTATGCTGCTTTCACAGTATAGTATATATATATATATATATATATATATATATATATATATATATATATATATATATATATAGTGAGTGTCAGAGAAACAGATAGATAGCATGATGGATGGATGGATGGATGGATGGATGGATGGATGGATGGATGGATGATGATAGATGGATAGATAGATAGATAGACAGACAGACAGACAGACAGGGAAAGATAGATAGATAGATTAGATAGATAGACAGACAGACAGACGATAGATAGATAGATAGACAGACAGATAGATAGATAGACAGACAGACAGACAGATGAGATAGATAGACATAGACATAGATAGATAGATAGATAGATAGATAGATAGATACAGACAAACAGACAGACAGACAAACAAAAAGACAGACAGACAGACAGACAGACAGACAGACAGACAGACAGACAGACAGATAGACAAAAAGATAGATAGATAGACAGACCAGACAGGACAGACAG
>JACRUU010000020.1:12697763-12700263 GCA_030449085.1 Kryptopterus vitreolus
GAATTATATTCAGTTATATATTAGGGATAGATCCTTGCATTAGATTATATTATATTATATTATATTATATTATATTATATTATATTATATTATATTATATTATACATTATTATTATACATTACATATTATATTATATTATATTATATTATAGTACATTATATTACATTACGTTATATTGTATTGTATTGTATTGTATTGTATTATATTGTATTGTATTGTATTGTATTGTATTGTATTGTAGTTGTATTGTATTGTATTGTATTATATTGTATTGTATTGTATTGTTTTATATTATATTATAGTACATTATATTACATTATGTTATGTTATAATATATTATAGCCGGACTACTTGTACTTTACTGTACTTAAGTAGATTTTTCTGGTAATGTTATTTTATGTACGTATTTATTTATTGGACAAGGTTTTACTTTCACTCAATGCATCTTTTACACAAATATCTGTATTTTCTACCTCTTGCTTTTTTCAATCCAGGATCCTTAATTAAGTTTTCAGTCTAATTGGTCACGTGATCAAGCGCCATTTTCAGACCGTCAGTCTATTTCCTGTCATCCTCCCGCTGGTGTATCATTTCCTGGCTAAAAGTTTGGATGAGACAGAGGGAGTCATTCATGTAACCATGACAGAGAACAGAGACATTCCTAATCACCTGATCATCATCTGTTCTCTGTTTGTGTTCAGTATGGTGTTTACATTCATTAAGTAACAAATTCATTCATTCATTCATTCATCTTCTACCGCTTTATCCGATCTTCCCTCGGGTCACGGGGAGTCTGTGTCTATCTCAGGCGTCTATGGGCATTAAAGCAGGATACACCCTGGATGGAATGCCAACCCATCCATCGCAAAACCACACGCAGGACGCACACACACACACACACACCACACACCACCATACACACACACACACACACACACACACACATTCATACACTAGGGACATTTTTCCAAGGTGCCAATCAACCTACCGTGGGAACCGGGGGGAAACCTGAGGCACGGGGAGAACATGCAACATGCAAACTCCACATACACATGGCCGAGACGGGAATCGAACCCGGACCCTGGCGGTGTGAGGTGAACGTTCTAACCACTAAGCCAACCTGCCCCTTAAGTAACAAATTCATTCATTCATCTTCTACCGCTTTATCCGATCTTCCCTCGGGTCACGGGGATCCTGTGCCTATCTCAGGCGTCTATGGGCATTAAGGCAGGATACACCCTGGATGGAATGCCAACCATCGCAGGACATACACACACACACATTCACACACATTCATACACTAGGGACAATTTTCCAATGTGCCAATCAACCTACCGTGCATGCTTTTGGACCGGGGGCAAACTGGAGAACCCAGAGAAAAACCCCCACCCTGAGGGCATAGAAAAACCCCCTGAAAGGAGGCTGTGGTGCGGGGAGAACAAATAGGCATGCAAACTCCACACACACATGGCCGAGACGGGAATCGAACCCGGACCCTGGCCGTGTGAGGTGAACGTGCTAACCACTAATCCACCGTAACCCTTAAGTAACAAATTATTAAATGTATTTTGTATGAATATATGAATATGAGCTGAGATCCAGTTATCAGCATGACACTAAATCTGGTGGCCACTTTTCACTTAAAAGCTTTGTTACTTTAACTTTGTTTACTTAGTTAAGTCTGCCACCTCTGGTTGAAGGTAGGTATTACAAGTAATTAAGGCCCTGTCCAAACACAAAATCAGGCAGTAAAGGAAGAAAAAAACGTACTCGTCTATGAAAAGCACCTGGAAGTTGCCTCTCCACTGCACATACATAATGGCATAATGGATATTTAGCAGACTAACATATTTATTATATATAATATATCTAATTATTTTAATACATAAAAAGTATTCTAGATACTGAGTTGACTTTTTACTTTGCTAAATGCTGAGCGTTTATATTGGAAATTTAATTGTTCTTAACCCAATATAGGCATTGGAGTAAAATGTATAATAATATCTAAATATTTAGTCGCATTTAGTGGCGTTTACACGTTAAAGTCAACACTGTGTTGTTTGTGTTGGTGAACGGCGCCCCCGTGTGGCTACGCATTGTCTGTGCATTTAAAAAGGCTGATTTAAGATTTAACGCTGACACTAATGTAGCTAAGAAGTAATTAAAGTTATTTATTACTGATTATTATTGTTATTATTATTATTATTATTATTCATTATTATTATTAATATTATTATTATTATTATATTTATTATTATTATTATTATTATGCTAATTATTATTACTATTATTACTATAATTATTATTATTATAATATCTTTGTATTATGGATTTTGATAACGATTAAAACATTTTTCTATCCATATCTATCTATCTATCTATCTATACTGACTAGCTATCAGTCTATCTATCTATCTATAGCTATATCTCTATCATCTATCTATCTATCTATCATCCATCCATCCATCCATCCATCACAGCCACCCATCCATGGACACC
>JACRUU010000020.1:12705263-12710263 GCA_030449085.1 Kryptopterus vitreolus
GGCGTCTATGGGCATTAAGGGTATCTCAGGCGTCTAGGGGAGGGGGTAGCTCAGTGGTCTAAGCCGCTGGGCTACTGATCGGAAGATCCGGGGGTTCGAGCCCCGGTATGGCCAAGCTGCCGCCCTTGGGTCCTTGAGCAAGACCCTTAACCCTCTGTGCTCCAGGGGCACCGTATCATGGCTGATCCTGCGCTTTGACCCCAACTACCAACAACAAGCTGGCATATGAGAAGAAAAGAATTTCACTGTGCTGTGATGTATATGTGACCAATAAAGGATATTATTAAGGCTGGAAACACCCTGGAAAGAGTGCCAACCCATCGCAGGACACACACACAATCACACACAATCACACATTCATACATTCATTCATTCATCTTCTACCGCTATATCCGATCTTCCTTTGGGTCATGGGGAGCCTGTGCCTATCTCAGGCGTCTATGGGCCATTCATACACTAGGAACAATTTTCCAAGGTGTCAATCAACCTACCGTGCATGTTTTTGGACCGGGAGGAAACCGGAGAACCCGAAGAAAAACCCGCTGAGGCACGGGGAGAACATGCAAACTCCACACACACATGACCGAGACGGAAATCAAACCCGGATCCTGGCGGTGTGAGGCGAGCGTGCTAACCACTACACCATCGTGTACATATACATATATATTAATTATGTATCCTGGATTCTTCTTTTTCTTTTGTATCACGCATATTTTATTTATTGCATAAGTTTCGAGTTTTGTTATTTGTTTTTTTTTTTGCTTTTTTTTCCTGAAGTATTTTTTCAGTCATTATCTTTATCCCAAATGCTCGAAACGAATAAACGTCAGCGTTGGCGTCTGCAGCTTTTTACCCCAGACTGTTACAAAGCACCGCACACGGAGACTCCTTCCACAAATGATACACAAACACTTCTTTTCTTTTCTTTTTTTTTGCTTTTACAATTCCTTTGTTTCACGCGAACTAGTTTTCCTCACAAAAAATAACACACTGAATAAATAATAGTGTAAACACTAAAAGGATAAAAAGGTCATTATTGGCTTCCCTTGTTTGTTTTGTTTTTTAATGAACAGCTCGTCGGGAAGAAAATATTTGCGTACATGTTTTCTGCAGGTGTTCGGAATAATGAAGCGTTACTTCTCTGCCTTTTGACTCGCCTTGAAGTATTCACACAAAGGAAAACAAAAGGAAAAATAGTTTATACACTGAAGCTACGATTTGGTTTTATCGGGAAAACAAGGGCACTTAATTATAATGTGTATTATAATCTGATTCAATTTATAGTGTTGTTGTTTTTCTTGACTGAATCTGATTGGTTGAAGGTCTTGATGATGTCATAATGTTAGTCAATTATTGTTTTTTTCTGTCTGTCTGTCCGTCTCTCTGTCTTTCTGTTGCTCTTTCTGTCTGTCCATCTGTCTGCCCCGTCCATCCATCCATATTCTATATTCTATCTCTTTCCATCCATCCGTCTGCCCATCCATCCATACATCTATCCATTCAGCTGCCTATCAATCCATTCATCTATCTATCTATCTATCTATCTATCTATCTATCTATCTATCTATCTATATTCTATCTCTCTGTCCATCCATCCATACATCTATCCATTCAGCTACCTATCAATCCATTCATCTATCTATCTATCTATCTATCTATCTATCTATCTATCTATCTATCTATCTATCTATCTATCTATCTATCTATCTATCTATCTATCTATCTATCTATCTATCTATCTATCTATCTATCTATCTATCTATCTATCTATCTATCTATCTATCTATCTATCTATCTATCTATCTATCTATCTATCTATCTATCTATCTATATTCTATATTCTATCTCTTTCCGTCCACCCGTCTGCCCATTCATCGAAATGTCTACGTCTGTCAATATTCTACATATCAATCTATTTATTTGTCTTTTTTTTCTATCTATCTGTCTATCTGTCTGTCTGTCTGTCTGTCTCTAGTACATATTCTGTCCATCCATTCATCCATCCATTGGGGGTTATTTCTAGAGGCGTGTGTGTGTGTCTTTATTTATTACCCAGAATGCACAGCTGGACGAAGTCGCCTTACACACTCTAATGAAATAATGAAATAAAGGATTGATGCCTTCGACGCATTATTTGATGTGCTGATGTTCACTTTGTGTTCGTTTGTTTTTATTTTGCTCGAGTGTGTTGATGGTAAACAGGATTACTCCTTACACTAGCAGAACGTATTTATAGGATTAACGAATCCTAATCCTAATTAGCGAATCCTAATAATTAGCGAATCTTTATCGTAGTATAAACACGCAGGTTACGTCCATGTTTGATGGTTGGGATGTTAAATTAGCGGATTAGCTCACTAGCGCTTCACTTAACATCTAGCGCATGTTACTGTTATTCCTTGCCCGCCTTTGATTGGTAGGAGATCTTAATGATGTCATCATGTTACTCAGTGATCCGATTGGCCAAAAAAAAGAAAAATGGTACAGGAATGCAATCGTGGGACGGACGATACAGAGGTCAGGTGTACGAATGCTCCTTCCTTTGTACCCTATCCCCCTGTTCCCTTCAGGCACTCCGCTTTGTCACTCAAATCAGGATGAAGCCCCAGAGCGACCGACTTGTTCTATCGCTCATTGCTATTCCCTCACTGCCCCGACTCCGAAACGCCTCGACCTGCCTCGTCTGTCCGGCCCCGCAACAAAGAACCTCAGTGTCTCTGAGACGCCTCCCGAAGCAGCACCCCAGAGACAAGACGGGAAAAGAGTAAGTAAGAGAACGGAGAGAGAAAGAGAGCGAGATCACATTTCATTTTACAGAAAGAGGGAGATTTAGAGAGAAAGAGAGAGAGAGAAAAGGAAGACGAGGTCAGTGAGGCGGAAAGACAGAAAGACGCTCACAAAAGCCTTCAGTGTTCACGTTCGGCAGCAAACACACATTCACGGTGTGTGTGTATGCACACACACACACACACACACACACACAAACACGCACACACACAAACTTCCGCGAACATTATTATTGTATTATTGTCGTCGTTGTTATTGTCATCCCACCATCGTTCGCCGAACACTCTTTATACGCCGACGTCCTGATTTTGCAGAGTGACCGACGTCTCGTTGTCTCTTAAACTGTCACAAACGTTTTGTCTTGTTGTTTACAGATTTTACACCAATATGTTAACGATACAAAACAACACTTAGCATGACATTATAGCTATTGCAAGATACGCAGCATTAACGGTATCCGGTACGGAAAAATAAATCTTTCTTAAATCGTAAGAAAATGTCGGTGCTAGCTATGTATCAGCTAGCGACTGAATATTGCCATTTTAATACGTAATCAAGGCATAAAAAATTCTCGGTAAAATGGAATCTATTTAGTTTTTTTTCGGAACGTGATTTACGACGTTTTTATCCATGGTGTGATTTCGGATGTTCTTTTATTTTCCTCATGTTATGTTTTATAATGCACATTATTTTGTTTGTAACCCCATTTTTCAAAATTTTCATAACGATTTATTTTATTCGTAAAGAGATTTACGATGATCTTTTATTTCCTTTGTAACGTGATTTGCGATGCACTTTATTTCATTCGCAAATTGATTTACAACATGGTATTTTATTTGCGATATTTTAGTGGCGTGATATATTTTATTTGTAGCTTTATTTACGCATTTTGATGCTTTATTCTTAATATTTTTTTATTTTTATATTTTTATTTTTACGCACTTTGTACGTTATTTTCTTCGTAACGCGATTTCTAATGAACTTTTATTTTATTTGTAACGTTTATTTTTATTTGTAACGATTACAATGTGCCCTACTCGCACCTTGATTTACGTTGTTATTGTATTCTTGACGTGATTTTCCATATTATATATTTATTTATAGCTTCATTTACGTATTTTGATGCTGTATTCTTAATGATTTACAAGGTTTTTATTTGTTTGTTTTTTATTTGTTTATTTGTATTTTATTTGCTTTATTTATTTTATTTTTATTTGTGACGCACGTTGTATGTTATTTTCGTCATAACGTGATTTATAATCAACTTCTATTTTATTTGTGCGTTATTTCATTCCCGAATCAATTTACGACATGGTATTATATTTGTTACTTGACGTACATTATTTCTACGATCTTATTTTATGATGTTTTTTTTTAAGCGTCACAAGCGTTATTTTACATTTATTTATAGCTTCATTTGCGTACTTCGTTGCTTTATTCTTAATGATTTACACAGTTATTTTCTTGAGCTATGTTATTTTATTCGTAACATGATTTAACGTATTTTTAATGATTTAATGTAACGGTATTGCTGATTTATAAGATGTGTAACTTACAATATTGCTTATGCATTTTGTTCAATTCTATGTGATTTACAAGGCACATTTGTATTTGTTTAACGTGACGTACGATGCATATTATTTTACTCGTAACGATTTACTTGTAACGCTTTTTGACGTGCGTTATTTTACGCTATTACGCTATTTGTATGCTATTCTATATGCGACGATAACGATCGATGTACGTCGTATTTGTAACGTGCAATCATTTATTCGTGACATGTTTTGCAACGTATATTATTAACGTAACATATTACGGATGATTGGCTGCGGGGAAGAAGTGGGAGGTGAATCGTGCTAATGCATTATTGGTTCATTTTATTCCCCACCCACCCTGCTCATGGTAACTGAAAAAAACAAAAAAACAAAAGACGTTTTGTTTGTTACAAAAAAAACATGAAAATTCGTTTATTTATTTATTTATTTGTTTGTTTATTTTTTATTAACCAATTGATACTGAAGAATCGTGCACAATAAGGCCGGAGACGCGTACTAACAAGAACTTCATTTTGGATTTCAGGTTGTCTCTTCGTGATCAGTCGTCAAAATCAGGACGTTCGTTTTGCTCGCATACACACACACACACACACACACACACTTCCGATTAATAATCGCAAGTCCTTTAATTGCTTCTAACACAATGAAAAGAGTCTG
>JACRUU010000020.1:12722763-12727763 GCA_030449085.1 Kryptopterus vitreolus
CCTGATCCTGTGTCTGTCTTCATCCGCCCTATCAGCACATGTCCACGTCCTAACTAACTCGCACGTGTTTATTCTATTCGCCGCCGATCCGCCGCTGTCTAATTCACGGCGTGCTTTTTGCGGGTTCGAAAAGGGAAAGAAAAGAAATACAGCTGTACCCTCACAGTCGCCCAGGTGCGAGGTGTTCCCGTGATCCACGTCCTGCTCGTACGGAAGCCTGTAAAAACAACACAACACACAATGAGCGATACGCACATGTTTTTTTTTTCTTTTCGTCTTCCTTCCGAGCGCGGATAATTAGCGAGATCGGAAGTCGGAGAGGAAACGTGTCGGGGGAAAAAAGAGAGAGGGCCGCGGGAATAACGGGTTCGGGAAGTTTCGCGGGAACGCGGCGTCGCTCGCGCTTCCGTCATCGCGCGCCTGCACCGCTGCTTGGTGAAGAAGGCGAGCAAAATGAGCGTTTTGGAGAGAGAGAGAGAGAGCAAAATGAGCGTTGAAGATTGAGAGAGAGAGAGAGAGAGAGAGAGAGTGAGAAAGAGAGAGAGAGCAAAGCCTAATGCACGTAGGTAAAGGTGCTATAGGCGTTATGTGCGCTGAGCGATCGAGGAAGGAATCGAATACAGAATGAACAATGGGACTAATGGGAATCATTTACTGAACCACATTGTGGAAACTAACGGGAATCAAAGAATCATTTAATAAGGAAAGTGGAAAAAAGAAGAATCTAAAGAACTCAATAATTGAAGGAACGAAGATGGAAAACAAATCGGAAGAATTACAATCATTGAATCCAAAGGGAATCAATACAAGGAATGACGTAAGCAGAAATTCATCAGCCCACCTAAAATAAACAAACAAACTGGTTGGTGGTTCCAAGCTGTGACTATTAGGCCCTTGAGCAAGGCCCTTAACCCTTTGTGCTCCGCGGATGCTGTATCATAGCCGAAGGTTCAATAAACGGAAAGGACCTATGAAATGTAGCTCCTTTGTAGTTGTCAGGAAATCGCTGAGGCATAAAAGGAATAAAGCGCCGAATAATTTAGCTTCACCTGATGAAGCTGCACACGGCTGTGTGTGAGGAGCACGTTAATGGCTGTCTGCCGCACTTAAAACCTGATTGGCTAGCGGGTCATGTGACCACCAAGTCAGACAGCGGGACTCTGAGATCGACTCTGCGTCCAGGTCTGTGGCATCGTCTGGATTCCGACCGGCGATTAAACAGCAAGAAAACTGATCCGACTGATCCGACTGCAGCACCAGCAACCCAAGCAGCCCAACGCACCAAACCTCACACAACACCACACACACACACACACACACACACACACACACACACAGGCTTTAATGGTGTCTGTGAAATATCTATAGCTTCTAATCCTCCGGTTTCCTCAAACCACGGGCTTGAGGCGAGACTCCTTAGAGAGTAGATAGCAGGGTTTAAAACACACACACACACACACACACACACACACACACGCACACACACACACACACCACACAAACACACACACACACTACAGCAGTCTTAGAAGGTATAGAAAGAATAAAGATTACACATTCCTCCCGAGGACAAACACAACGTAGCTCTGCAAAAAAGTACAGAGGCAAAAAAAACATCCATCTTATTGTTATTACGTGTGTGTGTGTGTGTTGTGTGTGTGTGTGTGTGTGTGTGTGTGGCAGTCTGGATCGTCTGAAATAGACACTGTACCATTTTTACTGTAATGTGATACGAAATTGATCGGCTCGTTTGGCCATCCTTGTTAATGTAATGACTTTAACTAGATAAAAGTGTTTGTGTGTGTGTGTGTGTGTGTGTGTGTGTGTGTGTGTGTGGCTGAAAATGTGCTCAGGCAACAGACAGACAAGCTGTATTTGCACACCTAACTCAATAAAATGCCACACACACACACACACAGACACACACTACAAACAGATATGAAAATTAATATCAGAAAAACAAGGACAATTATACACACACATACACACACACGCATGTCTGGGTATATATATATATATATATGTTATATATATATATATATATATAATATATGCCCACATTGATATATATTATTATATGTTTTTATATATATATATATATATATATATATATGTGTGTGTGTGTTTTATATATATATATATATATATAACAACCACACACATATATATGCACACACACAGATTTACAGCATTTGGTAGACGCCCTTATCCAGAACGACATATGGATTAAGGGCTAAGGGCCCTTGCTCAAGGTGCCCACTAGTGGCAGCATGGTGGTGGTGGGATTTGAACCTGCGACTTCCAGTAGTTAGGGCCACTTACCACTGACCCTACACCTCCCAGGCATTTAAATATCTATGAAATGAAATGCCCCTGGTGAGTAGACACTGACGGAGAGGGGGGTGACTACACAAATGTAACCCCACATTCTGGGCAAACCAATATAGATAGATGTAATAGAATAAAAGCTGAATCCTGAACTAAAGCGTAGCGATCTAATTCTTTGTTGGATATCGTTATCCATCTCTGTTTAAGAATAAAATCCGGATCGGAAATATTTGAGGGGTATTATATTACACAGTATATATTATATATATATACCCACAACATACTCCACACGACGAAGATAACGAAAACAAAAGGAGGGGATGGGAAGGGTGGTGGTGGGATTTGACCTGCGACTTTCCACGTTGATCACCACTGAGCCTCCCACCTCCCTGCATTATATATGTTTGTTAGAATGCAATAATAATCTGGCCCCTGGTACAAAAGAAAATATGATACACACACACACACACACACACACACTGTATATATGTACAGTGGATTGTAGTACAACCCAATCAATAGTATATGATCTGTAATACTAAGTATTACTACTAATATTATGAATGAATGAATGAATGAATTATTATTATTATTATTATTATTATTATTATTATTAAGCACTATTTCTCTGCAGTATTACCAAACCGGGTTGCATTAATGAAACGGACGTATCCTTAATTATGTAGTATTAGCAATTCTACCAAATCATGTGTACCAAATGTTACAGAGAGGTAATAAACCATAATGAATCTATCCCTCACACACATACACACATACACACACACACACACACACACACAGAAGTGCTGCCATTGCACATTTCCACAAAACCCTGACTGATTTAAACACACACATGCACAACAAATCAGCAGAACAGCAGTGCTGACACTCACAAGCAGCGAGGGACACACAATCTTTAAAAGACTACGTGACGTGAGTGTGTGTGTGTGTGTGTGTGTGTGTGTGTGTGTGTGTGTGTGTGTGTGAGTGACAGTGATATCACTACTGTGCTACTGTGCATAACAGTAAGGCAGAGCAATACGCAGAACGACTTCCAAAATCCCAGGACACATTTAACAAGTTCTCTCTCTCTCTCTCTCTCTCTCTCTCTCTCTCTCACCTCACACACACACACACACACACACACACATCGAAAACCTCGCACCGTTAGACTCTTTACCTCGTCTCAGGCTCTGAGTTCAATAAATCTGAATCTCAGTGGGCTTTTATTGAGTTACTGTGCTGAACACAAGGGCGCACTTCATCGAGAAACTGCAGTAGTTCCACATCATTACATGTAACTAGAAACGGATAAAAACAAAAACAAAAAAAAACGACGCACTTCACGACGTGTTCCTCTCGGAGTATAATTAGTTTTTCTGCGATAAAAATGAAGGGTAGCTTCGTCTTTTCCCATTCAACGACACACTTAATCGTTAAGATATTTTAGGGTGTGGCCTAATATTCTAATGAGCCTGTTTGATTGACATCGTTGTGCCTCCCACGCCAGTCTCATGGAAGAAGGGTTTTTGGTCTTAGAACATTTACATTTCCGGCATTTGGCAGACGTACTTATCCAGAGCGACTTGCAGTTAAGGGCCGTGCTCAAGGGCCAAATAATGGCGGCTTGGTGGTGGTGGGATTCGAACCTGCGACCTTCCAGTACACCGTGCTACCGCCCCCCTAACACGTCATCCATCCGTATATTATTCTTATACACGATATAGTTTGAGTATAATAATATCACGTACGCTAACGATCGTGATTAACGATGATAATTAGCGTAGCGGATTTACCTGGTGCCGGGTCGGAGGAAGGAGCAGGTGCTGCCTTTAGTCCAGCCGCAGTACGGATCCCTCGTGGCGATACAGTTCCTGTAGAAGTGTGTGGGGGGGGAAGGGGGGGAGGGGAGTATTCCGAAATGCAGCAAATCAAATAAAAGCAATTAGCATATTTGATAAATGTACCGAATAAACACATAATAAATCACAATTCCGTTCAGTAAAAGTTAAAATTTGAAAGTTTCATTTATTACTAAACAAAATGTCCTACAGGTTCCTTTAATCTTAACACAAATACATTATATGTAACAAAGTAAAATGCGGGAAATGATGGATTGAATCAGAAGTATTTAATAGCATCGACCTTACGGAGCGTCACAACAAATCAACAAAAACATAAATAAATCGCATGCTGAAAATACCGGTGATCCATCATGGCATCATTTTACTCCCAACCTTAACTATGACTTGTATTAGAAAATTTTAAATAAATAAATAAATGAATAAATAATATGCCTCAGCATTCTCTAAGTAACAAATATTTAATAATAGTACAATTGCTAGAAAAGTCTGGTTTAATGAACTGGATTAAACTGACTATATATATATATATATATATATCTATACTAGATATATACACATACACACACCACACACACACACACACACACACACACACACACACACACATCTATCCGTATATTATAGTTATATCCAATATCTTAAAAGGAAAATAATATCAGGTACGCTAACGATTGATGTTTATAACAATCAATTATAACAATTTATATATATATATATTATTATTATTATTATATATGATCAATTATATATCTATATAATCGATATATATACTGATATATATATATATATATATATATATATATATCA
>JACRUU010000020.1:12732763-12745263 GCA_030449085.1 Kryptopterus vitreolus
AAACATCACTTGGATTAGAAATATTCAATATTCACTATATTAGAATTTTTTTAAATCGTTACATTTTGACGTTAAATCGTCAAAATGATCGCGATATTATCGCTAATATTCAATATATCGCTCCAACCCTACTCTCCATGCCCATGTTGATTAGAGTATTAATGTGTTTAAGGTATATTTAGGTGTATAAATACATTAATACTCTAATCAACATGGGCATGGACAGTAGGGTTGGAGCGATATATCGAATATTAGCGATAATATCACGATAACTTTGACAACGACTGAAAAAACCATTCATTATTATCTTTATTATTACTTCATTCTTATTTCTTTTATAAACAATATGTTTATTTTTATACATTATAAATGAAATTTTATTTTTATCCAATTCAAAAAACAAATTTTATCAAATAAAACTTTAATTTCGGATTAAGAGACTTGAATTGGGGGAAGGACTCCCCCCCCCCCCCCCCCCCCCCCCCCCCCCCCCCCCCACCTTATTTTTACTCATTAGCAAAATAAAAACGTAACAGCTGAAAAAAAAAACGTGAATTAAATAGTTAAAATTCAAGTGTACTTTGCACAACGTATGCACAATAATCACTTTAAAATAAAGACATCTTATAGCACAATTAATCGCGATTAATCGCGAGTTGACTCGTGACGACCGTGTGATTAATAAACAATCAAATCGATTTGACAGCCGTTGTTTTTGTACGTTGAATATACTTTGTAAACGTTTTTTTACGCAGTAAACGTCGTAAAATGTCCTGCCTGTGTAGAGAGAAGAATGTTCACGGAGAGAGAGATTCGTTAAGGGAAAGTGCAGGGATGAGTGTTCGCACGGCAGAGCGGGAGGTCAGCGCGACGGCGACCGCGTGGGAGAGAAAGTCGAGAAAAGACTCGCAGACTAAACAGTTTAGCGACGCTGGCGTAATTAGCGCAGCTGCTATGCTAGTGCGAGTCTCGCCTAAGCGGCTTGTTTTTGGCAGCGAGCGGATCGTGCCCCCCCCCCCCCCCGTCCCCCCAACTAATCCCTCCCCCGTCCCCCCCAGTCCCCCTCCAGTCTCTTGTCTCTCGGTGGAGACAAGATTTGTCGTCCCAGTCCAGGAAAATAATCAACGACAAAGAGGGTTTCATGTTATTTTTTCCCATCCTGAAGTGTCCGACTTCTTTTATATGCTTCTTTTAAATGCCATTTTAAGTACAACTGAGCACCTATGGGCTCAAGGGCCTTGCTCAGGGGCCCGTATGGCGTGGCTGAGATTTGAATGACCTTCGGATCTAAAATCTAAACCACTAAGTGTCCACATCCCGAACCCGATGGTTCCCGAACCAGATGGAAGATGATTTTTTGCATGTTTTTTTCACATTTTTTATCCGTTTATTGTTACATTTCAAGAAGGTCTACGACGATGAACGATCACTTTTGCTCATTTCTTTGGATTTTTCGCTTACACTCCGAAATACAACATTTGAATATGTTTGTAAAAAATAAATAAATAAAAAATGAAATCCCATTGTACAATGCAGGAGGCACGGTGGCTTAGCGGTTAGCACGTTCGCCTCACACCGCCAGGGTTGGGGTTCGATTCCCGTCTCGGCCATGTGTGTGTGGATGTGCATGTTCTCCCCGTGCCTCAGGGGTTTTTTCTCTGGGTTCTCCGGTTTCCTCCCGGTCCAAAAACATGCACGGTAGGTTGATTGGCACCTTGGAAAATTGTCCCTAGTGTATGAATATGTGTGTGTGTGTGTGCTGTGATGTGTTGGTATTCCATTCAGGGTGTATCCTGCCTTAATGCCCATAGACGCCTGAGATAGACACAGACTCCCCGTGACCCGAGGGAAGATCGGATAAAGCGGTAGAAGATGAATGAATGAATGGGATCGATGGGAAATGTTCCCTCAAAACCAAGAAAGTCCCGTCTCGGCCATGTGTGTGTTTGGAGTTTGTGCATGTTCTCCCCGTGCCTCAGGGGGTTTTTCTCCGGTTTCCTCCCGGTCCAAAAACATGCACCGTAGGTTGACTGGCACCTTGGAAAATTATCCCTAGTGTATGAATGTGTGTGTGAATGTGTGAGTGTGTGTGTGTGTATGTGTGTGTGTGTGTCCTGTGATGGGTTGGCATTCCATCCAGGGTGTATCCTGCCTTAATGCCCATAGACGCCTGAGATAGACACAGACTCCCCGTGACCCGAGGGAAGATCAGATAAAGCGGTAGAATGTACAATGCACTTTGGCTATGCAGTTTTAAAATGCAACATATAATGTTTTAATGTAGAAAAAGCCTACTTGCAAAAATATACCATATGGGATGTATTTAATGTATCTTATATTGCCGTTGTGTCATCACTCATATTGCGAGCTCGTATCTCTCCAAACCCCTCATTTGGGATGCGTGTCATAAACTGGCCCCTCATGTCAAACTTATTGAATAGTTCTATTACAGAAAGTGAATCAATACAATCTCAACTATTAATATACGCTACACACACACACACACATATACACACACACACTTACTTCTCAGGGTTGAAGCCCTCCAGCTCCTCTAGAAAGACGTTGCCATTGGACGCCATGTTGTCTCCGTCAAAAATGATAAGGAATTTGAGAATGGTGCCACGGTTGGAGCCGAGGAAGATGACGGTGCGGTTACCATGGGGACCGGCGTTCGTGTCCACCACCATCTTGTTGAGCTGATATCTGTTCACACACACACACACACACACACACACACACACACACACACACAAGAAGGGCTGATGAAGTCGAGACACGGAGATAATGAAGCTGCCAAAAGATGAACCAGACACTTGGGCCCTAATGAATAAACATGCACACTCATTAGCATAAATAAGACAGACTAGCACAAACCACTCAATCTTATCCTAAAACATGCACTCTATTCCCTATGGAGGGCGCGAGGGGGGGGGTGTCGAAAGAATATGTGATTTTTTTAGACGAGATTTGGTTTTGGGACACGCCTACTGTGTAGTGTTCAGGTTTTTGGGACACACTTGAGTAAGAATGCATGGAAGGGACACGCCCACATTATAGTGATGCGGTTCTTTGCGATTTGGGGCACCGCCCACATTGTATGATAAGATTGTGCTTATTGTAAACACACTAAAAGTATAGTGTTTAGGTTGTGTGTTTAGACACACCCATAGTAGACAATGAAGAGTATATGGTTTAGGACACGCCCACAGTACACTGATTAAGAGTCCACGGTTTAGGACACGTCCACAGTACACTGATTAAGAGTCCCCAGTTTATGACACGCCCACAGACTGATTAGGAGTGCATGGTTTAGGACACGCCCACAGTACACTGATTAATAGAGCATGGTTTAGGACACGCCCACAGTACACTGATTAATAGAGCATGGTTTAGGACACGCCCACAGTACACTGATTAAGAGAGCATGGTTTAGGACACGCCCACAGTACACTGATTAAGAGACACTCAAACAATATGCATGGTTTAGGACACGCCCACAGTACACTGATTTAGAGAGCATGGTTTAGGACACGCCCACAGTACACTGATTAAGACTGCATGGTTTAAGACACTCAAACAATAGACTGATAATGTGTATGGTTTGGGACACACCCATAATAGAATGATTAAGAGTGCATGGTTTCAGACACACCCACAGTACACTGATGAAGAGTCTATGGTTTAGGACACGCCCACAGTACACTGATTAAGAGTCCATGGTTTAGGACACGCCCACAGTACACTGATTAAGAGTCCATGGTTTAGGACACACTCACAGTACACTGATTAAGAGTCCATGGTTTAGGACACGCCCACAGTACACTGATTAAGAGTGCATGGTTTAGGACACGCCCACAGTACACTGATTAAGAGTGACACCACATGGTTTATGGTTGGGACACACCCACAGTACACTGATTAAGAGTGCATGGTTTAGGACACGCCCACAGTACACTGATTAAGAGTGCATGGTTTAGGACACGCCCACAGTACACTGATTAAGAGTGCATGGTTTAGGACACGCCCACAGTACACTGATTAAGAGTGCATGGTTTAGGACACGCCCACAGTACACTGATTAAGAGTGCATGGTTTAGGACACGCCCACAGTACACTGATTAAGAGACACCAAACATGCTGTTTATGGTGGGAACACATTAGGACACGCCCACAGTACACTGATTAAGAGAGCATGGTTTAGGACACGCCCACAGTACACTGATTAAGACTGCATGGTTTAAGACACTCAAACAATAGACTGATAATGTGTATGGTTTGGGACACACCCATAATAGACTGATTAAGAGTGCATGGTTTCAGACACACCCACAGTACACTGATGAAGAGTCTATGGTTTAGGACACGCCCACAGTACACTGATTAAAGAGTCCATGGTTTAGGACACGCCCACAGTACACTGATTAAAGAGTCCATGGTTTAGGACACGCCCACAGTACACTGATTAATAGAGTCCATGGTTTAGGACACGCCCACAGTACACTGATTAAGAGTGCATGGTTTAGGACACGCCCACAGTACACTGATTAAGAGAGCATGGTTTAGGACACGCCCACAGTACACTGATTAAGAGAGCATGGTTTAGGACACGCCCACAGTACACTGATTAAGAGAGCATGGTTTAGGACACGCCCACAGTACACTGATTAAGAGTGCATGGTTTAGGACACTCCCACAACAGACTGATAAAGTGTGAGTGGTTTCGGACACGCCCACAATAGACTGATAAAGTGTATGATTTGGGACACACCCACAATATACTGATTAAGAGTGTGTGGTTTGGGACGGCCCGACAGATAAATGTGAACCTGGCGAGACACACGAGACCCTTATTTGACCCAGTGGGCGGAGTCTCTGCATCGTACCTGACCATGGTCCTGATGATCCAGGGTTTCTGTCCCACAGACGGGACGGCCTCGTCCATCAGGGGGTGCGTCTTCACAAAGTTCAGCATCTCATCAGGGAACGAGGAGGACAAGGTAAATCTGGAGTCCTGACCAGCACAGCCACCGGGTCTGAGACACACACACAAACACACACACACACACATACACACACACACACAAACACACACACACACACACACATACACACACACACACACACACACACATGGTACACACACACACACACAGTCATGACACAGCTGATATCATTTTTTTTATAAATACACCAGTCACCAGCTGAGAAACACCAGACCTGTTAGCAAGGCTGCAACACACACACACACACACACACACACACACACACACACACACACACACACACAGCTTATGTACCTGGGTTTAGGGATGAGCTCATCTGGCACCGGCGTCCAGATCGACTCGGGAGATTTCTGTTCCTTAAACCTGCCGTCAAACACCTCAGAGAGCTGTTCCATATCAAACACACACACTGCCGAGCCGGGGATACTGCACCACAGGAGAGAGTGAGAGAGAGAGAGAGAGAGACAGAGAGAGAGAGAGACAGAGAGAGAGAGATGTAAAGTTCACTCATTTTGATGATTGATATTATGGAAATGCTGCCCCGCCTTTAATCATGAGGCCACGCCCCTTTTCCTGATAAATTCATTTCCTTGGTTTCCTAATAATAAAGAGGAAAAAGAAATCAGTTCCAAGTGAAATGTGTGTGTGTGTGTGTGTGTGTGTGTGTGTGTGTGTGTGTGTGTGTGTGTGTGTGTGTGTGTGTGTGTGTGTGTGTGTGTAATTACACTGTAATTTGCATTGATGCATTGTACTAAAATCTCTCTCTCTTATTTGGAAGCTCATAGCCTCTACATAATCAGAAATGCAAAAATCTGTCTGAACTACAACCAGACACACACACACAGGCAAAAAAGAGAGAGAGAGAAAGAGAGAAAGAGAGAGAGGAGAGAGAGAGAGAGAGAGAGAGTGAGAGAGAGAGAGAGAGAGTGAGAGAGACCCTGATCACACGCACTCCCTCTATTTTTTCACATTCGCTTCCCCCGGTAAAATGCACTTCCACATCTACTGAATCTCTGAGCAACTCAATTTTCACTAACACTGCAAACAAGACTAAACCTGTCTCACCGTCTCCCCCCCTCTCTCTCTCTATCCCCCCTCTCTCTCTCTCTCTTTCTCTCTCTCTTTCTATGTATTTTACCCATCAAACTACAAATTACTCGCATTCTACTGTAAAACAATAAGAGATTCAAAGACAGACAGATGAACAGATAGATGCCTGAGTGATAAGTAGACAGATAGATAGTGATAGAGTGATAACTAGCTTCACAGATAGATAGATAGATAGATAGATAGATAGATAGAAAGATAGATAGATAGAATATAGATAGATAGAGAAAGATAGATAGATAGATAGATAGATCGATAGATAGATAGATAGATAGATAGATAGATAGATAGATAGATAGAGATAGATAGATAGATAGATAGATAGATAGATAGATAGATAGATAGATAGATAGATAGATACACAGACCAGACAATGATAGATAGATAGATAGATAGATAGATGGATAGATAGACAGACAGACTGATAGATAGATAGATAGATAGATAGATAGATAGATAGATAGATAGATAGATAGATAGATAGATAGACAGACAGATAGATAGATAGATAGATAGATAGATAGATAGATAGATAGATAGACAGACAGACTGATAGATAGATAGATAGATAGATAGATAGATAGATAGATAGATAGATAGACAGACAGACAGACAGACAGATAGAATGTAGATTGATAGATAGACAGACAGACAGACAGATAGATAGATAGATAGATAGATAGATAGATAGATAGATAGATAGATAGATAGATAGATAGATAGATAGATAGATAGATAGATAGATAGTAAAACAATAAGAGATTCAAAGACAGACAGATGAACAGATAGATGCCTGAGTGATAAGTAGACAGATAGATAGTGATAGAGTGATAACTAGCTTCACAGATAGATAGATAGATAGATAGATAGACATACAGACAGATAGAAAGATAGATAGATAGATAGATAGATAGATAGATAGATAGATAGATAGAATGTAGACAGACAGACACACCATCACACTACCACCATCATGTTTCGCTGTCAGCAAACTGTTCATATTCAGGAAAGCTGGGGTTGGTTTGTTTCTTATAGCAGATGTAACAGGAGCACGGATGGTCTTCTGGGCTTTACTGGGACTTCCTGCTTGGCTCACTGATTCCTGGAAGAACTATGGTAGGCCAGGAATGTCTGGGAAGATCTTAGACTATTCCCAGTTTGGAGATAATGGCTCATCCCTTCTTTCCTTCATTCCTTTCCTTCTCAGTCATGTTATTTTAGCAAAAGTATGACGCGAAACGAGATTGATGTCTGCTGACCAGACTTCTCCTTTAGGAATTTCAGGTCAAGAGCAGAATTCATCCTCCACATATGTTTTTCTTTTTTTTTTCAAGATCCGAATCAGCCAAGCGTCCTCACACCATCACGATACCACCACATCATGGTGGGGTTTCTTACTGATAAGTCTTGGTTTTGATGGAACTTTTCCCATCGATCCCATTCATTCATCTTCTACCGCTTCCTTCGAGCCACTGGGAGTCTGTGTCTATCTCAGGTGTCTATGGGCATTAAGGCAGGATACACCCTGAATGGAATACCAACCCATCACAGCACACACACACACACATATTCATACACTAGGGACAATTTTTCAACCTTTTTCCAAGGGGCCAATCAACCTACCGTGCATGTTTTTGGACCGGGAGGAAACCGGAGAACCCGGAGAAAAAACCCCTGAGGCACGGGGAGAACATGCACAAACTCCACACACACACATGGCCGAGACGGGAATCGAACCCGGAACCTGGCGGTGTGAGGCGAACGTGCTAACCACTAAACCACCGTGCCCCCTGCCATCGATCCCAGTTGCAATCAAAATCCACATCTGGGATCTTCTGGATGACTCATGGATGCACTTCTGGAGGAATGCTGGAAGGCCACGCACTTCTGGTAAGATTCACCACTGTACCAAGTTTGGAGATAATGGCTCTCCATAATGTGGTTTGTTTGGCCTCCCAGAGGTTTTCTCAACAATCTTCTTTCTCATCTCGACCGAAAGGTTCTGTTTAAGGCAGTCTGATGAGGGGTTAGAAAATGGTGTTTTTCCTCACACACACACACACACACACACACACACACACACACACACACATAGACCGTGTGGAAGAATGAAATTGTCCTTACGACACTGAAAACAATCCCACACACTGCAGGATAAACACAGCACATACAGGGACATACAGGGATATTCTGTAATGAGGACACACACACAAGCACGCACGCACACACACACACACACACACACACACACACACACACACACACACACATACACACACAAGCGCAGATCTGAAGGTAAAATATTATGCTAAGCGTCATTAAAATCCGTTCAGACAATATGGAAATCATTAAGCAGTTCATTCCCTTTGTGTTCCTTTTTCCCCACAATCCTCTCCTGCTGTGAATGCAACACACGCACACACACTTGGCCACACACACACACACACACACACACACACACACACACACACACACACATACACACGGCAACAAACAAACACACAGCTAATTTTTCCTGAGAGCTTCCTAAGAGACCACATACAGTATTACCTGTGTGTGTGTGTGTGTGTGTGTGTGTGTGTGTGTGTGTGTGTGTGTGTGTGTGTGTGTGTGTTTTGCTCATGTGTTAAGAGAAAGAGAGAAAAGAAAAAAGAAAAAAAATAAGGCTATGAAAAAAGAAGAGAAGAGTAGGAGGAGGAATGAAAAAGCACAGAGCAAAGAAAAGAGAGGAGGAAAATAGATATGTATATAAAAAGACTGGACAGAGAGGAGAGAAGAGAAAAGGAGAGGAAAGGAAAGAAAAGAAAAGAAAGAGAATGAAGAGAACTGAAAGAGGAAAGAAGGTGTGAACCTTTCCATTTGTTCTCTCCTCATTTTTATGAATACTGACAAACAATTAGAGGAACAACGATGACAAATGTACAAAAGAGGAGGAAAAATGTGTGTGTGTGTGTGTGTGTGTGTGTGTGTGTGTGTGTGCGAGTGGAGTTCTGGCATGATGTGCATTGTGTGTATAGTGCGTAAGGTAGTTATTGTGTATGTGTGTGCAGTGTGCATGGTGAACTGGCATGATGTGTATTGTGTGTTTGCTTGATCTTTTTGTGTTGTGTATGTTAAGTGTGTGGTGGTATGGGGTGTCTGATGTGTATGATGACTATGTGTTTGTCTATGGTGTGTTCCCGTGTTGTGTCTTGTGTTTGTATATTTTGTATAGTGTGTGTAGATTGTTTATGATAAGTATGTGGGTTTGTGTGGCATGTGTATTGTGTATCATAGTAAATGTATGTTGTAACTGTTGATATCGTGTGTGTCTGTGAGTTGTAAATTGTATATGTCTCTGTTGTGGGAGGATGATGTGTGTGTGTGTGTGTGTGTGTGTGTGTGTGTGTGTGTGTGTGTGTGTGTGTGTGTGTGTGTGAGATTTGAGTTGTATAGTGTACATGTGTCTGTTGTGGGATGATGATGGTGTATGTGTGTAATTTGAGTTGTATAGTGTACATGTATCTGTTGTGGGAGAATGATGGTGTGTGTGTGTGTGTGTGTGTGTGTGTGAGAGATTTGAGTTGTATAGTGTACATGTGTCTGTTGTGGGATGATGATGATGGTGTGTATGTGTGTGCGTAATTTGAGTTGTATAGTGTACATGTATCTGTTGTGGGAGGATGTGTGTGTGTGTGTGTGTGGTGTGTGTGTGTGTGTGTGTGTGTGTGTGTAATTGAGTTGTCTAGTTGTACATGTTATGTTGTGGGAAATGATATGATGGTGTGTGTATGTGTGTGTGTGGTGTAATTTGAGTTGTATAGTGTGGTTTGTGTGTGTCTTGTTGATGAGTGTGTGTGTGTGATAATGGTGTGTGTATGTGTGTGTGTGTGTAATTTGAGTTGTATAGTGTACATGTGTCTGTTGTGGGATGATGATGTGTTGTGTGTGTGTGTGTGATGGTGTATTTGAGTTGTATAGTGTACATGTGTCTGTTGTGGGATGATGATGGTGTTGTGTGTAATTTTGAGTTGTATAGTGTACATGTATCTGTTGTGGGAGTTGAATGATGGTGTGTTGTGTGTGTGTGTGTGTGTGTGTGTGTGTGTGTGTGTGTGTGTGTGTGTGTGTGTGAGATTTGAGTTGTATAGTGTACATGTGTCTGTTGTGGGATGATGATGGTGTGTATGTGCGGTTGTGTGATGTGTTCTTGTGTGTGTGTGTGTGTGTGTGTGTGTGTGTGTGAGATTTGAGTTGTATAGTGTACATGTGTCTTGTGGGATGATAATGGTGTGTATGTGTGTGCGGAATTTGAGTTGTATAGTGTACATGTATCTGTTGTGGGAGGATGATGGTGTGTGTGTGTGTGTGTGTGTGTGTGTGTGTGTGTAATTTGAGTTTGTATAGTGTACATGTGTCTGTTGTGGGATGATGATGGTGTATGTGTGTGTGTGTGTTGTGGGATGTATCATGATGTGTGTGTGTGTGTGTGTGTGTGTTTTGTGTGTTTTGTGTTGTAGTGTAGGGTGTGTGTGTAGTTGTGTGGTGTGATGATAATGGTTGTGTGTGTGTGTGTGTTTGAGTTGGTGTCCATGTTCTGTTGTGGGATGATGATGGTGTTGTGTGTGTGTGTGTGTAATTTGTGTGTGTGTGTACTGGTCTGTTGTGGGCTTGTGTGAGTTGTGTGTTGTGTGTGTGTGTGTGTGTGTGTGTGTGTGTGTGTTTAATTTGAGTTGTATAGTGTACATGTGTCTAGAATGAATGGTGTTGTGTGTGATGATAATAGTGTGTGTGTGTGTGTGTGTGTGATGTATTGTGTGTTGTATAGTGTAACATGTGTCTGTTGTGGGATGATGATGGTGTATGTATGTGTGTATGTGTGTAATTTGAGTTGTATTGTGTACATGTGTCTGCTGTGGGAGGATGATGGTGTATGTATGTGTGTATGTGTGTAATTTGAGTTGTATAGTGTACATGTGTCTGTTGTGGGATGGGAGGATGATGGTGTATGTATGTGTGTATGTGTGTAATTTGAGTTGTATAGTGTACATGTATCTGTTGTGGGAAGATGATGTGTAGTGTGTGTGTGTGTGTGTGTAATTTGAGTTGTATTGTGTACATGTGTCTGTTGTGGGAGGATGATGTGTGGGTGTATGTGTGTAATGTGTAATTTGAGTTGTATTGTGTACATTGTGTCTGTGTGGGAGGATGATGGTGTATGTATGTGTGTATGTGTGTAATTTGAGTTGTATTGTGTACATGTGTCTGTTGTGGGAGGATGATGGTGTGTGTGTGTGTGTGTGTGTGTGTAATTTGAGTTGTATAGTGTACATGTGTCTGTTGTGGGATGTGTGCTGCGTGTGTGGTGTGTGTAATTTGAGTGTGATTACTGTATGTGAGTTGGTGTGTGTGTGGGTGTGTGTGGATGATGGTGTATGTGTGTGTGTGTGTGTAATTTGAGTTGTATTGTGTACATGTGTCTGTTGTGGGAGGATGATGGTGTGTGTGTGTGTGTGTGTGTAATTTGAGGTTTGTATTGTGTACATGTGTCTGTTGTGGGAGGATGATGGTGTGTATGTGTGTGTGTGTGTGTAATTTGAGTTGTTCGTGTACAATGTGTCTGTTGTGGGAGGATGATGGTGTGTGGTGTGTGTGTAATTTGAGTTGTGTACAGAGTGCTGTTGTGGGTATGATGTGTGTGTGTGTGTGTGTGTGTGTGTGTGTGTAATTTGAGTTGTATAGTGTACATGTGTCTTGTGGGATGATGATGGTGTATGTATGTGTGTGTGTGTGTAATTTGAGTTGTATTGTTGTACATGTGTCTGTTGTGGGAGGTTACCTTTGCCTTGTTGTGGTGTGTGTGTGTGTGTGTGTGTGTGTGTGTTACCTGTTGGTGGGGGTGGAGAACACTGCGAGGATGACGTCTCGGCCCTGGAGCTGCAGGACTGAGCTGGTCGTTTGCAGCAGGTTGAAGTAAAAGTGCGAGTCTCCGGGGATGGAACAGTTCAGTCGAGCTTTTAGAAACGACGTCCACTGTTTCTCCAACACACGATGAGACCCGCCCACATCACTCTTACACACCCGCGCCACCCGCGATACCACCACCTATCACATACACACACACACACACACACACACACACACACACACACACACACACACACACGTATATGTGTCACACACACACACACACACACACACACACACACACGTCACATATGTGTACACACACACACACCACACACGCACACACACACACAACCGCACACACACACATGTAGACATACACACACACACACACACAAGCACGCACACACAAACACACACACATACACACACACACACACACACACACACACACAAACACAAATGTTTGTTAACAAAGGAAACCAATAAAAGGATCAAATT
>JACRUU010000020.1:12750263-12755263 GCA_030449085.1 Kryptopterus vitreolus
TTGCATAATGAACCGCTAATTTGCATAATGACACGCCCCCAAATCACCATATATGGAAAAAGCTTCTCATTTGTGGCAATTGTGAATATAGTGGAAATGCAGCGTTTGCATTTAGCTGCGTACAATATTTGTGCAGTGTGTGTGTGTGTGTGTGTGTGTGTGTGTGTGTGTGTGTGTGTGTGTGTGTGTCTGAGCCAGGACTCAACAATATGTTGTCATTGAAATAGAGGTGAGAAAGACAATGTGAGAATTCCAAACACAGATGACTTAGTGTGTGTGTGTGTGTGTGTGTGTGTGTGTGTGTGTGTGTGTGTGTGTGTGTGTGTGTGTGTGTGTGTGTGGTGTGTGTGTGTGTGTGTGTGTGTGCGCTTTAAAAGGATTCAAAGTGTACAGTTAAGTTATTGTGTCTCCACTCACCATGCAATAACACACCCCCCCACACACAACTTACTTTACGCACACTTACACATACACACCCCCCCCACACAACACCACACACACACACAATACACACTGACTGAGCATACTCTATACACATTCAGCGCACAACAGACGCACTTGGTACACATACTTCACACACACACACACACACACACACACACACACTACATATAATCCAAACACACACTGTACACACTACACCCTACCCACACAACTCTATTTATACACAATCTACACACACACACATCCACCCATCCAATGCATGTACATGTACAAAGTGTTCAGCAATACTTCTTTTTGCACATCCTGCTTTTTTTTCATCCATCTAGACTAGAGTTATAACGGTTGCTATAGTAACGATAGAAATGCGAAGAGAAAAGCTCGATCTGCACCATTATTAGAGATCAAGGCTCCTTTGCTGAAAAGAAGTGTCATTCTGTTATTTGGTGATGAAGTTGTGTGTGTGTGTGTGTGTGTGTGTGTGTGTGTGTAGGTGTGTGTTAAAGATCACAGTCACCTTTCATTGCTTGTGTTAAAGTTCTGAATTATTTATGCCTTAAAACACAGATAAAATACTTCACACCTGTGTGCGAATGTGTGTGTGTGTGTGTGTGTGTGTGTGTGTGTGTGTGTGTGTGAGCCAAAGACAGAGACAGAAAGAGGGTTGCTTTGCCTCTGTCTCTGAAGGAGACTTGGCAGTACTTGTATTTGACAATCTCAGTTAAGAAGGTGTGGCCTCTGTCCTGTCAGTTCTAATGAAGTAGGCGTGGCTTCTGTCCATTCAGTCCTAATGAAGTAGGTGTGGCCTCTGTCCCGTCAGTCTCAGTAAAGGAGGCGTGGCCTCTGTCCTGTCAGTCTCAGTAAAGAGGGTGTGGCCTCTGTCCTGTCAGTCTCAGTAAAGAGGGTGTGGCCTCTGTCCTGTCAGTCTCAGTAAAGAGGGTGTGGCCTCTGTCCTGTCAGTCTCAGTAAAGAGGGTGTGGCCTCTGTCCTGTCAGTCTCAGTAAAGAGGGTGTGGCCTCTGTCCTGTCAGTCTCAGTAAAGAGGGTGTGGCCTCTGTCCTGTCAGTCTAAGTAAAGAAGGCGTGGCCTCTGTCCTGTCAGTCTCAGTAAAGAGGGTGCCTCTGGCCTGAAGAAGGCTGTCCTGTCTGTTAGTTAGTCTCAGTAAAGAGGGTGTGGCCTCTGTCCTGTCAGTCTCAGTAAAGAGGGTAAAGGAGGCGTGGCCTCTGTCCTGTCAGTCTAAAGAGGGAGTGGCCTCTGTCCTGTGTCAGTAAAGAGGGTGTGGCCTCTGTCCTGTCAGTCTCGAAGTAAAGAGGGTGTGGCCTCTGTCCTGTCAGTCTAAGTAAAGAGGGTGTGGCCTCTGTCCTGTCAGTCTCAGTAAAGAGGGTGTGGCCTCTGTCCTGTCAGTCTCAGTAAAGAGGGTGTGGCCTCTGTCCTGTCAGTCTAAGTAAAGAGGGTGTGGCCCTGTCTCAGTTTCAGTGAAGAAGGCGTGTCCTCTGTCCTGTTAGTTAGTCTCTGTAAAGAGTGTGTGGTCTCTATCCTGTCAGTCTCTGTAAAGAGGGTGTGGTCTCTATCCTGTCAGTCTCAGTAAAGAGGGTGTGGTCAGTGTTAATGAAGGAGGTGTGACCGCTGTATGTGTTTTATGTAAAATAGTTCTTGTTGAATGTTATGCCACTGTTCATGTGAAGCATATTAATATGTGTGTATGGGGGGAAAAAACAAAAAGAAAGAAAGAAAGAAAGAGATCGTCCATCTCATTACCGGAAAACAATCTGGCAAAGCGCGATCAAAAATGGCAATTAAAATTTCTTTATTCCGACCCATCATGTACCTCCCAGACAACTGCAAACATGTCATGCGTAAGTGCGTGTGTGTGTGTGTGTGTGTGTGTGTGTGTGTGTGTGTGTGTGTATACAATCACAGCTCGATGCGTCTGTCTCCCGGCTCGGCCATGCAGAAACATTTAATTACTGAAAGCTAATTACGCCAACGGCAAAAATGTCAGAACTGACTAAACACACAGGAAACAAGGCAAGTGTGTGTGTGTGTGTGTGTGTGTGTGTGTGTGTGTGTGTGTGTGTGTGTGTGTGGGATTTACAAGAGCGAATGTTATGACTGTTTTTATACATAGATGTGCTTAATTAACATATACGTATACATCTAATTTATGTGTATATGTATATGTAGGTAGTGTGTGTGTGTGGGGGCTTGTGTGTCTGTGTGTGTGTGTGGGCTTGTGTGTGTGTGTGTGTGTGTGTGTGTGTGTGTGTGTGTGTCCTGTTCCATAATCCATTAATTAGCATTAACTCATTAACTATGCAGGGACAATTAACTCTCTCTCCCTCTCTCTCTCCATCTTCCTTTCTCTTTTCTCTCTCTCTGCCCCTCTATCTATCTATCTATCTATCTATCTATCTATCTATCTATCTATCTATCTATCTCTCTTAATCATCATCCTTATCATCATCTTCATCATCATCCTCACCATCAGTCCTTCTCCTCATCATCCTCATCACCACCGCCATCCTCTTCATCATAGTCCTTCTCATCCTCATCATCATCTTAATCATCATCCTCATCCTCATCATCTTCATCATCCTCACCATCACAGTCCTTCTCCTCATCATCCTCATCACCACCGTCATCCTCTTCATCATCCTCACCATCATAGTCATCCTTATCATCCTCATCATCAGCATAGTCATCCTCTTCATCATCCTCATCCTCATCATCACCATAGTCATCCATCATCACCATAGTCATCCTCATCATCACCATAGTCATCCTCATCATCACCATAGTCATCCTCATCATCCTCATCACCATTATCGCCATACTCCTCATCATCATCCTCACCATCACAGTCCTCATCATCCTGCTCATCTTCCTTATCTTCATCCCTTATTATCATCTTCATCATCGTCACCCCTCATCATCATCGTCCTCATATTTGCTCATATTCTAGTGACGTGTTTGAGGGAAAAAATGTTAACACATGGAGGAAATAAGGAGGAGCTGCAGCCAATCAGCAATCAGTGGTTTTATGGGAACAGGAAGTTCTGCCCATATATAGAAATCAATTAAAATGGGAGAAATGGGTTGAACATGTGCGGAGTGTGACAGAGTAAAGGGAAGAGAACCAGGATCTGTTTTTCTATCGGTATCACCCTCTCTCTCCCTCCCTCTCTCTCTCTCTCTCTCTCTCTCTCTCCTCTCTCTCTCACACACACACACACACTCTCTCTCTCTAACACTCTCTGTCACTCTGTCTATCTTTCTCGCTCACTTTGTCTCCTGTAAGAGGGAACAGGTGGAGCCCCACCCAGCCTTCCTCCCTTCCTCCTTCCCCTTCTCTTTCCCTCGTTTATCTCACATCTCTCTTGTCCGGATTGTATGTCAGGTTCCGCCCTGTGCATTAAATGACTCTGTGATGTTTTATTTCATTTCCTGAGGGGAAAAACCAAGTTATCTCTTGGTCCGCAAGCACACACACACACACACACACACACACACACACACACACACACACACACACACACACGACACACACACACAAATCAACTGCTCACTTTAACAACCCAGCAGATGTGAAACAAAAGATGTCGGGGGTCGGGGTATATATATATATATATATATATATATACATGTGTGTGTGTGTGTGTGTGTGTGTGTGTGTGTGTGTATGTGTATTCTATTCTACCTCATGCTTGCCCTTCTTCATCCTGCAGATTTTGATGTCATTCCTGTTAGACTCCCACGTCCTCTTCTGTAACACACACACACACACACACACACACACACACACACACACACACCGCACACACACGTTTCACATAAAGGTCCACATTACTCATTGTGCTCTATGGTACTCTCTCAAACATAAAGGGATGAGGGTCCTGCACGCTTTCCTGCGCACTCTAACACTATCCTGTAACTTTACCACAACCATCACTCTATTACTGCAGTAAAACTACAACTGCTCTATTAAACTTTCAATTATGTAAAACTATTCGCCTTCAAATGTACCTACGTACACAAAGTACTAGGATTTATTACGGTTATATGACATTATAGCCATAGTAAATCATGGTACTTTGTATAAGTAGGAACTTTCGAAGGCACATAGTTTTACTTACATACTTACATATACCTATATATATATATATATATATATATATATATATATATATATATATATATATATACATATTTCATAATGTATATACATTTATATATCTATATATTTATATATTATATATAGATTATTATATATTATATATATATTATATATATATGGCAGGCGCACTTATCCAGAGAGATTTATAACTGAGCTATTGAGGGTTAAAGGCCTTGCTCAAGTGGCCCATTAGTGGCAGCTTAGTGGTGGGATTTGAACCTTCGACCTTCCGGTCCAGATGCCAACGCCTTAACGACCTATTTTTATATTATACACTATTATTTATATTTTCTATGAAGATGTCTTTTTTACTCTTTATTATTTTTTTATTCTACTTATCTTTTTTAAAATTTTATTTATTTAATTATTTTTGGAAAATATTGGAA
>JACRUU010000020.1:12765263-12790263 GCA_030449085.1 Kryptopterus vitreolus
AATGTGGATATGAGGGATGTGGATATGAGGGATGTGGACATGTGGGATGTGGACATATGGAATGTGGACATGTGGGATGTGGACATATGAAATGTGGACATGTGGAATGTGGATATGAGGGATGTGGACATGTGGGATGTGGACATAGGGGTGTGGACATGTGGGATGTGGACATGTGGGATGTGGACATATGGAATGTGGACATGTGAGATGTGTACCTAAGAAAAACCATTGTCCACCCTTTTAGCCACCTGAGCACTGATGTCCCAATGTGTAAAATCAAACCAGATTTACGTGTATATATATATATATTAGGAGTCTCGTCGTACCTGGCCCCGATGTACAGCGTACGGTTCACCTGCAGGACTCTCTGGATGTGTAACGGCTCCTGGTTTACCGACGCACCATGAGCTCGACCAAGGAAAACCGGATACTTCTCCAGGACTGGAGAGAGAGAGAGAGAAAGAGAAAGTGAGAGAGGAGAGAGAGAGAGAGAGAGAGAGAGAGAGAGAGAGAGAGAGAAAGAGGTTTGAATGATTAGTTTCACTGTACAAGTTGTATTCAGGTTTTAATTGTGCGACTTAAACATTCTGCTGCACAAAACACACTTTGCTTCGAGGTGTTAGAAATGTGGACGTTGAAAATTTGGATTTTGGACATGTGTGATGAGGACATGGGGACATGAGGGATGTGGACATGGGGGATATGGACATGGGGGATGTGGACATGTGAGATGTGGACATGGGGGATGTGGACATGGGGGATGTGGACATGTGAGATGTGGACATGGGGGATGTGGACATGTGAGATGTGGACATGGGGGATGTAGACATGAGGGATGTGGACATGGGGGATGACATGGGATGTGGACATGAGGGATGTGGGCATGTGAGATGTGGACATTGGGGATGTGGACATGAGGGATGTGGGATGTGGGCGGGATGTGGATGTGGGATGTGGGACATGGGGATGTGGACATGGGGGATGTGGACATGGACATGTGGACATGGGGGATGTGGACATGTGAGATGTGGACATAGGGGATGTGGACATGAGGGATGTGGACATGTGAGATGTGGACATGGGGGATGTGGACATGTGAGATGTGGACATGGGGGATGTGGACATGAGGGATGTGGGCATGTGAGATGTGGACATTGGGGATGTGGACATGAGGGATGTGGGCATGTGAGATGTGGACATGGGGGATGTGGGCATGTGAGATGTGGACATGGGGGATATGGACATGGGGGATGTGGACATGTGAGATGTGGACATAGGGGATGTGGATATGAGGGATGTGGGCATGTGAGATGTGGACATGGGGGATGTGTACATGTGAGATGTGGACATGGCATGGGATGTGGGACATGTGGGATGTGGACATGGGGGATGTGGGCATGTGGGATGTGGACATGGGGGATGTGGGACATGTGGGATGTGGACATGTGGAGATGTGGACATGTGAGACATGTGGGATGTGGACATGGGGGATGTGGACATGTGAGATGTGGACATGGGGGATGTAGACATGAGGGACTGAGGAAGCTGAGAACGCTGAAGGATCTGAGGAAGATGAGAAAGTTGAGGAACCTGAGTAAGGTAAAGAATTTGGGTAAGCTGGAGCGCCGGAGAAACCCGAGGAACCCCGAGTGAAGAAAGCGAATGGAGGCGAGGAAGGTGAAAAAAAACGAGAGGAAGGCGATGGAGCCGAAATCAAAACCAACCAATCAGGAGTGGAGGCAGTGGAGCGTCACCTGAGCGCAGACGCTTTGGGTTTGCAGCATTGTTAGTTACTGCATATGTGTGTGTGTGTGTGTGTGTGTGTGTGTGTGTGTGCTCTAATCGCTCGTTTAAGCGCCGTTAAGAGCAATCTAAATGAGGTCATTAACTCGAATGACTCGAGGCAGTCTGTCTCAATACGAAGTTTAAGCGTCGTCCGCTAATTGAGTGCTTCGGGGTGTAGATTCCCCCGGAAACACCGCACGAACTTTAATGATTGGTCGTGTTTACACAACAATAGTCACGGTAAAGCAAATGTATATTTTATATACTGTATGTATATGTGTGTGTGTGTGTGTGTGTGTGTGTGTGTGTGTGTGTATATATATATATATATTCCAAAAAATCTATTAAATAATAGTAATTTAATACATTTTATTACATTTCCTTACATTATATATATATATTATATATATATATATATATATATATATATATATATATATATAGATATATATATATATATATATATATATAAAGGAAAATATTAGTTAGGTTTAGCAAAACAAACAGAAATATATTTAATAAATTTTATTTAATAAATTTTTTTTGGAACTATAATTATTTTTTGATATATATTATATTTTGGTATATTATATATATATATAATTTGACGGATACACACATATTTAAAATAATCTATCTATCTCTATCTCTCTCTTCTCTCTCTCTCTCTCTCTCTCTCTCTCTCTCTCTCTCTATATATATATATATATATATATATATATATATATATATATCCGTCAACTTCTTTCTTTCTTTCTTTCTTGCGAGTTTTGTTTGTTTGTTCTCCAAATCAATCATTACAATGCAAGATTTTCCTTCTAAATAATTCTTAATATTATTATTTATTATTATCTTGATGCATTTGGAAGCATTGACTTGGATATATATATATATATATATATATATATATATATATATATATATATATATATAATATATAGTAATAAAAATAGTATTAGGGAACTATTAGGCTGTATGGAAATCCCCCTGTACCTAAAACCTAGAGAGGAATATCTCCTGCTGTAGATCTCCAACTCAACCCCAACCACACCTACATCACTACCTGACTTTACTAACACACCGTGTACCTGAATGAAGCTCCTCAAAACTCTAGTGGAACATCTTCCCAGAAGAGTAGAGATCATTATAAGAGATCATCACAGGAGATTATATGTGGAAAAGCAGTAAGTAGTTATTTAGTAATCTAAGTACTTATACACAAACTTGTGTTCGTATACATCACTAATAGGATACTAATTACTAATCTTGGGTCCTTGAGCAAGGCCCTTAACCCTCTGTGCACCAGAGGGGCACCATTATTCGTTAGTTTCTAAAGAAAACAAAAAAAAAAAAAAAAACGCAAACAACAGAGTCCGCAAACCTCCTGTGGGTCGACTGTACAAAGTGACAAAGTGAAACGCTTCCTCACGGAGGCCGCTTACCTTCAGCAGGAATGGTGTTGAGGGGTTCGGGTTCCTCTGGAAACGCAGAACTCGCCAACTGGACCAGCCAGAAGAGTCCGATTAGAGGCGTCATGACGAGCCAAGTCCGAGACTGAAACAAGGGGGGGGAAAGTATGATTGGAGGATGTTGAGAACGGAGGGAAGAGAAGATGCTGCACACCGCACGCTGCTCGATACCAGGGAACTCTGAGCTCTTTCACAACGTCTTTCTCTCTCTCTCTCTCTCTCTCGTGTTTCTCTCTTTCTTTCTTTCTTTCTTTCTGAGATTAAGATCAGTGATTAAGTCATCCAGCAACAGCACATGGCGCAGTCTGCTCTAATGGCCCGTGGTGTGTGTGTGTGTGTGTGTGTGTGTGTGTGTGTGTGTGTGTGTGTGTGTGTGTGTGTTTCAGGATGGTCATCAGCAATCAGTAGCCCTATAAACCACACAGCAGGACCAAAGAGACTCCACAAAACAGCGTCACACTCTGATACAAAGATAGTGAGAAAGAGAGCGGGACTGCAGAAAGTATGTGTGTGTGTGTGTGTGTGTGTGTGTGTGTGTGTGGTGTGTGTGTGTGTGTGTGTGTGTGTGACAGAGAGACAAATATTCCTTCACTTAGAAACACTTACATACAAACATTTAGTTGTTTCCGGATTAGCGCTAGCATAAACATGCTACACCGTGACTTGCGATTAATCACATGATCACATGATTAATCACCGTCCTCATGTATATAAGGTGTGTACTAAATTATCGGTTACGTTTCTTTAACGTACAAAGTTTTGGGTTTTTAACGTTCATGACATCGCTAGGCACATACAAGGTTAGCTAGCATGCTAGAGCAAACTTAAAAAAAAAAACAATATGGCCACATGAGAGTATCCACTGCTAAATCACACCTTTTTGGTTTTATGCTAACGTATGCTATGCGTTTTCCCCCCCAAAAGTCAGAAAGAACATCAAGATACAGTAGGTTTATTGACTCCACCCCCTGTATGATTGGCTCCACCCCTTTTTTGACAGAGGAACAAGAACGGCAATCAATAAAATAAGACATTTTTGACCTGGTTAATAAAAAAATTTGGAGAATACAGGGGCACTGTGGCTTAGCGGTTAGCACGTTCGTCTCACACCACCAGGGTCGGGGTTCGATTCCCGTCTCCGCCATGTGTGTGTGGAGTTTGCATGTTCTCCCCGTGCCTCAGGGGGTTTTTTTCTCTGGGTTCTCCGGTTTCCTCCCCCGGTCCAAAAACATGCACGGTAGGTTGATTGGCACCTTGGAAAATTGTCCCTAGTGTATGAATATGTGTGTGTGTGTGTGTGTGTGTGTGTGTGTCCTGTGATGGGTTGGTATTCCATCCAGGGTGTATCCTGCCTTAATGCCCATAGACACCTGAGATAGGCACAGGCTCCCCGTGACCCGAGGGAAGATCGGATAAAGCGTTAGAAGATGAATGAATGAATGAATGTGGCGAATACCAGTCATCACATGATCCGTGTGTGTGTGTGTGTGTGTGTGTGTGTGTGTGTGACTTTTGTCCTTCTCTGTGCATCATTACTGAAAACAATAGTGCAGGCGAAAGTTAATGAAAACAGAAAATGAAGTGCAAATTACTGCAACATGGGACCAAAAAAAAAAGCCAGTCGGGAAAATTAGAACCGCGGCGAGGCGACGAGTCATCGTGGCTTTTTTCGAAGCCATCAGAGCCGCGCTGCCTCTTCAAACACACAATTTCTGCAGAGGTGCAGGTGATTATAATGATAAACGCATTTTTTTTTTCAGAGGGAAAGTCTCCTGAGGGTTTTTGAGACAAAGCTTGCTGTAATGTTTTCCTGTTTTCCGTCCGGACCGTCGCTCGGCGTGGAAACGCTAAATGAAATAAACAAGGGATGGAAGGTTTGTGGATCGTTTGTGTCGTAAATGGATGCGAAACATTTTTATTATTATTTGTAGAAGACATTGCACTTAAAGTCACCATTTCTTTATCGTCTTTTTTATTTCTTTTTTGTTATTAATAATTTTTTGTAAAAAGTTGTAATAAAAGTACTATTAATAGCAGCAGTAATAGCGGGACCAATGTGTATTCAACCTTATTATTAGTGATTTTACATCTCCTTCTCCGTTATATTATTATTATTGTTGTTATAATTATTAACAACAAGTCGGTAGATACCAATTAGTTAAGAAATCTTTTTTTACATTCAGTGTGTTTTTAATAGTAATCTTATGAATGATGATAATAATAAGGGGCACGGTGGTTTAGTGGTTAGCACGTTCGCCTCACACCGCCAGGGTCCGGGTTCCGTCTCGGCCATGTGTGTGTGGAGTTTGCATGTTCTCCACGTGCCTCAGGGGGTTTTTCTCCGGGTTCTCCGGTTTCCTCCTGGTCCAAAAACATGTACACGGTAGGTTTGATTGGCACCTTGGAAAATTGTCCCTAGTGTATGACTGTGTGTATGTGTGTGTGTGTGTGTGTGTGTGTGTGTGTGTGTGTGTACTGTGATGGGTTGGCATTCCATCCAGGGTGTATCCTGCCTTAATGCCCATAGACGCCTGAGATAGGCACAGGCTCCCTGTGACCCGAGAAGATCGGATAAAGCGTTAGAAGATGAATGAATGAATGAATGAATGAATAATATTACTACTAATAATAATAATGATAATTATAAGATGAACAAAACAAAGCAAGAAGAAGAAGAAGAAGGAGATAAAGAAGGAAAAGTAAACCAACTATAGGGTGAATACAGAGACCTGGCGCTTGGACCCCTTTTACTTCTACTACTTTTATTAATAATACTAATAATAATAATAATAATAATAATAATAATAATAATAATAATAATTAGAAGAATTTGTAAAACAACTAAAAGTCAAATAATTTAATCAAAATAATTGTAATTTTTTTTCTTCTTCAGTCACTTTAATATTATTAATAGTAGTAGAAGGGCCCAAGCACTGAGGGTCTGTAGAATCATGTTTTTATTTTAACACTTACATTTACAGCATTTGGCTGACACTCTTATCCAGAGCGACTTACAACAGAGGGTCTAAGGGCCTTGCTCAAGGGCCCACTAGTGGCAGCTTGGTGGTGGCTGGATTTGAACCTGCGCCCTTCCGGGCCGGAGGCAGATGCCTGAACCACTGAACTCCCACATCATTTCTCATCGATTTATTATTAGTTATTAACAATAGGAACGGTCGGGCGGTTCGAGCCCCGGTATCACCAAGATGCCATTCTTGGGTCCTTGAGCAAAGCCCTTAACCCTCTGTGCTCCAGGGGGCGCTGTATAACATAACTCAGCTTCCAATATCTGGGATATGTGAAGAATACAATATCACTGTGATGTAATGTATATGTGACATATAAAGGCAATTCTATTCTGTTCTTATTAGGTTTAAACGGAGGTGTAGGAATCGTCGCTGCATTAATATGGTGGACAAACACAAACACAAACACAAACACAAACACAAACACGCATTTAGAGACACTTTCTAACAGTCCTAAAACTCTGACTTTAAAAATAGAAAATCGTTAGAGAGCCATTACATTAAACCGGCAACTGAGCATTCCCTCTCTCTATATATCTCTGCCTCTCTCACACTCACACACACACACACACACACACACACACACACCACACACACACACAACACACACACACACACACACACAAATTCATCATATATTTACTTTTTCTTCTTCCTCTTTTTGTCTCTCTTTTTTATTAGTAGCAGTAATAGTACCATAAATAAAGAGGGAAACACTCTATCAGTCTATCTCTCGCTCTCTCCGTCCGTCGCTATCTGTCGCTCATTTACGGTGGCCAAACTCGCTCCTAACATCTGCTTCAAAAAAATTTGGCTGCTAAACTCATTTTCTCACTTTCGCCGCGCCAGAGTAAACAATCGGGGCGTAAAACGAGAGCTGTGTTAGCGAGACGTTTCGCTCGGATTTGTACGCAATAAAAAAAAATACAAAAAAAAACAACAACAACACCATCATCAAACAAATCCGCCCGAATTTCCCTACACTTCCATACGATCATGTTACACAATGCAAAAGAGGCCAGAAGTCATTTGTCAAAAGTGTTGTGTGTGTGTGTGTGTATGTGTGTGTGTGTGTGTCTGTGAAGCGAACACACTCTCACACTCATACACACAAACACACACACGGACAAACAAAGGCATTGTGGGAGTCGAGTCACACCGTTTTATCAGGACTCACCATCTTTCCAGGGCATTTCAAAAATTCCCCCTATTTAGGTCTGAACAAGGAGGTCTCACATATACACACACACACTCACACACACTCACACACACACACACACAGCAACAGCAAATTATAGGATAATCTTCGGCTTGCATGAAAGACAAGAAAGAAAGAAAGAAAGAAAGAAAGAGGATGAAAAGAGGTCATCGAAGGAGGAACGTGAGATTGAAGAAGGAAAGAGTCATCAGGGACGACGTTTCGATTCCATTGTGATGTTGTTGCTCACGATTTGGGATTAAATGTCAGACCTCACGCTTCCAATTACAATTAGCATAATCGCACAAATACACAGAGTAGTGCCCATAACACCCCCCAAAGCACCCCCCCCGCCAACCGAATCGCACGGCGCATATTAATGAATGGGGGGAAATAAACATGATCTCAAATCCTTAATACTTTAATACGAGGCAGGAATTTGAACGATAGCACGAGCTCTTGGTGGACGGGCGGGAAAAAAACGGAAACACGGCGGGACAGATCGGGTTGGCGTCATTTAATTGATGACTTCTTGTTTGTAGAAAGTACAGTGGTGTGCAAAAGTTTTAGGCAGGTGTGAAAAAATGCTGTAAATAAAGAATGCTTTCAGAAATATAAATAATACATTTTTTGTCAGTTTACAAAATGCAAAGTGAGCGAATAAAAGAAAAATGGAAGGATGTGAGAACGTCGACATCCACAGAAGATCTGTGTTTACTCCTCCAAGATGGAACAACCGACCAGCCGAGTTCCTTCATAAACACTGTGTGTAAGTGTACCTAGAAGTGTTACTGCTGTTTTGAAGGTAGAGTGTTCCATTTCTCTTTTCTTCATTCACTGCATGTCCTTCACTGATGAAAGTAAACAATAAACACTTCCATTATAGAAAGCATTCTTTGTTTACAGCATTTTTTTCACACCTGCCTAAAACTTTTACACAGTACTGTATGCCTTTTTTTTTGGCCATGAAAGATAAAAAGTATTAAAAATCACATTGCACATTACACTATAAATGTTAAAGTACTTGTTCACTCTGGGTAAGTAAATGGTAACTCCTTTTGAGCAAAAGTTCACTGGAAATAAATGACAGATTTAAAGTTTAAGTATAAAATGTTCTAATTGTACTAATTTTTACGACTAATACAGCAGCGAAAAATTCTTATATCTAGACTCCTAAGAAAGGTTCCAACTTGTGTTTATAAAACCTAGAAGGTGTTAGATCAGTTGGAGTTGGGAGCTCAGTGGTTAAGGCAGAAACTCGCAGGATCAAATCCCACTCCTAGTGGTGTAAAAAAAGGGTAAAACTTAATTCATCTTCTACCGCTTTATCCGATCTTCCCTCGGGTCACGGGGAGTCTGTGCCTATCTCAGGCGTCTATGGGCATTAAGGCAGGATACACCCTGGATGGAATGCCAACCCATCACAGGACACACACACACACACACACACACACACACACACACACACACACTCACATTCACACACATTCATACACTAGGTTCTAGGTTCATCAACCTAGCCTGCATGTTTTTGGACCGGGGGAGGAAACCGGAGAACCCGGAGAAAAACCCCCTGAGGCACGGGGAGAACATGCAAACTCCACACACACACATGGCCGAGACGGGAATCGAACCCGGACCCTGGCGGTGTGAGGCGAACATGCTAACCACTAAACCACCGTGCCCCAGGAGCGAAACTTTAAAATGGGCTTTTTTATTTTGTCTGGTTATAGGATTTATTATTGATTATATATTAATGCAAGTTTCTTATCAGGTCAATTTTGCTTACTATTTTTTTTATCTACATTTTAACTAGATATATATGAAACGATTTACGGTGTAAAACACAATCGATCGATTTAACAAGCGGATACAAGTTGCCATGTGTATCGCTATGCATCTTTTCGCGTCGATAATTTTAAATGATAATATTCATTTATGTATTATTATTATTATTATTATTATTAGAAAGTATCATTTAGAAAGTGAGCGAGAATCCGTGGACGATATCCGTGGCAGACTGATTCATCGCCCAACCCCTTCCTGTCAGCCAATCACAAGCCAGTAATCCCCTTGACCACCATGTAGGAAAAGATAACTTGTACACGGGCTGGAAGTCGGCAATAAACAGGATGAGTAAACGGTGTCTTTACCCGTTCTCCCCGCGCGCCGTCAGTTTCGCCGAATCAATCCAATCCCGGGGCGGGAAATTCGCTAAACAAGTCGTCAAGTGATCAATTGGAGGGAAACACATGGCGCGACACGGTGGCCGTAATCTCCTCCGACCCGCTGAGACTCCGACCGACAGCGCAGATAACAAATCGCTAATCCAATTAACGCGAGACGGGAGCTTTTACAGAGCCTTAATGAAGACTGATCTATTGCCAATATTGTGGCGACTGATGACTTGGTGCATGTTGGGAGAAGGCCAGAGTGGAAAAACTGAGCCGCGGTATGCTAATCACCAGCTAAATTTCTGGCGCGATGTTCCGCCGCACATCTGCTCGGACTTTTTTTTCCCCGCTACTTCTCCGAATTCCATTAAGCTCTGCGCCGAGAGGAAGAACCACCTGTGTTTGTTTTAGCAACGCAAACTTGCTATTACCTTCACCTGCTCCTGGGATCCTCGCGAGGGGGAATGAAAGACGTGCTAACACAAACACACACACATACGCGGTTTACTTTTCTCCTTACACCTTGTTTACATTAGCTAGCTAGCCTGTTGTACATTAAATAAAAATAAAAACAAACAAACAAAACAATAATGGGTTAAGAGAAACGTCCAAAGCACACAGTGTGAGGACGCTAAAATACCCAGCTAGATAGAAAGCCCCAGAACAACTGCTGTGTCACGTTATTGGCATTCGCTAGCAAAGAAAGTGATTAGCTGAGGCTATCAACTGTGTAGCATATCGTTAGCCCTGTGATTTAGCTTAAAACATGTTTATTGTTATTTAAAACAAGTAGCCTTGACAGAGATCATTTGCTAGCTGACTAGCGTTAATGTGTTTCTCCTGTGTGGTGTATTCATGAGGAAAGACAAGTGAATCTGGGATGTATTTGATTAACAGATCACCACTATTTTTGTTGCCTAGCCTAGCCAACCTTAGCGCCCCCCAGCCCCCCCCCCCCCCCCCCCCCCCCCCCCCCCCCCCCCCCCCCCCCCCCCCCCCCCCCCCAAAAAAAAAAGCACTGCTATTAGTTTTTTAAAAAGTACAAGTTTTTAGCATCAAAATAAAACAGAGAGAAAGACCGACAGATAAGAAGGTAAGAAAGACAGTGATAGAAAGAAAGATAGAGAGTGAGACAGATAAAGCAGAAAGAAAGAAAGAACGAAGGAAGGAAGGAAGGAAGACGATAGTTGTTGAGGCTGAAGAGACACCACCCCGCGCCTGCATGCTAATCACACATTTCATTAGGTTTCGTCATTTGTCAGGGCAGCGGTGACATGCAAAATTCAACAGGGCGCGAATCCGCTTTCCAGTCGGCCTCTGGGTGCGAAAATACGCTGACGACATGAAGAGTGAAGGAGGAGGAGGAGGAGGAGGAGGAGGGGAAAAATTCATTACGGCAAGGAGAAGACTATGGATATGAAAGAGAAGTGAGATTAGGCGTGTTCGAGATAAAACGCCGCTAATGGAAATGAAGCGAGAGAGAGAGAGAGAGAGAGAGAGAGAGAGAGAGAGAAAGTATTAGACTAGCATACAGTTTCGACCTGAAGCCTTTAATTGGTTTTATTTTTGTGCCTTCGCTGTAGCGCTCCAATCCGTACACGGCCTTTAGCTCGTATGAAGACTAGAGCTTTGTTTAAGAGGCGGGGTCACAATATGCCCCGCCCCCTTTTTATTTGCCTTTTACACAGAACCCAAACCTCAGATGTTTTATGTGGAAATAGACAGTAACCAGATTCGACAAAGTGATATATGCCGTGCGTGCCAGGCGTTGCCAGGCAACGGCGAGCTGCAAATTTTATACGCTATTGTTTAAAAGCCGCGTGTAAAACACGATGCTGTAAAAAAGTGACGCATCATTCAAATTAATCACGTTTTCCCATGATTGGAGTTCACCGATATATTGATATTTGCAGTGACGTGAAATTTGTCCACGTTGAGTTTCCACGACGTTTGCAAGTCTAGCAAAAGTGTCGCGTGAACAAAGCTGAGATGTTTTGCGATTTTACTGCACTGGAAAGATTCATCGTCATTATCTATTAATTAGAGTGAAAAAAAAAACCCAAAATTGATTTCACCTTGGTTTGGCACAGCGAGCTTCCGTAGATCTCCGCCTCCCACCTTTTTTTATTTTTATTTTTTTAATTTTACTTTCTTTATTGATCCCTTTATTGAAGATTCATGTCTTCGCATATCCCAGCTTGTTTTAGGAAGCTGGGGTCAATGCATCGAGTCAGCCATGATATGGCGCCCCCTGGAGTACAGAGGGTTAAAGGCCTTGCTCAAGGACCCAAGGGTGGCAGCTTGGCAATACCAGGGCTCAAACCACGACCTTATGATCAGCATCCTGGCTTCTTAAAACATTGAGCTACACCCCTTCCCTTCCCTTGCGAAATACGAAATACAACATGGTGGCGCGCGCTGACGAATCCAACGCTTCCAAGAGGGGCGCGGTTTCATCAGTCGTATGGAAATGGTTCGGGTTTCCTCTGTAACATTTATTCCCGCACTTCGAAACGCCTCAAATGAAAGCGAGTGAAAGAAAGTCAATGAAGCGGAAGTGGTGTGACCTTTGCGGAAAATACCAAACAGAGACGGTGTTGGTTTTTAGCCTGGCGTGTCGCACCCTTCCCATTTTATACACCGCCCTTTTAAAAAACACACATAAATTCAGCATGGAACGTGAAGCTGCCAGATTTGCGTTGGGTGCCGTAACAGGAACAGATGGCGCTTTCTAACCCTGATGGCACATCCGGTTGCTGCCCGTATTCGAAGCGTAGCATGAACAGAAACCGATATCCGGATCGTTAACAAGGACCCAAAAGGGGGCAGTAAAGAGACGGGACCCCTGAGACCCCTGAGACCCACTGTGACGTTGCATTGGTGTAGAATAAAACTATATAAATGGTTTAAACTCACCTCACACACACACACACACACTCATCTCTGGAATTCTAGAACGAAGCTGAAAAACCCAAGCGATCACGTCCCCTATATAATGTACATGAGTCATGTGATCCGGGGGTGTTCTAGGCACGGAGCGCTGGCGCTCGTCCGAGGTTTATAACTCGTTGCTACGTTGTAATTTATGGTTTTCCCTTTTACACCAAATGCGCCGCAGAGAAATTCCGGCGGTGGGAGGTCGCGGGCGTGCGCTCGTGCTTCCCGATGGCGCGGCGCTAAACTGCTTAACACGGGGCTATTGTATACGGTGAACTCTCCTGCACCCCGAGTCCATCATTCACGTCTTCAGCTCTGCTGTACGTCACACTATTCATCTATTCAACCTCAATCCTCTTTTTATTCCTCTGAGGAACACAGTCCATCGTCCATGAGTCGACAGTGTGTCGCATCTGTATTAAATAAATACCAAATAAACTGGTCTAGAGCTGTTCGGAAGGTCGGGGGTTCGAGCCCCGGTATCGCCAAGCTGCTACTCTTGGGCCCTTGAGGAAGGTCCTTAACTCTCTGTGCTGGAGGGGGCGCTGTATCATGGCTGACCCCAGCTTCCAAATACACGTTGGGATATGCGAAGAAAAAGAATTTCCTTTACGGGATCAATAAACTATGTAAAAATCTCACCATTATTCTAGAACAGGGGTGAGCAGCCTGTGGCCCACATCCGGCCTGCCGAAGATCGATACAGGATTGTCCAAATCAAATCACATGATTAAAAAAATGACTGCATTTCTTTTGATCTTGTCCTGTAATTGCTTGACGTTCCACCAGGTGGCACATTATGCACGGTGATACATTACGTATTAACATTAATGCCTCTTATATGCTTATGGTTGGAATCTGGTGCTGGCCAGGCTCATAGGTTTAAAGTGCCAAAAAGTTTGCCCCCCCCCCCCCCCCCCCCCCCCCCCCCCCCCCCGCCGTTATAGAAGGTGAACTCATTGTTATTTAGAGTATTCGGGAGTAGTCACTGCAGAGCGACGCAGAAGTATAAACGCTCGCGACGGCGTCGGCTACGTGCGTAGGCTACAGCGTTCACTTGACGCAGAAGTATAAATCAGCCTCCCTACGTTCACATCGTGTTACGCTCACACGCTATTTTGCTATTTTTTTTTGTAAACAGTTATTGGTAAACTGTTTATGTTACTTCAGCACTTTGTTTTCTGTACTTGAGTGCAACAAATATTTGTTGAAAAGATTGTGTGAGCGAATCGCGATCTCGGTTCCCACGGAGAAAAATCGCGATTCACATTCTAGCAAAGGATCGTGGCGTCGTACGCTCGCCGTCGGTATTCCATAGAGCTCAGATTCGGGTCGTCTTTTTCACTCCCCCCTCCCCCCCCCACCGTTTCCCTGCTTGAGCCAATCAGAGCATCGCTTCCGACAGAAATAAAGAGGGCCGAGGGCATGAATCTGTCCGGTTTGATTTCGCGAGACGAGCGTGTCAGCCGCAGCGCAGCGCTGATCTATAATTAACTCCCGGAGTGGAAAGCCGTCGGCGCTTTTCCGATCGCTGCGCGCATAAAATAATTTCTAACGAGCGACAACGCGCGATGAATCACGCGGCACGGGGACGCCGCCGCCGCCGCCGCTCGACTGTTCTCACAAAAGTCTCCGCGGGAATGACGGATGGGAGAAAGATAGCAATGTTACAGGGAAAAAAAGAAAAAAAGAGACACGGTCGAAGAAAGAGTAAATGAGCGGGATCGAGTGTCAGATATGTACGGAATGTGCTAATGGTGGGAAAAAACAGGCGTAGAGAAAGAAAAACAAAATGTCCGGCTTCTTTCCCCGCCTCGACTCTTCAGACCCCGTGACACGAGACACTTGGCCTCTGAACCGACTGGTCCTTCGTTCCTTTACTCTTTCATCGCTTTCTCTCGTTGGGAGGTTTCGGTTCCTTCTTTTAGCAGGACGGTTCTTCATCCAGGTCCGCCAAGTTCGCTCTGTTAACATCGCCGCGGAGACGAATTACTTTGTGCTTGAGATAACACTAGGACAGTTGTAAAAACACATGTATGCTAGAGCTGGGCGATACGTCATATAAATTGTATCACCGATGTTTTTAGACACAATTAGATTTTGGATACGGGGGGGGGGGACGTGTGGGCCATTTGTACCTGTTTGTAGTGGGTGTTTTGGGGTTTGCTGCTGTCATGTTTATCCTCCAGCGGCACACACACACACACACATCCCCATTCAACAGTAAGTCGTGCTGCTTCCTTTAGTCGACCACAAACTTGAGGTAAATGTTACAGCGGGGTTTTGGTTTTTTGAATGTCTGAAGATGCAAACCCGAACTATTTCCATACGACTGATGAAACCCCGCCCCCTCTTGGAAACGAGCTCGTCGGATTTGTCAGAGTATTTCACATTTCGCAAGTGTAAAGCGAAGGAACTACTTGCTGTGCCAAACCGGGGTGAAATCGTTTTTTCAACACCGACAATAATCGCTAATGGTGATTATTGACCTCCCAGCTGTAGTTGGTACATTCTAGACCAGGGTTTCTAGGACACATGGTGTCAGGGAGTAGAAATTTGGCTCGTTTGGTCTCTAAATAACAATGAGTTTAATTAGGGTGGGAGGGTGGGGTTGGTGGGAGGTTTTCGGCACCGTATCCACATATGAGTCGAGCCAGCACCAAATTTTCGTATTTCCAACATAATGACGGTTGATCTCCCGGCTCTACAACGGACTCTAAAAAGACGCTACCTGTGTATTTTGAAGTCAATCTGGTTGGCGTTCACATTTACCAACGCGATAAAATTGCAACACGTCTCTGCCTTGTTCACTTGCTCCGATTCGTCCGTCGTAATAATGGAGGACAGTCGTACAAACTCAGGGGGGCAAAATACATTGATATATTTAACTCATAACTAGCATATTTAAATACTTTGACAGAAAGCGTCAGCACCGGCTCGCTCTCTTATCCGAATGAATGTCGGCTAAATTTGCCATGCACATGGCTACGGCTAGTTATTCCAGCTAGTTAGACAAGAAACAACTCTCGCAATGTGCACCGGATAATGAATTAAAAGCTCATTATCTTGTCCGATATATTAGAGCCTATATTAGATAATTTGCTAGGTCAAACTTCGCTAGCTATTGCAGACGGTTAATAGAACCATTGCAAAGATAGGAAACGAGTTACCCTGGATATTTTTCCCTTACATTTACGCTCACTTTGGAGTGATGATTTAATATAAAGGTTCGATTTCCGTCTCGGCCATGTGTGTGTGTAGTTTGCACGTTCTCCCCGTGCCTCAGGGGTGTTTTTCTCCGGGTTCTCCGGTTTCCTCCCCCGGTCCAAAAACATGCACGGTAGGTTGATTGGCACCTTGGAAAATTATCCCTAGTGTATGAATGTGTGTGTGTGTGTGTGTGTGTTTCCTGTGATGGGTTGGCATTCCATCCAGGGTGTACCCTGCCTTAATGCCCATAGACGCCTGAGATAGACACAGACTCCCCGTGACCCGAGGGAAGATCGGATAAAGCGCTAGAAGATGAATGAATGAATGAATATTCATATTTATTATCATCTTTAGAAGCAAATGACGCAGAGGAGGAGGAGGGGGTGGAGCTCAGTGGTCTAAGGCGCTCGGCTGCTGATCAGAAGATCCGGGTTCGAGCCCCGGTATGGCCAAACTACAGCCCTTGGGTACCTTGAGCAAGGCCCTTAACCCTCTGTGCTCCAGGGGGCGCCGTATCATGGCTGAACCCTGCGCTCTGACCCCAGCTACCAACAACAAGCTGGGATATGCGAAGAAAAGAATGTCACTGTGCTGTAATGTATATGTGAGAAATAAAGGCTCTTCTATTCTATTCTTCTATAAAAGTCCCCTCGTTGATTTCTTCTTCTTCGCGCCATTTGCCAGAGCAACTTACAACCGAGCAATTAAAGTTTAAGGGCCTTGCTCAAGGGCCCACTAGCGGGGCTGAGATTTGAATCTGTGATATTCCGGTTCAGAGACCGATGCCTTAACCAATGAGCTACCACCTCCCCTACCTACCTCGTCTTTGCCATCAAATCCCCTCTCTCTCCCCATCACACACACACACACACACACACACACACACACATGCGTCAGTCGGAATTGTTGTGATGTTGTCCAGCATCTCGGCTCGTCTCTCTCGCACTCAGCTGTAAATCAGCTCTAATGTTTCAGACTTAAACACTGACACGAGCGTTTAAACACAACTGACGGACCAGAAACGCTGCTTTTCATCAACTGGGTCTGACATCACTAACGCACACACACGCACGCACACGCACACACATTCCTTAGACAATCATATTTGAGAGGCAGCAAAAAAGAGAGAGAGAGGATGAGGAGGCACTTAAGGCTGTTTTCCAAGTGCAATACTGAGGACTGGTGAAATGTGAAAAGGTGAAGAGGTAAAAAGAGAGACAGGGAGAGAGAGAGAGAGAGAGAGAGAGAGAGGGGGGGAGAGAGAGGAGAGAGAGAGAGAGAGACGAGAGAGAGAGAGAGCGAGAGAGAGAGAGAGAGAGCCCATGCAGACAGTTCATTCCACTAAGGAACCACCAGTCAGGGATTGAGTCAGATCAGAATGACAGACAGACAGACAGAGACGGGGCGATAAATGTCAGACTGAAGGAGGAGGGCCAGAGTGAGCGAGGGATTCAGACGCAGAGACAGACAGTCAGAGAGAGAGAGAGAGAGAGAGAGAGAGAGAGAGAGAGAGAACAGCGCAGCAACGGCGCTCAAAGAGAAGGAGAGACAGATACGCAGACAGAAATAGATAGAGTCTGTAAGGAATCCAGAAGTAAGGGAAAGAACAGAGTTAGACAGAGAGGGGGGGGAAATAAGATACAGAAATAATTAAAGAAAGAGAAACTGAGAGAGAGAGAGAGGGAGAAAAGGATTGATAGACAGAGACCGTAATAGAGAAATAAACAGAGAGACGGAGAGAACAAAAAATGTCATGGCTTTTTCTTAGCCACAGCATAAAGCAACTTCTCACTGCTGGATTTCCCACAATCCTCGGCACCCCGGGTTCAGTGGTTGTGAGCAAAGCTGAACCGTGTGTGTGCGTGCGTGTGTGCGCGTGTGTGTGTGTGTGTGTGTGTGATCCAAAGTGCCGTGTAATAATGTCTCATGGTCAAGAGTGCAGAACTTTAAACAATACACTGATGTGACTGGGACTCGCTCGTACTCCTACACACACACACATATACACACACACACACACACACACACACACACAGTGCAGTGTTTAAGATGCATGCCGGGGGAAACGGCGCACAGAGAGAGAGGGGGAGCGAGAGATAATCCAACTATGAATCATAAATAATGAGATGTTTTGGTTAATGGCTCTGAGGATTTTCACATTTAAATATGTTTCACTCGACGTGATTATTCTCTTAAAAAAAAAACTGCCCTGCAGACGAAGTATTATCTCTGATTCATACACACACACACACACACACACACACACACACACACACACACACACACACAGAGCCAAGGCCCATGCTCACGAAACATGGGTGTGTGTGAGAAAGTGATGACCAGTCCAGCACCTCGTGAACTAAGACTCCATCACTGAAACACAAAGGCCACACCTCCTTCACACAGAGTGAGATACAGGCCACGCCTCCTTCACTCAGACACAAAGACCACACCTCCTTTTTGACTAAGACCAGTGACCACACCTCTTGCACGAAAACACACGAGGCACACACCTCCTTCACTCAGACTCAGACACAAAAGCCACGCCTCCTTTTACACAGAGTGAGATGCAGGCCACGCCTCCTTCACTTTGACCCAGACACCAAGGCCACACCTCCTTTTTGACTAAGACCAGTGACCACACCTCTTGCACGAAAACACACGAGGCACACACCTCCTTCACTCAGACTCAGACACAAAAGCCACGCCTCCTTTTACACAGAGTGAGATGCAGGCCACGCCTCCTTCACTTTGACCGAGACACCAAGGCCACACCTCCTTCACTCAGACTCAGACACAAATGCCACACATCGTTTTACACAGAGTGAGATGCAGGCCACGCCTCCTTCACTTTGACCGAGACACCAAGGCCACACCTCCTTCACTCAGACTCAGACACAAAAGCCATGCCTCCTTTTACACAGAGTGAGATGCAGGCCACGCCTCCTTCACTTTGACTGAGACACCAAAGCCACACCACTCAGACTCAGAAGCCACGCCTCCTTCACACAGAGTGAGATACAGGCCATGCCTCCTTCATGCAGACTCAGACACAAAAGCCATGCCTCCTTCAGACAGAGTGAGATACAGAAGCCACGCCTCCTTTACACAGAGTGAGATGCAGGCCACACCTCCTTCACTTTGATTGTGGCAAAAGGCCACAACTCCTTCACGCAGAGTGAGATACAGGCCACACCTCCTTCAATTAGACTAGACACACCTTCACTCAGACTCAGACAAAAAAAGCCACACCTCCTTCACAGAGAGTGAGATACAGGCCACGCCTCCTTCACACAAACACACACACACACACACACACACACACACAAACAAGCACACATTAATAGTCACATTGTATTTCTGATCCTGATTTTTGGCTCAACTTTCCATCATAAACAAAATGTTATAACTGTGTGTCTCTCACTGTGACTACACTTAACCTCCACTACCACAACACACACACACACACACACACACACACACACACACACACACATACACACACACATTCATCTGCTTCATCACTCGTCCATCTGCTCTCTCGTTCTGTTTCTCTCCTACATTCAGTACACACACTCCACCACCTGCTCATCCTATTAAACAGGACAAATTTCCCCCAGTGTGAGTCTATAAACCTGTGTGTGTGTGTGTGTGAGTGTGTGTGAGTGTGTGAGAGAGAGAGAGAGAGAGTGTGTGTGTGTGTGTGTTTGACTTATTATTGCTTTCTGGATGAATCTGTGATACTTCTCTGTCAGCGCGTAATGATGTACGGCACAATAAAGCAAAACACACACACTATGTCAATCTCTCTCTCATTCTATCTCTCTTTCAATTTCTCACTCAAACACACACACACACACACACACACACACACACTGCCTTGGTTATTCTAACAAGGCTGAGGGGCATTTTTAATCAGTGCCCAAGCGTGTGTGAGTCAACCCGCCACACCCACACACACACACACACACACACACACACACACACACACACACACACACACACACACACACACACACACACACACAAACAGTGCATTTTTTTATTCTTATTCTTATCCTCATCTGTCGGACAGAAGAAACAGTACGTATGTGTCTACTTTTCTGTCTGTCTATCTATGTGTCTGTCTGTGTGTCTGTCTACATGTCTGTCTGTCTATGTATCTATGTGTTTGTCTATCCATGTGCCTGTCTGTGTGTCTGTCTACATGTCTGTCTGTCTATGTGCATGTGTGTGAAATTGTCTGTCTGCATGTATGCCTATCTATGTGTTTGTCTGTCTCTGTCTGTCTGTCTCTATATGTACCAATGTGTCTGTCTGTCTATGTGTCAGTGTGTCTATGTTCCTGCATGCGTGTCTGTCTATGCATCTGTCTGTCTGTCTATGTACGTGTGTGAAACTGTGCGTCTGCATGTATGCCTGTCTATCTATCTGTATGACGGTACCTATGTCTGTGCATGTCTGTCTTTGTGTGTGTGTCTGTCTCTGTGTTGGCATGTCTATGCACCCGTCTATATGCCTGAATGTCTACATCACATTGTGTCAATCTGTCTGTCTATCTATTCTGTCTGTCTCCATGTCTGTCTGTCTATGTATTTGTTTGCTTGTTTATTTTCCGTTGTGTCTGCGAGTCTGTCTGTCTCTATGCATTTTGTCGGTTACTGTCTACTCTTTCTCTATTTCCGTTCCTTCCTGTCGTTCCCCCCCCCCCCTCTCTCTCTCTCTCTCTCTCTCTCTCGATCTATATATGTATATACCTTCTGTCTGTCTTGCTCCATATTCCATGTCCTTTCCTAACATTGCCTTTTCTCTCTCTCTCTCTCTGGCATTCTCTTCCCCTTGCTCTCTCCCTCTCAATCTCTCTGTATTTCTATTTTTATTGCTGCCTCCCTCTCTCTTTCACTCTGTGTATTTCATCATGCCCATCTCTCTCTTCCTCTCTCTCTCCCTCCCTCTCTTTCTATGTTCATTGTTCCACACACTGTTTATGGATCAACTGAATCACTGACACAGCCAGGCATGTGTGTGTGTGTGTGTGTGTGTGTGTGTGTGTGTGTGTGTGTGTGTAAAAGTTTAGTATTTACTAAAAAGGGTTGCTAAGGGAGGGGGTTGCTAAGAGAGAAAGAAATTAAAATATGCAGAAAGGGAAGTAATAATTTATTATATATATATATATATATATATATATATATATATATATATATATATATATATATATATATATAATAGTAAAGTGTGTGTGACTTTCTGCAGAAATATACAAAAATATAAGGAAAAGCAGGAAAGAAATATGGAATGTGTTTGTTTATTCGAAGCTGATGTGTGAAAAAGAGAGTCAGAGGAATAAAGAGGAAGAGAGAGAGAGGAAAAGAAAAACAAGGCAAAACAAGCACATCCCACACACACATACACACACACACACACACACACACATACACACACTAAACAGTGCTCATGTACGATTACTTTAAAGTTCTTTACCACTGGAGGTGATTTCTACATCTCGCTCCCTACTGAGGGGCAAATCTAATAATTGTGAATTAGGACCAGACCGGCTTCTGTCTATTCTCCCTCAGGGTCCAAACACAGTAATGCACTCTGTGTGTGTGTGTGTGTGTGTGTGTGTGTGTGTGTGTGTGATCATGTAAATAAACAGTAACAGTCAGGAGATGAAATATCTGCGTTATTAATGTCAACAAGCTCAAATAAAACCAAATGAAAACTTTCCCAATCCATCGCGGCCGCCATCGATCAACCCGCAGAGCGGCCGAATGCCGGCTTCCGATTGGTCGGGAGCTGAAGATTAGTCTTCTATAATAGCGCCGACGACAGCAGCGTGCGATGATGACAGACTTTGTTCCCCGGAAGACCCTGAACTGATAGGAGGTGGAATCAATGTGGCACAGTAACTGTATCACACCAACAGATGGCAGCACGGGGCTGAGCGCACAGTCACAGGGAGCACCGAGCATCATAAGTCGACGTATTAAAAGACATCCTGTGTACAAAAAGGTTTTCACAGCTTTAAAATAGCCTCCTTGGACAGCAATACAGCACTCCTGGAAGTCTTTTCCAAGCGTCAAAACACCTTCTGGTAATCAGATCGCCACAATGGTGTCAAAACGGCGAGCTGGATCTTCAGGAAGTAGGCGGAGTTTGCCGGAGGGGTCAGTAGGGAGGGATCGGAAGTTGATAAATGGCTTTCAAGGTAGTTGAGCTCCTCGAAAAGCCTTCCTGACATCGTTCTTCTGCTCTGCTGAAGCATCGCCATATGTCAAACGTATGTCATGTCAAATGTATGTCATGTCAAACGTATGTCATGTCAAACGCCTCAATGGCTCTGGGGCTAATGTAAGTGGTCAGAATAGCACCAGTTAATGGCGCATTAGTCTCGAAAAACGGAGAAACATACATATACACATTTGTCGCATTACGACCTCTCGTTCAGTGTCTACGCAGCTATTATGAAGGAAAACAAAGTCTGAACAAGCCCGTTCAGCCCAGTGGGTGCTTAGCAATAAACCAAACATTTGTAGTCTTTAGGCTCAATTTGTCTCTGACTACTATTAAAAAAAAAAAAAGAAAGAAAAAAAAGAAACACGACAGGCCACGCCCACAAAAAAGCCCTACAGGAAACAAATTACAAGCGCTAACGCGAACATGAGGCAACCCCGGCGTAATTAGCGAACACGGATCGTTCTTATCGCAGGTGTCAGAAATGGATGAACCTCATCACGGGGACGGATTAAAACCAAGAGAGCCAGTAGAGCTATTAAGAGGGACGGAAAGCTGAGAGAGAGAGAGAGAGAGAGGAGAGAGAGAGAGAGAAAGAGAGAAAGAGAATTAATTACATTTGGAGTGTGATAAAAACAGAACCGGGTTCACTGGCGGAACAGGAAGAGAGACAAATGGACAGATACGAGGCCTGCCGAGTGAACGTCAGCGCCATGCTGATGTCTCTCTCTGTCTCCCTCCCCTCTCTCTCTCTCTCTCTCTCTCTCTCTCGTTCACTTTCTTTCTCTCGATTACTGAGAGGAACCGCTGCTCGTTACGAGATAAGGGACAATGCGTGACTTTCTCATCATAATGCTGAGGAAACGGGAAATGCTAATCTTTTCCTCTGGCCTTCCTTTTCTTCTCTCTCTCGTTCTCTCTCTCTCTCTCTCTCTCTCTCTCTCTCTCTCTATTATTGTCTTTCATAACATCGCCTCAGAGCTCTTAGTGCCACTGCATTCTTCATTTTCCTACAAAACAACAACAAATTACAAAAAAAAAAAAAAAAACAACTGTAAAAAATCCCCAGTTTACACTTTGGACACTTTATTTCCAAATAAGTTCCACTTTAGGGACGCGATGACGCAACAAGAGGCAATGCGGCGGTATTAGCTTTACTAGCGATTTGCATTGCTATGATAGTATTAGCTTACTATGTAAATATAGTAAATATGGTAATGTATTAAATATATAGTAAATATGGTAGTAAATGTTATATATATATATATAATTATTATATATTATATATATTATTATAACAATTATTATAATAATTACTATAATTCATTATTATTATTATTATTATTAGTAGTAGTAGTAGTAGTAGTAGTAAACTAAGGTATTAGTATGCAGTAAATATGTAGTAAATATGCCACTATTTACTATGGTGGTATTTACTATTAGCTTTACTAGCGCCTTCTACTACTATGATGGTATTAGCTTACTATGTAAATATAGTAAATACGGTAATATATTAGATATGTAGTAAATATTTGATTATAATTATTTGTAGTAGTAGTAATAGTAAATTGTGGTGTTACTGTGTAGTAAATATGTAGTAAATACGGTATTGTTTACTTTGGTACTGATGGTATTTACTATTAGCTTTACTAGACGGTATTAGCTTTACTAGCGATTTTCATCACAACAGCCCTGACTAGCCGAGGTGCTTATCCTAAACGCAATATAAATACTTTTAGATAATACTGTTTAAGATTATATTTATATATTTTTAAATTAGCGAATAAACAAGTCCGCTATAAACAAACTTGTACGCTCACAGTGTATGAATAAGCTAGTATTCTATGTAAAGGTCTTTTTAGCTAACATGTTTGCTAACTTCCTAGCTAGCAAGAGATTTTTCCTTCTCTGCTAGCGCTCGTGTGATTCTGTGCGAATTTTTATTTCCTTAAACCATCCTTCTTCCTCAAATCTCCATTTTTATTCCCTCTCTCTCTCTCTCTCTCTCTCTCGCTCACGTTTGTCTCCCTCTTTCTTTCGCCTCATATCTGTCTCTTTGTCCCTATATGTCTTTTTCCTTAGAATAGCATATAGCATATCTGTGTGTCTGTCTCTTTCTTTCCTCTCTCTTTTTGTCTGTCTCTCTCAATCTCTCTGTACCTCCCTCTTTCCCTGTCTCTGTCTATTGGTCTCTCTCTCTCTCTCTGTCATTCTCTCCCTGAACTGTCGGTCTCTCTCCATCTGTCTTTCATCACCTCTCTCTCCTGTTCTTTTCTTTCTGTATCTCTTTCTCCTTGTCTGTCACTCACATTCTCTGACAATCTCTATATCTCTCCATCTGTCTGCCTTTCTTTTTATCTGTCTTTCTCTCTCTCTTTTTCTTTTTTTACATATTTTTCCATCTCTCTTTCTCGCCCTTTTCTGACTATCTTTCCTTCTCATTCTCTCTCTTTCTCTCTTGCGCTCTCTCTCTCTCTGCCTCTTTCTGACCGTCTCACCGTCTCTGATTATGTCTCTCACTCTTTCTCTCTCTCCTGCCCTTTCTCTCTTCCCGTCTCTCTCTTTTTCTCTCTCGCAATGTCTTTTTATTTCCAGCTCCATCGTTCTCCGTCACGCCTCTATCCATTTTTTCTTCCTCTCGCTTCCAATTCCTCTCTCTATCGTTCCACATCTCACTGCACCTTAATATTTCTGCTTCTCTCTCTCTCTCTCTCGCTGTCTCTCCATTTCTCAGCTTCACTTCCTCGTAAACTCCAGTCGCCTCAGTTTACCAAATAAAGTTCTCTCTCCTTCTCTCGCTTGTTATCTCCCCCTCTTTCTTTCGCTCTCTTCTCTCTGTCTCGCTCTTTTCTCTCTTCCTTTCTATTGTATAATTCAAATCTTCCTTGCTCAATCTTTTCCACTTCTCACGTCTGTTCTCACATCCTTCTCACATCCTTTATCTGTCCATCTTTCTCTGTCCTC
>JACRUU010000020.1:12802763-12807763 GCA_030449085.1 Kryptopterus vitreolus
GTATCTCTCTCTCGTTCCCTTTATCTATCTGTATCTCTCTCTCTCTCTCCCTATCTCTCCCTCCCTCTATCTCTCTGTATCTATCTCTCTCCCTCCCTCTATCTCTCTCTGTATCTCTCTCTCTCCCTCTATCTCTCTGTCTTTCTCTTTCTCTTTGTATATCTCTCTCTATCTCTCTCCCTCCCTTTATCTATCTCTCTCTCTGTATCACTCTCTCCTTCTATCTCTCTATATCTCTCGCTCACTCTATCTCTATGTATCTCTCTCTCTCTCTTCCTCTATCTCTCCTCCCTCCCTCTCTATCTATCTATCTAGCTCTCTCTCTCTATCTCTCTCTATCTCTCTCACTCCCTCTCTCCCCTCTGTATCTCTCATTCCCTCTCTCTCCCAAGATTTAAGATCCAATCTCTTTGCAACTCTCTCTCTCTATCTATCCTTCTCTGTATCTCTCACTCCCTCTCTATTCCAAGATTTAAGATCCAATCTCTTTGCAACTCTCTCTCTCTCTCTCTCTCTCTATCTATCTATCCTTCTCTGTATCACTCCCTGTCTCTGCCTCTATCCATCTCTCTGTACTGTATCTATCCCCCTCTCTTTTTATCTTTCACTCCCTATCCCTTTCTCTGTATCTATAGTATCCCTCTCTCTGTGTTGTATCTATTCCCTCTTGGAATCTTTCCCTCATGCGCTCGGTATCTCTCCCATACTCTTCCGCTCTGTATCTCTCCATCTCTCTGTCTCTCTCTTCTGTACGCTATTTACTTCTCTTTCAACCCTCATTCCTTTGTCTCACTCTCTTCCAGTCTCGCTCGACCCTCAATCAGACTTCTGTCGTCTGCATTGCCTCGTTTACTGACCTCAACATTGCCATAAATGTTCTCTCTCTCTCTCTCTCTCTCTCTCTCTCACACACACACACAAACACACACAAACACACATATAGGCTACTCAAGTACCTAAAGATGGGGATAAATGATGCCAGGGTTTTTTTTTTTTTTTCCTGAGACGTGTCAGCTATGACAATTATGCTCAACCAATCAGTGGCCTATGCCTCTGTAGCTCCGCCCACAAAGGCCTGTTTAACATTTAAGACATTTAGATCGACTTATAACTGTGTTACACAGCTCAACAAAGAGCTTAACCAGGTCAAGGGCCTTGCTCAAGGGCCCAGCAGGGGCTGCTAAGTGGTGCTGAGATTTGAACCCGTGACCTCCCGATCAGAAGCATATCCACAGATCTATCCCTCCCCCCTCCCCCTTTCCTGTTTTCCCTCCCTGGTGAATAACATTCAGATACAGACGCAGTGTCATTCTGTCTGACAGACCCGAGGGATTTGCTGACTCACGGCAGAACTGACTTCTGGGCACACACACATACACACACACACACACACACACACACACTAATAAATCAAGTCCGACACACTACCCAGGAAGGTAACTGCAGGAAAAAGGTGGTCTTTCCTGAACATTAATATCCTTCCTTCCTTGAGAAAGAAGGTGTGAAAGAAAAAGGTGAAAAGTGAGAAAAAAGAAAGAAAGAGAGACAGACAGAGAGAGACGAGAGACAAAGGGAGGAAAAACAAAGAAAAACAAAGCTAGGTGGAAAGAAAAAGAGAAAACGAGAGAGAGAGCAAGAGAGAGAGAGAGAGAGAGAGAATGGGAGCTAGGGGGAAAGAGAAGAGAGGAGAAAGAAAGGGGGAGAGAGGAAACGAGTGAAAGTTAGGTCAACAGAGGAAGAGCATCAGAGAGAGAGAGAGAGAGAGAGAGAGAGAGGAAATAAATGACAGCTAGGTGAAACGAAGAAAGAGAAGGAGAGACAGCGCACGAGAGAGAGAGAGAGAGAGAGAGAGAGAGAGAGAGAGGGAAATGAGTTATCACTAGGTGAAAGGAGAGAACAAGAAATAGTAAGTGGGAGGAAAGGTGTGACAGCTAGGTGGATGGAGGCAAAGAGAACAAGCGCGAGAAAGAGAAAGAGAATGAAAGGGGGAGAGAGAAAACGAGTATGAGCTAGGTAAAGAGAGAGAGAGAGAGAGAGAGAGAGAGAGAGAGACACATGGGGAGGGGTGATAGGGGAATTATGGCACAAAATCAAGTGTTTTAATAATCATTTACAGCCAAGTCACGTCTCACACACACACACGCACACACACACAGACACACACACACACACACACACACACACACACACACACACACACACACACTCAGTGAAATTTAATTAGAGCTTTGTTGCATTTCAATTAATGGTTGGGAGAACCGAATGAAGCGATGAATTAACCTGAACTCTGTGTGTGTGTGTGTGTGTGTGTGTGTGTGTGTGTGTGTGTGTGTGTGTGTGTGTGTGTGTGTGTGTGTGTGTGTGTGTGTGTGTGTGTGTGTGTGTGTGTGGTGTGTGTGTGTTGCAGCAAGAATATCTGTAATCAGCACCTAATAGTCACGTATACTACAATTAAATGTTGCATGTCTTTTTCTCGAACTGTGCTATGTTAAACTGTATAAGGAGCTAATGGATGACTGTGAGTGCACACACACACACACACACACACACACACACACACACACACCCACACACCCACACACCCCACACCACACGCACAGTGTGAATTAATACAGTATATTAGTTGTGCCCTTTGATATCTTGTCCGTGTGTAATATATGATCACAGCAAAAAAGAAATGGATAATAATGACCTTTAAAAGACGGGTTTAAAAGAGAGAACAAAGAAAACACACGGAGAAGAAGACAGTTATAACGAGACACTGGATATGAAGGGACGCGATGGCACTAATGAGACGAAACGTCTCTCCTTTAAATCATCGGAGGGAAAAAAACAAGGGAATGGATTTAACACAGTATAACACTAATATCAGGGAAATTAAAACCACAAGAGAGAAAGTTCAATACTGAGTTATAACACCCTTCATGTATATGTATGTCATAGTCACTTTCTGCCTCACACTGCACCTTATACTACCATATCTGCCTCACACTGCACCATATATTACTCTACCTGCCTCACACTGCACCATATATTACTCTACCTGCCTCACACTGCACCATATATTACTCTACCTGCCTCACACTGCACCTTATACTACCATATCTGCCTCACACTGCACCATATATTACTCTACCTGCATCACACTGCACCATATATTACTCTACCTGCCTCACACTGCACCATATATTACTCTACCTGCACCTTATACTACCATCTGCCTCACACTGCACCATATATTACTCTACCTGCCATCACACTGCACCATATATTACTCTACCTGCCATCACACTGCACCATATATTACTCTACCTGCATCACACTGCACCATATATTACCATACCTGCCTCACACTGCACCTTATATTACTCTACCTGCCTCACACTGCACCTTATATTACTCTACCTGCCTCACACTGCACCTTATATTACCATATCTGCCTCACACTGCACCTTATACTACCATATCTGCCTCACACTGCACCTTATATTACCATATCTGCCTCACACTGCACCTTATATTACTCATACCTGCCTCATATACCTGCCTCACACTGCACCTTATATTATATCTGCCTCATATCTGCCTGCACCTGCACCTCACACTGCACCTTAGACTACCATATCTGCCTCACACTGCACCATATATTACTCTACCTGCCTCACACTGCACCTTATATTACCATATCTGTCTCACATTGCACATTACACCTTACCTACCTGCCATCCAGTACCCTACCTTGCCTCATATTGCCCCATCATACACCATAATACATCACAGCGAAATTGCGCCCTGCCACAACTTGCCTCACACTGCACCTCACACTCTCCCACCCCACTTCACACTGTATCTTACCCTAACCCCGTCTTTCTCCATCTTGCCCCGCACTGTCACCTCCTTACCATAAACGTGATGGAAACACTCGTGTGACTGACACAGATGGATGTGAAGATAACAGCATAATAATAATGACATTCCTTCGTGGCAGAGCTTTCCGTAAATTTAGTAGGCAATCATTCACAGGCTGTTTGTGTTACACACACACACACACACACACACGCACACACAGACCAGTGTGTGAACTCTGCAGTGGGAGCCACACACTGTTATTCCACTCAGTGTGTGTTAAGCCTGGTCATGTGGGGATCTGATTCCTCAACATGCAGCATGAAATAAGGTCAAGTGCAGGAGAAAAAAAACATGCTAATAAATACATACATAAATAATACAGAGGAGAAGAAAATGTTCAGAAAGAAAGAAAATTCGTGCATTTTTTTAATTGATTTTATAAATTCTCCACACGAAATTTCTTTCAAAAATAAATATTAAAAAAATATATTATAAAGATTAACAACGCGTTAACGCAAATTTATTTCATCGGCACAAAATCATATTAAAGAACAATTAATCAAATCAAATAAATCTAAATCACAAAATCCAAACTATAAATATAAACGGGGCGTAATAAACGTAATAAATTTATTCCCGACGATTTTATTTACAAAACAATAAACTACACCGAAAAAACATTTTTAATCCAGTAAATATTTACAGTTACAGTTGCTCCAGCGTCACTTCATTAACCGCCCGTGTGGAAACGTAAGAAACGTTTGCCGTTGTGTGTCCTGATGAGTTACATCGTTTAAAACACCCTAATTGCTCTAAAACTTTTACAGGAATATTTTGTTTATTTTTTTGTTGAATTTTGTTTCGCAAATAACAAACTTATATTTAAATAAAAGCATAAATAGCTGGTAAGAGAATTACACAGTTGCAAAGTATTTGTTATAGATAAAGAAACTTGCAATTACATTGTGATTAATCGTGTGATTAATCGCATAATATTTTTTATTGCATGAATAATATAATACAACATTCATTCATTCATTCATTCATCTTCTACCGATTTATCCGATCTTCCCTCGGGTCACGGGGAGTCTGTGCCTATCTCAGGCGTCTATGGGCATAAGGCAGGATACACCCTGGATGGAATGCCAACC
>JACRUU010000020.1:12810263-12812763 GCA_030449085.1 Kryptopterus vitreolus
AAAGGAAAGAAAGGAAAAACTGTAAAGAAAAATGTTATGTAAAGTAATTGAAAACTGTAAAGGAATGGAAACGATATAAAGGAAAGGAAAGGAATGTAAAGCAGAGGAATGTAAAGAAAAGCTAAGTAAAGTAAACTTCCAATGAAGGTGATGTAAAATGCAAAGAGAGTAATGTGTAAAGTAAAGTGAGAATTAAAGAAAAAAGAGAAAGGAAAGTAACAGAACAAAAAAGAAAAGAAAGGAAATTAATGTAAAGGAAAAATTAAGTGTCAAGTAAAGGGAACGAAAAGAAATGGTAAGTGTGGGGGGGGGGGGTTAAATAAAAAAAAAAGAATAAAAAGCATATAAAGTAAAGTAAATTAAAGGCAAGTAAAGTAAAGGAAGTTAAAAAAGCAAGTAAAGTAAACTAAGTGAAGTGAAGTAAAGTGGATTTAATTGAAGGTAAGTGAAACAGTAAACTAAAATAAAGTAAAGGCAAATAAAGTAAAGTAAAAAAAGCAAGTAAAGTCAAAGGCAAATAAAATAAAGTAAACTAGAGTAAAGTAGAATAAAACAGAGTAGAGTAAGGTGAAGTAAAGTAGAGTAAAGTAAAGCAATGTAAAATAAAGAAGAGTAGAGTTAAGTAAAGTGAAGCAAAATAAAGTTAAGAGACATGAAGTGTAGTAAAGTAATGTAGATTAAAGTGAAAAGTAGAGTAAGGAAACGTGAATAAATGTATAGGAGAGTAAAGTTAAGTATAATAAAGTATAGTAAAATGAAGTAAAGCAGAGTATTGTAAAGTAGAATAAAGTACAAGGAAGTAGGGGGAGGTGGTAGCCCAGTGGTTAAGGTGTTGGACTATGGACCGGAAGATCACGGGTTCAAACCCCACCACCACCAACAAGCTGCCACTAGTGGGCCCTTGAGCAAGGCCCTTAACCCTCAATTGCGCAGTTGTAAGTCGCTCTGGGTAAGGGCGTCTGCCAAATGCCACAAATGTAAATGTAAGTAAAGTAAAGTGAAGTAAAGATCATCAAAGGAAAGTAAAGTAAATTTGAGTGAAGTAGAGCAAAGGAAGGTAAAGTTAGGTTAAATCATGTGAAGTGAAGTTGAGTAAAGTACAGTAGAGGAAAATCAAGTGAAGTAATGTACAGTAAAATAAACTCAAGTCAAGTAAAGTAGAGTAAAGTCAAGTCAAGTCAAGTGAAGTAAAGTAAAATACAGTCAAGTACAGTACAGTAGAGTAAAGTCAAGTGAAGTAAAGTGCAGTAAAGTCAAATGAAGTAAAGTACAGTAAAGTGACGTAAAGTAAAGTCAAGTCAAGTGAAGTAAAGAACAGTAAAGTCAAGTGAAGTAAAGAACAGTAAAGTCATGTCAAGTGAAGTAAAGAACAGTAAAGTCAAATGAAGTAAAGTACAGTAAAGTCAAGTGAAGTAAAGTACAGTAAAGTCAAGTGAAGTAAAGTATAGTAAAGTAAAGTCAAGTGAAGTAAAGTACAGTAAAGTCAAGTGAAGTAAAGTACAGTAAAGTCAAGTGAAGTAAAGTATAGTAAAGTAAAGTCAAGTGAAGTAAAGTACAGTAAATAAAGTAAAAGTAAAGTAAAAGTGAAGTAAAGTAAAGTAAAGTAAAGTAAAGTAAAGTCAAGTAAAGTAAAGTAAAGTAAAGTAAAGTGAAAAAGTAAAGTAAAGTAAAGTAAAGTAAAGTAAAGTAAAGTAAAGTAAAGTCAAGTGAAGTAAAGTACAGTAAAGTACAGTAAAGTCAAGTGAAGTAAAGTATAGTAAAGTAAAGTCAAGTGAAGTAAAGTACAGTAAAGTAAAGTCAAATGAAGTAAAGTACAGTAAAGTAAAGTCAAGTGAAGTAAAGTACAGTAAAGTCAAGTGAAGTAAAGTAAAGTAAAGTAAAGTCAAGTGAAGTAAAGTACAGTAAAATCAAGTGACGTAGAGTACAGTAAAGTAAGGTCAAGTGAAGTAAAGTACAGTAAAGTCAAGTGAAGTAAAGTACAGTAAAGTCAAGTGAAGTAAAGTACAGTAAAGTCAAGTGAAGTAAAGTACAGTAAAATCAAGTGACGTAGAGTACAGTAAAGTAAGGTCAAGTGAAGTAAAGTACAGTAAAGTACAATAAAGTCACGTGAAATAAGGTAAAGTCAAGTCAAATCAAGCAAAATGAAGCAGAGTAAAATAACCCAAGTGAAGTGAAGTAGATTTAGGTGAAGGAAAGTGAAACAGTAAAATAAAGGAAAGTGAAAATAAAGTGCAGTGCAGTGTAGTATGGTTGTTTAGCAGCGCAGCCGTGACGGAGGTCTGGAGCAGAAGCTCGGTGACGAGGGTGAGAATAACAATAAGATTGGAGACGAGCCCACGTGTCGGCCCTGACTCCAGCAGATAAGCAGGTTTCCTTCTTGTGTGTGTCGCTCGGCGTTTATCCCTTAATGTCACTCCGTCATCACTCACAGTAACGAGACACTTAATATCAACACTCGGGAGCCACTCGGGTTCGCAGGGGAGCGCCGGAGAAACGTCTC
>JACRUU010000020.1:12822763-12825263 GCA_030449085.1 Kryptopterus vitreolus
ACACTGGTTTCCAAGCCAAAGACATGCACTTCCATTCAGAAACATTTAAAGTGCTTCCTTTTGCACCATTGTGAGCCTGTCAAAGCAAAGCCTTCCATCTCAGAAACACACACACACACACACACACACACACACACACACACACACACACAGACACAGACACACACACACACATCTCAATTAGTTAACCTCTTCCAGCCTGCTATCCATACAAACAATGCATAATGTTTTCATCTACAAGTCCAACCAATCACACTCCATCTACCCCACTGTCCAACCAATCACACTCCATCTACCCCACTGTCCACCAATCACACCCCATCTACCCCACTGTCCAACCAATCACACCCCATTACCCCACTGTCCAACCCCAATCACACTCACACCCCATCTACCCCACTGTCCACCCCCACCTAATCACACTCCATCTACCTCACTGTCCACTAATCACACTCCATCTACCCCACTGTCCAACCAATCACACTCCATCTACCCCACTGTCCAACCAATCACACTCCATCTACCTCACTGTCCACTAATCACACTCCATCTACCTCACTGTCCACTAATCCACTGTAATCACACCCCATCTACCCCACTGTCCAACCAATCACACTCCATCTACCCCACTGTCCCTGTCCACCAATCACACTCCATCTACCCCACTGTCCACCAATCACACTCCATCTACCTCACTGTCCACTAATCACACTCCATCTCCACTAATCACACTCCATCTACCTCACTACCCCACCGTCCACTCCAATCACACTCCATCTACCTCACTGTCCACTAATCCACTCCATCTACCCCACTGTCCAATCACACTCCATCTACCCTCACTGTCCACTAATCACACTCCATCTACCTCACTGTCCACTAATCACACTCCATCTACCTCACTGTCCACTAATCACACTCCATCTACCTCACTGTCCACTAATCACACTCCATCTACCCCACTGTCCAACCAATCACACTCCATCTACCCCACTGTCCCACCAATCACACTCCATCTACCTCACTGTCCACTAATCACACTCCATCTACCCTCACTGTCCACTAATCACACTCCATCTACCTCACTGTCCACTCCAATCACACTACCCCATCTACCCCACTGTCCAACCAATCACACCCCATCTACCCCACTGTCCAACCAATCACACCCCATCTACCCCACTGTCCAACCAATCACACCCCATCTACCCCACTGTCCAACCAATCACACTCCATCTACCCCACCGTCCAACCAATCACACTCCATCTACCCCACCTGTCCAACCAATCACACCCATCTACCCCACTGTCAACACTAATCACACTCCATCTACCCACCCCACTGTCCACCAATCACACTCCATCTACCTCACTGTCCACTAATCACACTCCATCTACCTCACTGTCCACCAATCACACTCCATCTACCCCACTCCAACCAATCACACTCCATCTACCTCACTGTCCACTAATCACACTCCATCTACCTCACTGTCCACTAATCACACTCCATCTACCCCACTGTCCACTAATCACACTCCATCTACCTCACTGTCCACTAATCACACTCCATCTACCCCACTGTCCACTAATCACACTCCATCTACCTCACTGTCCACTAATACACTCACTGTCCACTAATACCCCACTGTCCAACCTCACACCCCATCTACCCCACTGTCCAACCAATCACACCCCATCTACCCCACTGTCCAACCAATCACACCCCATCTACCCCACTGTCCAACCAATCACACCCCATCTACCCCACTGTCCAACCAATCACACCCCATCTACCCCACTGTCCAACCAATCACACCCCATCTACCCCACTGTCCAACCAATCACACCCCATCTACCCCACTGTCCAACCAATCACACCCCATCTACCCCACTGTCCAACCAATCACACCCCATCTACCCCACTGTCCAACCAATCACACCCCATCTACCCCACTGTCCAACCAATCACACCCCATCTACCCCACTGTCCACTAATCACACTCCATCTCACACTCCATCTACCCCACTGTCCACTAATCACACATCTACCCCACTGTCCACTCCAATCACACCTCTACCCCACTGTCCACACCAATCACACACTCCATCTACCCCACCGTCCCACCAATCACACTCCATCTACCCCACTGTCCCACCAATCACACTCCATCTACCCATCACCTGTCCAACCAATCACACTCCATCTACCCCACTGTCCAACCAATCACACTCCATCTACCCCACTGTCCACCAATCACACTCCATCTACCCCACCGTCCCACCAATCACACTCCATCTACCCCCCGTCCCACCAACCACACACCATCAGACTCCATCGACCTCAACATTGAAGCAATTAGACTCATTTTACCCCACCATCCTTTCACCCATATATCCAATTAAAACATTCTACTCCACCGTCCAACCAATCAGACTTCTTCATCCCCACCATCTAGCCAATCAGGATTGATTTTCCATTTCCATCTCAGTAAATCAC
>JACRUU010000020.1:12832763-12845263 GCA_030449085.1 Kryptopterus vitreolus
TTAAAACAATCCCGGGTTGCCAGGTTGGGAGCGTACACACACACACACACACACACACACACACACACACACACACACACACACACACGCGTGTATACACACGTGGTTGCCAGATAAAGAATTGTCCTATAAAAAAATACAAAATACAAAATAAAAACATTAATCTCAACGATCATAAAATAGGTTGCCAGTTCTAGTAAAAGCGTGTAGTGTTTAGGAGTGTGTAGGAGTATGGAGAGTTTATTCAGTCCCTCATCCATCCATCAGTTCATCTATTCATCCAGGGTCTCTCAGGGGAGGCTTGGGTTTATCCCGGACGAGAACCAGCGGACATCCAAAAACACGCACATATAGGGCAGAGGTGGGCTTCAAACCAATGACCATAAAGGCAACTGCCAGAAGGGGGCTCCACTGAGTAAATTTACTACCCCTACAACTATCTCAGCAACAATACAGTAACCACATACCCCAATAAAAACAACTACTACACAAAAAGAATAATAATAATAATAATAATAATAATAATAATAATAATTACTACTAAATTGTTTGTTTATTTCCTTTCGTATGTATACACTTTGATGTAGCATATGTTTCATTTCTTTGCTGTAACATGTTGCAATAAAAAAAAAACTATATAAACAACATATGCTAAAATGACAATCACTGAAACTTCTACATCAACAACAAATACAACAACAACAACAATGACTACAATAATGATATTTGTCTGATGGCCTTTACCCTGGGCATTAAACAAACAATTCACTAGTAATTATTATTATTATTATTTGTGTAGTAGTTGTTTGTATTACTGTATGTAGTCACAGTAACAATACAGTAACTACAGTAATACAAACGACTACTACATAAATAATAATAATTACTACTGAATTGTATGTTTATTAACTACTGTATTGTTTGTTTATTTCCTTTTGTGTTTATACACTTTGATGTACAATGTCTCTACTTTTATATTGACATATTTCTTTGATTTGACGTTCAAAATTCCCCACTGTGGAATGAATCTTAATCTTATCTTAATAACATCGGCTACAACAATAACAACAACTACAACGACATGCTAGAATGACAAAAACTGCAACTACTACGTCAACAACAATTACTACAATAATAATATTTAGTCGACACCCTTTATCCAGTAACAATAAAGTAACTACAACGACATACAGTAATACTAAAAAGTACTACAATAATAATATAATAATAATAATAATAATAATAATAATAATAATAACTAATACTGAATTGTTTGTTTATTAACTAGTTTTGCTTGTTTAGTTCCTTTTGTATTTGTACACATTGATGTACCATGTCTCTACTGTTATATTTACACATTTCTTTGCTGTAACGTTACAAATTCCCCACTGTGGAATGAACCTTTATCTTATCTTAATAACAACAACAACAATAACTACAACTATATCAACAACAAATGCTAATGTGACAAACACGGCAACTTCTACATCAACAACAAATACAACAATAACAATTACTGCAATAACCTACAGTAAACTACAATAGCAAACAGCAAATGTATTAACAACTACTACTATAATATAACTGTAACAACTACACTGACAACAACTACACTATACAACACACAACACAAACATCATCTACAATATAACAACTGCTAGTAAACACAACGCTACAACCACAACAACTGCTACAACAACAACAACAATAAATACAACAGATTTTAAATAAAAGAACACTACATATATATAATATATATATATATATATATATATTATAAACAATTAAATACAACAGATACAACAGATTTTAAATAAAAGCACTATATATATATATATATATATATATATATATTTATAGATACAAACAGATTTTATATAATATATAGATATATATATATTTTATATATATTATTTATATTAAATAAAATATGATGAGTCTCATGTTTGTGGTGATGTGGAAATGTAGCATTGAATGTTTTCCTCCACATGAAACCTTTTGCGTAACCCTGAAAGCACCGTCCCATATGTTTCCGACTCCAACACGACGTGAGGCGAAAGTAAACGCGCTCCATCCAGCCAACGATTTCAGACTCGTCACTTTGCCAAATTATGTTCCAGCTCATTTTTTATCCCGTCCTGATTTAAAAAAAAAGAAAAGAAAAGAACCGATTAAAAATAAAAATCTCAATCAGGTAGCAAAACGTCAAAACTGGCAACGCTTACGCACAGAGTCCGTGACTAATCTGAACTAATCTTCGGATACACTTGAGATCGTACTGCGAGTCCATCAGGCAACGCTGCCAGACTGCTTTGATGGTTTGCTGGTTTTCACAATTCTCCGCAATCCAAAAGTATCTTTCTGTTTTCTCTCATTTTTTTCCCCCACACAAAGAAAAAAAAAAGAAAAGTGGAGCAGAATTAAATCTGGTGAACTGAACAGAATTCATTTTCTCCGTAATCACTTCTGGTAATTGTAAATAATTAGACAGGCTCTTGCGGGGAAACGCGAAATAAAACGACTCGACGCACACCCAAATCCCCCGAGTTCATTCGGATCTTAATGGCTTTGCGTTCACACCTGAGCAGTTACAGTTAATGCGCCGCTAAATTCTGTATTATTGTTTTTTTTAACTTACTACTCGACTAGATCTCTTGCGCTGTCTAGAAAACAATCACGTACTGGATACATGCACATGACAGCAGTGAAGTGAAGTTAATACGAGAGGAATCCCAAACGATTCATTTAACGAATCATTTAAACTGTAAATAATTTCCATCAACGTTTCATCTTAAACCTCGGGCAAACATCCTGTATTATATTCGCATCTCCACTTACTGAGGCTGAATGGGATTTTTGATGCATAGCCGACGATACGATGCATTAGACATAGGAATGAAGCAGCCGTCGATGCGATGTGATACAATTCACCCCTGATTTGGTTCAAGAGTCGATTCAATAGAATAAATATAATATTGGTTCAGACACAAAGCAAATCATCAATTTGCCAGGTTATTCTATGTGACTCAGACACGTCTCCATAGCGTGTTACGGCGTAGCAGCAGTGGTGCTGAAAGGAGCTGCACTCAGGGTTTTTGCCCAAGGGCATGAGTGGCAGCTTGGCAGTGGTGGGATTTGAACCTGCGATTCTCCGGTGCATAGACCAAAGCCTTAACCGCTGAGCTACCACCTGTTGGTTGACACAAAACTGATCAGAATGCACTTCTATCTTTATCTTTAGCTCTAACTTTAACTTTAATGTAAACAGGAAAGAACACGCTGATGTGTTGCTATTCAATGCAAAACTTTCCATTTTATCGTCCGAGAGCTTTATTGCTTAAAGGTTCGGGAAAGGGGGGTAAGATAAAGCCGTTTTTGTCACAGCACAGTGAAGTTCTTTTTTTTCTCCGGTATTTCAGGAATGTTTGGAAGCTGGAGTCAGAGCACAAGGTCAGCATTAATACAGCACTTCCTAGATGCACAGAGGGTCAAGGGCCTTGCTCAAGGGCCCAAGAGTGGCAGCTTGGTGATATTGGGGCACGAACCTTCTGATCAGTAGCCCAGCACCTTAACCACTGAGCTACCCCATCAAATGTTATATTATATTGCTATGCTATACTATGCTATGTTATGCTATGCCAGGCTATGTTATGATATGATATGATATTTTACAGATATGTAATTATGATATTACAGTATAATATATTATACTATACTGACACGGAGGCGGGGCCCTTGTTTTGGAAGCTGGTGATTTCTGATCTGGCGAGCCACGTCAATATACGAGCAAAAAACAAAAAGAATGCCATTGTTGTAGATCATCGTTTCTAATTTAACTTTTAATATAGCATTTAGGCATGGTGGCTTAGTAGTTAGCACGTTCGCCTCACACCGCCAGGGTCCGGGTTCGATTCCCGTCTCGGCCATGTGTGTGTGGAGTTTGCATGTTCTCCCCGTGCCTCAGGGGGTTTTTTTCTCCGGGTTCTCCGGTTTTCCTCCCCCGGTCCAAAAACATGCACGGTAGGTTGATTGGCACCTTGGAAAAATTGTCCCTAGTGTATGAATGTGTGTGTTGTGTGTGTGTGTGTGTGTGTGTGTGTGTGTGTGTGTCCAGCGATGGGTTTGGCATTCCATCCAGGGTGTATCCTGCCTTAAATCCCATAGACGCCTGAGATAGACACAGACTCCCCGTGACCCGAGTGAAGATCGGATAAAGCGGTAGAAGATGAATGAATGAATGAATGAATATAGCATTTACTGTTTTCTTTTTATGCGGCAAAAATGTGTGAATTGAAAATGATGTGTAAAGAATGACAAGTGAATTTAATTGAGAAAAACGTGCGGCAAGGAGTCTCTCATTAGATGTAGATATCAATGTTATTAAATTAGAAAGGAAGGAAATCTTTCATTTTAGATATATAGTTTTGTCTTTATGGGAAAATGTTATTAAATTAGAAAGGTTTTTTTACTTTCATTTTTTTTGAATTTTTCTTTTTAGGAAATCTTTCATTTTAATATATTTAGTTTTGTACTTTATGGGAAAAGGTTTGGTAAATATACAGTTTTAGGAAAGAAATTCTGTAAACAAAGAATGCTTTCAAAAATGGAAGTGTTTATTATTTACTTTCATCAGTGAAAGAAATGCAGTGAATGAAGAAAAGAGAAATGAAATCAATATTTGGTGTGAACACACTTTACCTTCAAAACAGCAGTAACACTTCTAGGTACACTTACACACAGTGTTTATGAAGGAACTCGGCTGGTTGTTTGTTCCATCTTGGAGAAGTAAACACAGATCTTCTGTGGATGTCGACGTTCTCACATCCTTCTGTCTCTTCATGTAAATCCCACACACACTCCATGATGTTGAGATCAGGACTCTGTGGGGGTCGTGCTCATCACTTCCACTACTTCTACTTCTTCTTTGTTTTTTCTTTTGTTCGCATTTTTGTATTTTGTACATTTAAAAAATCATTACTTATATATTTATGAAAGCTTTCTTTGTTTACAGCATTTTTTCACACCTGCCTAAAACTTTTGCACAGTATTGTAGAAGTATAGATAGAAGGATTTAAAAAGCTTTTTACTCGAATAAAAGTTTAACAGTACTGGTTGCAAAACTACTTAAAGTATAAAAGGAACAAAAATGGCATTAAGGACACTATTTTAGGCCGCGTCGATCTCTAATTTACTCAAACGTCTCTCTACAGAACTCCCTACCGTATCTCCATTTGCGGAGGACGAAGAGAAAACACGCGCGTTTGATAAATGAGTGGAGAAATAATCACTTTAAAGAAACTTTCGAGTAACGACCCCCAACACTGGTTATGTCCTGCGATTTGTGTGAGGTGATTTGTGTTGTCGTGTGAAGGTGCGATGGATCGCGTGCAAAGCGATAGTGTGGAGACGGAGACGTTTATCTGCATAGGTGTTTTTTTTGGATGATGATGATGACAAACCGGAATGAAATATGGGTTTACGAGGCGAGTTTTAAAATGTAAGTAAAAAGTGCAGATCATTGTGTGAAAAAGTAAGGGGTATAAATAAAGAGTTGGTGGAAAAATAATGACTCCAGTAAAGTATAGACACCCAATATTTCTACTTATAAGAAATGAAGTAATGAAGTATTTGGAGTTCGTTCCTTGACACCTCTGGTTCAAGTAAACACTAGACAGGAAAAGGAGTCTGTTTGCATTTTTTACCGATGAGGAAACTCGGAGACTCTTTTGATACGCGGGTAGCTGAGAAAAAGAAAGAACGGGATGAGTCGGGGACCTGTGTGGTCTCACCCAGACGTGCTCTTTTGACTGATGGTATTTCACGACATCTAATTGCTCTTACTCGGCGTAACACTGCGAAGCTTCCACACCTTCCTTCCTGAGAGTCCTCATGAACCCTGAAGCTTTGGATGAGCTGTAAAAACCCACAAGGAACACACCACGATATGTGTGTGTGTGTGTGTGTGTGCGTGCGTGTGTGTGTGTGTGTGTGTGTGTGTGTGAGATCACAGGGTTACCTCAGGGTTCTGTAGTGGTTCAGGTTACAGTGGAACAAAACACAATGCATGTTAAATCATTCTAATGAATATCGCCTCCGGGTGACATGTACAGGTGAGTCAGCCCATCACGCACTCAAACACACACACACACACACACACACACACACACACACACACACACACACACACACACACACACACACACACCTGTGGAAAATCCCAGGCTTTGGTCCAAGAATGATGTTAAAACAAACACAAGAAACAATAGAGTCTGTGTTGGTAAAAGAGTAAGGACAGTTGTGTGCGTGTGTGTGTGTGTGTGTGTGTGTGTGTGTGTGTGTGTGTGTGTTAATATGAGAGAATGAATGATTCATTTGAATCTTTTATTATAATTGAATAACAACTAAATCATAAAAATAGACATTTATCAAAAGAAAATCAGTACGGAGCATTTTTTTTTCCAGCTAGCCTCCTCCAATATACGTTGGAAAATGTTTATGAAAATACCTCAGAAATCGTCATATTTTTGCTGTAGAGTGTAAATCGGTTTACTATCAAACACCTCAGACACCTTTTACAACGACACGTCCGCTTTATCTCACAGAAAGGTGCCTTTGTTTTTAGTTAAAGGCTGATTCTCTGGCTTGAAGCCCCGTCCCGATACTTCTGATCAGTAACCCAGAGCTTTAAGTACTGAGCTACTACTTACACCCCTGTCTTTTGCCCCAGTATCCCCCATTCATGACCATTTAAATCCCTTTATGGAAACTTTATTATGGCTTATTTCATTTTAATGAAACTTTGCCTGCTACTTGTGGGGCACGGTGGCTTAGCGGTTAGCACGTTCGCCTCACACCTCACACCGCCAAGGTCGGGGTTCGATTCCCGTCTCGGCCATGTGTGTGTGGAGGTTTGCATGTTCTCCCCGTGCCTCAGGGGGTTTTTCTCCAGGTTATCCGGTTTACTCCCCGGTCCAAAAACATGCACAGTAGGTTGATTGTCCCTAGTATATGAATGTGTATGTGAATGTGTGTGTGTGTGTGTGTGTCCAGCGATGGGTTGGCATTCCATCCAGGGTGTATCCATAATGGTCTTAATGCCCATAGATGCCTGAGATAGACACAGACTCCCCATGATCCAAGGGAAGATCGGATAAAGCGTTAGAAGTTGAATGAATGAATGAATGAATGAAAGTCCAAACAACATTTATGGTACATAAAACAAGTAAAGCAATTAGGGTCTGCATGTGCAGTGCAATAGTCGTGTAAAGTATTTGATTAAATGTACTTTGTTACTGTACTTTATATATGTTACTGTACTATTATATATATATATATATATATATATATATATATATATATATATATATATATATATATATATATGTATAAATGTCTTCTTTTGAGTTTTATTGCGTATCACACGCAATTTTTCTCACCTCATTCATTAGATGTACTTTTTACTACACTGTATTTTAATGGACAATTACCAATTACATTCGCACCTCTGGTGATGTCATTAACACTCCCAGATCCACATCTGGTACAGCTTTCTTAAACCACTGCTCTCATTTCCAGTCAAAAAAAAAAAACTTTAAGATCCAGCTTATGTTAAATTTTATTAAAAAACTAGACATTTCTTGAATAAAATGTGAGTGATGCTTACCGATGCAAACCGCAGGCTCCGGGCGCGACCCCTTAGAGCCTGGTCCGTTTAATATTTGTTCGGAGAGACGAGTGTTTAGACACCAAAAACGCCCGTTTTTGTGGGTTTTTTTTTTTTTTCGGGAGGGGGCAGGGTCAGTGACGCACGTGACATCAAATTATCCATCGTCTAACTCCCAGTTGACGTGCCGAGCTTTCAGACATGTCACATGACCCTGTGTCCGTTTGTTTCGCAATTTTTGCACGTTTGCGGCCACGTGACGCCATGTGAGAGTCATATGTTCGAGACCTTCTCAATCTCACCTACGAGCTGATATGTGAAATGTGCATTTTGGTCAAACACGGAGGAGTCAAATTTCCCCATTCATTCTCTATGGGGCCGGAATGTCATGGATTTCCTGAAATTCCAAACAGGTGTGGGGTTCGGGAGGTATATGATCGTGATCCACTCCGGACCCACTACGAGTGGATATGCCATATGTGCATGTCGGACGGTCACAGGCCGAACTTTGAGGCATGAAATATCGGCCCCATTCATTTTCAATGGGAAAAAATTCCTGGGTTCGAAATTATGTTGGGCGATTCCTTATAAAAGTAATAGCGCACCTCACACCATCGGGCCGCACGATATGAGGTATGATTCGTGAATGAATATATATAATATATATATATATATATATATATATATATATATATTATATAATGGAAGAAACCACATGGAAGAAAACAAAAGAAAACAATAAAGAAAGAAAGAAGGAAAGAAAGAAAGAAATAAATCAATGTATAGTATTAGCGTCAGAGAGACTGTCGGACAAAGTAAGTAAATTACTAGATAAGAAATAAATATAAATAGATATATGCCATGTTCTCCCCGTGCCTCAGGGGTTTTTTCTCCGGGTTCTCCGGTTTCTTCCGGTCCAAAAACATGCAAGGTAGGTTGATTGGCACCTTGGAAAAATTGTCCCTAGTGTATGAATGTGTGTGTGAATGTGTGAGTGCCCTGCGATGGGTTGGCATTCCATCCAGGGTGTATCCTGCCTTAATGCCCATAGACGCCTGAGATAGGCACAGACTCCCCGTGACCCGAGGGAAGATCGGATAAAGCGGTAGAAGATACCGCTTACCGTTTAGCTATATAGTAATAATTAAGTTGGCTGTCATCGTCTTCCCCGCCGTATTTGTCGTCAGTGGCTTCCCATCTTTTTGTTTGTTGATAAAAACTATTAAATTAGGCCAAAGAAAAGTTTGAGAGATGAGTTCAGCGCGGAGCTCCCTCTCCGATCATCTCCGGCGTTTGATCTGAAGTCGAGTTCTCGCAAGAGGCAAAGACGCGTAACTGACAACAAATAAATAAACAACAACGAAAAACAAAAAGCCCCCGCGCTTTTGTTTCTTTTTCCTTCTTTTCATCCTGCAGACTCATGATGCAACCTTTAAAGAGACTCTCTCTCTCTCTCTCTCTTTCTCGCTCCGTCTTTCATCCTCCGAGAGTCACAGATCGTCCTCTTTATTTCCACTGACGGACTCTGTTAAAACCGATCCGCTCTCTGGCGCTACACTCGCACAGCAGGAGTTCAGAGTTCACGTCTTTATTTCGCGTGTAATTACACATAATATATACAGCAGATATTTCTTTTCATTGCCGCTTATAATTCGTTTGGGTTTCGTTTCCTTTGGTATTTTTTGCAGTCTTTTTTGACTATATTTCGAATATTTGACTATATTTTATTACTATATTCATAGCATTTGGCAGATGCCCTTATCCAGGTTAAGGGCCTTGCTCAAGGGCCTACTAATGGCAACTTCTGATCCCTTAACCACTGAGCTCCCACTTCCCCTGGTATTATTATGGCTATTTTATTTGACTATATTTAGTGATGCTTGCAAAAGCGCAATTCCGAAACAGGGGGCCAAAAAGCGGGAATTTTTTTTTCCCATAAAAAATGAATGGGGTTGAAATTTCGTGCCTCACTGTTCAACCTGTGAGAGTCCGACACGGACATATGGCATATCCACTGGTAGGACGTCCGGAGTGGATCACGATACCCCCCCCCATACTTCTGATCAGAGTCTTAAGTACTGTGCCACCCTCGTTACACCCTCGTCTTTTTCCCGAGCGTCCCCCTTTCATGACCATTTCAGTCCCTTGATGGAGATTTTATTCCCTTCTTTGATTTTGTGGACACAATTTTGAAGAAGCGATGCATGCTACTTTCTCATGCCCCCTTCTGTCCACGAGTTGAACTGCAATTGCATAGTGATTGCGTTGTTCTCCCTTAGATCACACCACTAGGTGGCACTATAAGTTAACCATCGATCAAGTCTAAATTCCTGTTCCCATTCCTTTAGAATAAAGTCCAAATAACTTTTCTTTCTGGACCGGAAAAAAGGCGAAAATTCTACAGTAAAAATCTTACTTGATGTGGCAACGATACAAATAATAACGGATTAGAATACGTCTTTATGAAATTGTGATTGTTATAGCGAAAAAAAAGGACTTGTTAAAAAAAAAAGGTGTAAAAATGTTACAAAGCGCCGCTTTAACGTGGCACAATATTATAGTTTTGTGTATTAAACCGCTGGAGAGATATTATGTATTAAAGGTAGAGGTTCCCTGCTGCGATTGGAATCTGAATGCTCATTTCCGAGGTGGAGTTCCAAATAAATACCCTGTGGTGTTATCAGGGTGGTTTTTACCATTTATTTGACCTCCGTAGATGCAGATTAGCGAAAGTGTGCGAGTTTATAAACGCGACATTTCCGTGCTCTGTTTACGACAACAAACCCCGAGCAATAACATTCCCTCTCTTACTCATACACTTCTAATCAGAAGCACATGCACAAATCAGATCAACACACACACACACACACACATGCCTGCTCTGCCTCAGCCTCTGAGAATGTGCAGGTAATTATGCATTTATTCGTCTCTTGGCAGAGTGAGAAAGTGGCGTGTGCACAGGTGGGAGCGTAAACAGCAGAGCGGGAGGATTATCCATCAATCACACACCGCATCTGTGTGTGTGTGTGTGTGTGTGTGTGTGTGTGTGTGTGTGTGTGTGTGTGTGTGTGTGTGTGTGTGTGTTTGTGTGTGTGTGTGTGTGTGTGTGTGTGTGGATTCAGTACGTGTATATGTATGCTCATGTGTATGTGCATGTGTGCAGGGAGTGTGTGTGTGTGTGTGTGTGTGTGTGTGTGTGTGTGTGGGTGTGTGTGGATACAGTACGTGTATATGTATACTCATGTATATGTGCATGTGTGCAGGGAGTGTGTGTGTGTGTGTGTGTGTGTGTGTGTGTGTGTGTGTGTGTGTGTGTGTGTGTGTGTGTGTGTGTGTGTGTGTGTGGATACAATACTTGTATATGTATACTCATGTGTATGTGCATGTGTTCAGGGAGTGTGTATGTGTGTGGGTGTGTGTGGGGTGTGTGTGTGTGTGTGTGTGTGTGTGTGTGTGTGTGTGTGTGTGTGTGTGTGTGTGTGGATACAGTACGTGTATATGTATGCTCATGTGTGCAGAAGGGAGTGTATATATGTGTGTGTGTGGGGGTGTGTGTGTGTGTGTGTGCAATGTGTGTCTGTTTGTGTATTTGTGCAGTGTTGTGTGTGTGTGTGTGTGTGGGTGTGTGTGGATACAGTACGTGTATATGTATGATCATGTGCATGTGTATGTGCATGTGTGCAGGGAGTGTGTGTGTGTGTGTGTGTGTGTGTTTGAGTGTGTGTGTGTATAATAAGTGTATGTGTATGTTCAAGTGCATGTGCGTGTGTGTATATAAGTGTACAGTATGTGCATGTGTGCAATGGGTGTCTGTTTGTGTATTTGTGCAGTGTACATGTGTGTGTGTGTGTGTGTGTGTGTGTGGATACAGTACGTGTATATACGTGTGTGTGTGCAGGATGTGTGTATATGTGTATAATATGTGTATGAGTATGTTCAAGTGCATGAGCATGTGTGTGTGTGTGTGTGTGTGTGTGTGTGTGTGTATATATATATGTGTACAATATGTACATGTGTGTGTGTGTGTGTAGATACAACACGTGTATGTGTATATGAATGTGTGCAATGTGTGTCTGTATATTTGTGCAATGTATGTGTGTGTGTGTGTGTGTGTATTAAAATATTAAAGTATTCCCCGTTTTTGGTGCAGCACTGCTCTCTGCATGGCGGATTAAGATTCCGAGCGTGGCGTATGGATCTGGCCTACGCTGTGACCACGGGAAACTCACTCTCGCTTAGACATGTTTAAACTTTCACTTTAATACTGAGCAAAATGGAAGAGGGCGATGTTCCAGGCAAGCCGAGGGTTCAGTACCACGACAATAAACGCTGCCCCCAGAGCTGTTCTCACATTTTAATGAGCTTCGCACACTTTTTGGAAATGACGCCCATTCCGGACGTGTGTGTGTGTGTGTGTGTGTGTGTGTGTGTGTGTCAGGGTGATTCTCCTCAAATAGCGAAGTACAATTACATTACTTAAGAAGAAATTTTGTGTATCTATACTTTACCGGAGTAATTATTTTCCAGCCAAACCTTTTCCTTCTACTCCTTACATTTTCACACAATGATCTGTACTTTATGTTCCTTACATTTTTAAAAAATAGCCTCATTACTATTAATTCATTTCGGCTTGTTTAAAAAATAAAACCTTATCCAGATAAGCGGCTCCATCCGGAGCGAGTGAATGTGATTGGATGAGATATAAACATGTGCCATTCCGACACCCTATTGGTTTGCACTCGATCCATCGCACCTGCACACGACACACAAATCACGCCACACTCCAGCGAGGACATCACCAGTGCTGTGGGTCGTTACTCACAAAAAGTCTTAATAG
>JACRUU010000020.1:12847763-12855263 GCA_030449085.1 Kryptopterus vitreolus
AATTCAGAAAGAAAGACATGTATAGCAGTAGAGACGGTCATACAAAGAAAGAAAGAAAGATACACACACACACACACACACACATCTCTTTATATATATATATATATATATATATATATATATATATATATAGATAGATAGATAGATAGATAGATAGATAGATAGATAGATAGATAGATAGATAGATAGATAGATAGATAGATATAGATATATATATAGATACACACATATGTATGTATTAGCTGATTTTAAAACATTGTATACAATGAAAGAGTGAGTCAAGAAAGAAAGAAAGACAGTCAGGAAAGAAGCAAGAAAGAAAACAATAACATGTAAAGAGAGACAGAATGAAAGTAAAAAAAAAAAAACTGGTAAGTTTCTTTTTGTACAATAATGATGACGTGTGTGTTATATAAAAAAAATAAAATCGCTTCATTCTCGAAATAAAGAAGCCTTGCATGACAGTCTGGTTCCGTGTCTGTTTACGTGTTTGATTTGAGGGGGAAAAAATGCTGTAAACATTTTTCCGTTCCAGTCCGGCTCCAACCTAAAGGCCCCGAAGGCGAAGATTTCGGGTTCGCCGCATCGCCGCCACGTCGGCCGCTTTATCATCCCCGCTGCAGCAGTAATGCGGCGTCTCGCTGCGTCCAGTAAAACACGACCCTCTAAATTTTTACTGGGAAATAAAACCTCGGTATCCGACAGCGCCCAGGTGGGGTTTATTTATTCCAAAGTAAGAAAAACAAATACATAAAAAAAAAAAAACATAAAATTTACCCTCCGAATTTACCACACAGGATCGATCCGTTTCAGTCTGTATGATGTACGCACACAAAAAGTCTGTTTAAAAAAAGGCAGTTTCTGGAAACGTAAAGTAAGTAAATTCTTCTCTCCGCTGAGGACGGAGCCAAGACTCAGAAACGCACGCAATTATTTCCACATGAGCCGCATTTCCAGCTCCAGTTTAATTCCAAAGTCGTGCTGCGATATGTTAATGATTTATTACTCGCTGCCAGAGATGTGTATCACGTTTCACCGTTTCATTACCGATACGGACTTCGGGTGCAGGCGGGGAAATGTTTTCCTACGTTAATTGCGAGTCCAGAGGTCACATTCAGATTCCAGATTTTCATTACTGACCAAGTGCTTTCACATTTATTTTTTTTCGCTTTCTTTTTTTTAATAATTGCACGCACCCGGGGACGACAGGTGAAACAGCGAGTGACTGCTACTATGACGATGAGTGTTTTGCCCTGACGTGAACATTTCCTGAAGTGTTTCCTTATATTATTCCTATAAGTGTTCCTACAGCAGCCGAGGAAGTTCAGCCATAACTGAGTCTGTCCTGTGTGTTTGTATGTGTGTTTGTGTGTGTGTGTGTGTGTGTGTGTGTGTGTATGTTCTGCTGTCTGGTTTGGTCCGGCTACCAAATTCATTCATTCATTCATCTTCTACCGCTTTATCCGATCTTCCCTCGGGTCACGGGGAGTCTGTGCCTATCTCAGGCGTCTATGGGCATTAAGGCAGGATACACCCTGGATGGAATGCCAACCCATCACAGGGCACACACACACACACACACACATTCACACACACATTCATACACTAGGGACAATTTTCCAAGGTGCCAATCAACCTACCGTGCATGTTTTTGAACCAGGGAGGAAACTTGGTGTTCAAATTTTGGGAAGGACCACATATGGCTGAAAAAAATCATATATATATATATATATATATATATATATATATATATATATATATATATATATATATATATATATATTTTTTTTTTTTTTTTTGGTACACGATCTATACATTTATCTATAATTTTTTTTTCTATACAAAAGTCAGGTGACCCAATTATTTTGTGCATATATATATATATATATATATATATATATATATATATATATATATATATATATATATATATATATATATATTTTTTTTTTTTTTTTTTTCCTTTAAAAATGACATTTAATGGCATGTAGAAAAGAGCAGAGTCCAGAGATGCCAAACTAACGAGCCGCTTGGGATAACTGCTTGCTAAAATATGTATTGTATTTTAAAATATTCCGCTTGCAGGTCAGATCCATATTGAATAGATAAAAAAGAAATATGGTGGAAAATGCAACACCTGGCAACATCGTACAAACTACTTGCTTGATTTACGCAGCGTATAATCAGGATTAAAGTGTAGAGTATAAAACTGACGTCCTCCTGGGTTTTTTTTTTTTCGTATACATTTTCGATTTCAACATAAGGAGTGTTTTTCCGGTCTGTCCGAGAACTTGCTCGGAGGTTTGGCTCGTGACGTTCGTGTAGATTTTAGCGATCCGCCCTCAGCGCCGCAGGCACCTGTCTGTCCTGTGGCTACGCCTCTGGCTCTTGTCAGGGAGCTGACGCCTTCTCCGTGTTCTCCCGAGTCTTTGTACGGCAGCCGTGCTTGAAAAGGGAGCTTCTGCTTGAACTTGTTGTGATGGGGAGCAGAAACAAACTGACAGACTTCATTTGGCACATTTACACAGGGAATTTACACAGTGAAATTCTGAGGAAGACAGACTGAAGGGCCTTTCACAAGGGCCCAACAGTCTTTCTGGTCATGGATGTTTATATTGCAAGTCATACATTGACGGAACTGTGGATACATCTCTGGGCCACTGATTACAGAATAGAATAGAATAGCCTTTAGCTTGTTTTCGGAAGCTGGGGTCAGAACGCAGGGTCAGTCATGACATCACCACTGGAGCACAGAGGGCTAAGGGTCTTGCTCAAAGACCAATACCAGGTGATACCAGGGCTCGAACCCCTGACGTTCTGATCAGTAGCCCATTGCCTTAAGTCATCATCTTAAAATAATACTATGCTGCTTTAAAGCAGTGCATTGACAATAAACTACACACAATGGGGGGAGATGTGAAGACATGTTTGTGCTTCAAGGAGAAAAAGCGCTGTGTGTTTTGTGTTATGAGGCGACGTCGCTCAACAAACACTGCATAATGTCTTATAGTTATAACTGGTTATACAACTGTCTGCAAAAGTTATTCTTTAAATATTTCTTGTTCATTTCAAATTTTAGTGTTGGTTTGAAGTGTAAAATATGGGACGTGGCTCCTTTAAGAATTGTGTTCCGGTTGCTTTTCCCATATAAACTGGTGATACGGTGTTTAGGTTATACGGAAACGCTTTATTGCGTTCGGTAAAAATGCGCTTTATTGCGTAATACGGATTTGGGAATGCGATGCGCTTGCGTAAGGTTCCGTACGGTAATATACGCTAATATAGTGAGTGGATGCACTGAACGTTTCTTTATTCGTTTGTTCATTTGTTGTTCGGGTTTCGTTCGTTCACCAACACAACGAAGAATGAAGGAGCAGATCACTCACATAGTAATGCACACTGCGTTAATCGCGCGTTAATAACGTGTTATTAACCTCTGAATGATCACACAAGCTTCAGAGGAAAAGCCGATTTTGTTCAACGCTTAACGGATATCACCCACTTCCATGCGAGCGCTCGAAAGGCTTTAGAACTTGAAAAAATCTTTACTATCTTGCCTCTTTTGTATCCCCGAGCTCACAGACTCCTATTGATTGGCTAGTTTATCTTTGATTGACAGGGCAGAGAGCGATTATGTCCCTCTGACACACACAAAAGCACGAGCGATTACACTCCCTAGACTCTCCATTAGGGACGGATGTGGTTTCATCGGAAATCGAATCTCTGGATCTCCGGACAACAGGACGATTACTTTTCCTCCGTGGGCTTTTCTAGCCAGTTGTGCTTCTTCCCCACCAAGTTGGAGGCACACAATTATATCAGGGTGTCTTTGGATGTATTTTACAGCATCCCTTCATAGTCGACTCGAACCTGGTCCAGCATGACAATGCCCCTGTGCACAAAGCGCCGGCTCCTTGTATTTGGTAGCACGTTCGCCTCACACCTATAATAATAATATCCTTTATTGGTCACATATACATTACAGCACATTGAAATTCTTTTCTTCGCATATCCCAGCTTGTTGTTGGTAGTTGGGGTCAGAGCGCAGGATCAGCCATGATACGGCGCCCCTGGAGCACAGAGGGTTAAGGGTCTTGCTCAAGGACCATATCGGGGCTCGAACCCGGGTCTTCCGATCAGCATCCCAGCGCCTTAGACCACTGAGCTACCCCTGCGATACCCTGAATAGCTCCAGGGTCCGGGTTCGATTCCCATCTCGGCCATGTCTGTGTGGAGTTTGCATGCTCTCCCCGTGCCTCAGGGGGTTTTTCTCCGGGTTCTCCGGTTTCCCCCCTGGTTCAAAAACATGCACGGTAGGTTGATTTACACCTTGGAAAATTGTCCCTAGTGTATGAATGTGTGCGTGTGCCCTGTGATGGGTTGGCATTCCATCCAGGGTGTATCCTGCCATAGACGCCTGAGATAGGCACAGGCTCCCCATGACCCGAGGGAAGATCGGATATAGCGGTAGAAGATGACTGAATGAATGAATGAATGAGTGTATTGCACTCAAGTACAAAAAAAAACAATCGATTAATTATCTGAAGTAACAAAAATAGTCTAAGAATAACTCATTAAAAATAGCAATAGCTAGTGTGAATGTAGCATTATATGAATGCAATGAGGCTGGTTTTTACTTCTGCGTCACTCTGCAGTGACTATTCCCAAACACTAGTTGGCAGTGGTTGTGGAGGAATACACTGGAATGCGCACCTCAAGCACACTTTATAGGGAGGTGGGAGCTCAGTGGTTATGGCATGGGCCTCTGGACAGGTTCAAATCCCACCACCACCACCATTAAGGTGCCACTAGTGGGGCCCTTGATCGAGGCCCTTAATTCTCAAGTCGCTCTGGATAAGGGTGTCTGCCAAACCATGTAAACACTCCAACATCTAGCGGAACATTTTCCCAAACGAGTGGAGTTTTGCTTGCCGCATTCCGATCAAATAACGTCTCCGATTTCAGAGCGTATTCATTATTATTGGGACGTTTGCTCAATAAATATCGACGTGAAACCTAAAACCTAAAGATGACGGATTAACATCGGCATTTTTGTTTTTTCCCCACCACACACACACACACACTGAATCGCGGATGAGCGGAAAAAAAAAAACGAGCCGGAAATACAATTCAAACAAGCATTCATTCATTCATTCATTCATCTTCTACCGCTATATCCGATCTTCCCTCGGGTCACGGGGAGTCTGTGTCTATCTCAGGTGTCTATGGGCATTAAGGCAGGATACACCCTGGATGGAATGCCAACCCATCACAGGACACACACACACACACACATTCATACACTAGGGACAATTTTCCAAGGTGCCAATCAACCTACCGTGCATGTTTTTGGACCGGGAGGAAACCGGAGAACCCGGAGAAAAACCCCCTGAGGCATGGGGAGAACATGCAAACTCCATACACACATGGCTAAGACGGGAATCGAACCTGGATCCTGGCGGTGTGAGGCGAACGTGCTAACAACTAAGGCACCGTGCCCCCACAAACATTCATGTGAGTGTTTATCAGCCACTACAAGTGTGTGCCGAGAGACAACCACGGCTTTGTCTGTGTCTGTGTAACAACGCTGGACGTCCTCCAATGTTATGTGTTGCGTGTGTGTGTGTGTGTGTGTGTGTGTGTGTGTGGGAGAGTTCCAGAAAGTTCTACAGAGACATTGTGATACACGCAAACAGTCATTTCCCATCTGCAGAGGAAAGCTGTAAAGTGTTTTTTTGATTTTCCCGGAATGAAAGTTCAGCAGGACTCACCGCTGACACACACATATAAACATAGCAGCGTTGTAATGATACCGATACGCAAATATTGACTGCGATATAAATAGATTAAATATCACGATACCAATACCAAGTCGATACTTTGGCAAAAAAAAAGATGACAATAATAATAATTAGAGAAATTGAATAACATTTATTAATTAACATGTAATATTTGCTGTCTGCTGTCATTTTTAATTATTTACGAAGTTTAATGACGCAAGTTTCATCAGTATGAAAGTCGGACGAGAGGGAAAAAAAATGGCATTCACATTGTCCCCCCTATAGGCCAACAGTTGGAACTACAGCCATCATTTTTACTTTACAGGAAAGCAGCGGTACTAATAAAATGTATCGTTTTAAAATAAAGGTATCGCAATACTTTTCCAGTACCGGTATATTGTGCAACACTAAACACAACTGAGTGACAACGAAATATTTCCCAATCATATGTAATCATAGAGGACCACTGCGTCTGAAAGATCAATGACAGAACGTGGTCAGTGCTAATAGTTAATGAAATAAAAGCAAAAAGTGATGTGTTTAGATAAAAAACGCAATGAAAATGAATGATTTTCTTATGTTCACTCTCAGACAGGAACAGAAACGAAACTATACCAATATACCACATGGTAACATATCATAGAACCACACAGATTATTTCATATTTATTTTACTCTGGAAATGATTCTCTTAAAATTAATTTCTTGACAATGTGAATGTTGGTGTTGGTTTTAAGTGTAAAATATGGGACGTGGCTCCTTTAAGAATTGTGTTCCGGTTGCTTTTCCATATAAACTGGTGATACGGTGTTTAGGTTATACGGAAGCGCTTTATTGCGTTCGGTAAAAATGCGCTTTATTGCGTAATACGGATTTGGGAATGCGATGCGCTTGCGTAAGGTTCCGTACGGTAATATACGCTAATATAGTGAGGAGATCGTACCTGTTGTGAATGCGCAGATAGTAGGTGTAATTCGGGGGAAATTTAGGAAACGTGAGTGGATGCACCAAATGTTTTTTTATTTATTTATTCATTGTTGTTCGTTCATTCGCCAACACAACACAGAATGAAGGAGCAGATCACTCACATAGTAATGCACACTGCATTAATCACATGTTAATAACATTAGTGCCGCTAAAGTCCATTTGCGTTAATGCGTTAATAACGCATTAACTTTGAAATATATATAGATATATATATATATAGTGAGGATAGTCTCTGCTTCCTCAACAGAGAGATCGAGGCCTCGCAAAACACTTTTGATCATCATTTGGCAAACAGGAAGCTTTTCACGAAACCTGCTACGATTGTGCCGCTATTACATTAGCGAACGTTTTTTCCGCCTCAACCCACCGATCCCTTTCATCTCCTTTGTAAGCTGCATGCTGTAATAACACGGACACTCAAGTTATCTTCTATATTGGCATAGCAGGATATTTTTGTTTTCTGCTCTGTATGGCGGATTCCTGTACAGCGGTACGTCGCCATGGCGAAATCCTCCCCATCCACTCGCAGTGTCAAGACAAATAAACGCCTGTGCACAACATGTGACCACAAAGGCAAGGAGAAGAATAAGCACCGCTGCTGACAGAGAGAGAGAGAGAGAGAGAGAGAGAGAGAGAGAGAGAGAGAATAGAATGATAAATAGGGTGAGAATCAGAGACAGAGAAAAAGGCAGTGTTTGGTTCGGTAATAACAGGTTGTAACGGGTTCGAGGTTG
>JACRUU010000020.1:12860263-12925263 GCA_030449085.1 Kryptopterus vitreolus
AAGGGATTGCGGCTCCTCTGAGATTCGGATCCGTTGGAGATGAAAGCGAACCCCGGCGATCTTTAGTTTAGCTCCGCCTCGGGCACGTCGAACCCGAGATCACGTGTCTGTTTTACTTTGCCGGGCTCGAGATCGTTTCTCCCACACACACACACACACACACACACACACAGAGCCTGTGGGAGGCCGAAGAAGGAAAAACGATCCGTCTTCCGTGGATCGTGTTTCTGAGATGTCGAACCTCGGGTCACGCATACCAAAGCTCCGTGCTAATCCCACTGATCCCGCTCTGCTCGTTACGCCACTACAGTAATCACCGCGTGTAGGATAGCGATCTGGGTCTGACTGCTTTAATACTCGGACGCTTGGGATTAGTAAAAAGAAAAAAAAAAAAAAAAGAAGAGGGGATTTTAATAAATGTTATTAGGATGCCTACGGAAGAGCAGCTTCAGTAAACTCTATGGAACAGGAAGAGGTCCGAGCCTGCAGCGTTTAGCCAGCACTGTCGCTCATAGAGGGAACACACACTCGTGCACACACACACACACAGAGTAGGTCGGGGGGGGGGGGGGGGGGGTGTGACATAGTGAGCAGCTCCACAAGTCGATCATCAGCGCAAAGACGCTCCGAACAACAGTGATGTCCGTATGATCACGGAGGATCCACACCTGGTTTCATCGACGCCTGTCTCACTCCCAGTGAAGAGACAGAGACAGTTAGAGAGACTTAGAGGGGGGGAGAGAGAGAGAGAGAGAGAGAGACTCCGTTTACACCTGTTCATACATCTGCAGTTCATTTCGATATAGATCATCGTTAATATCGAACGCAAATAAAAAAAAAATGCCCCTGATTTGCAATATTACTTTCGAGCTGGGTGATAAGTGGGTAAGACGACGGGTCCGAAATCCAAGTTTCAAATCTAAGCCACACCAAGATGCCACTGCCGGGCCCCTGAGCAAGGCCCTTAACCCTTAACTTATAGTGTGTGTTCTTTACAGTGAATTGCTTGGGGCCCGAATAATTTATTAGTGTAATTAATACTTATATTAACTATAAACTTAAGTTGAAATCATTTTTTTTTAATGTAAAAAAAAAAAAAAAAAAAAGGACACTCAGTTTCAAGTCAAGTCCACTCGTTTTGTGAGAAACGTCAAATAAATAATAGGCCGACGCTAGCTAGCTGAAGATTTATAAAAAGGAAAAACAAGAAAAAGAAAAAAAGACATGACCTAAATTTCCGATTTTTCTAATTTCCCCATTTCAGTTCATTCGAAAGCATCAAAAAGAAATGAAAGAATGAGATTTGAGAAAGTATTTGAGAAAGTATTTGAGAAATCATTAAATTTACGGAATTTTAAATGCTGAATTAATATTAATAACCAGACAAAGAGAAAAAATAAATAAATCACACAAACCGCACCTTAAATCTTAAATCGGATTTGAAAGGGGGGGGGGGGGGGGGGGGGGGTGGGGGGGGGGGGGGGAATCAGTAACAAGAGGTGAAGAAGCCTTCTGGTAGTATTCATTCATTCATTCATCTTCTATCGCTTTATCCGATCTTCCCTTGGGTCACGGGGAGCCTGTGCCTATCTCAGGCGTCTATGGGCATTAAGGCAGGATACACCCTGAATGGAATGCCAACCCATCGCAGGGCACACACACACACACACACACACACATTCATACACTAGGGACAATTTTCCAAGGTGCCAATCAACCTACCGTGCATGTTTTTTGGACCGGGGGGAAACCGGAGAACCCGGAGAAAAAAAACCCTGAGGCACGGGGAGAACATGCAAACTCCACACACACATGACCGAGACGGGAATCGAACCCGGATCCTGGCGGTGTGAGGCGAGCGTGCTAACCACTAAACCACCGTGCCCCACCTTCTGGTAGTATTTTCATTTTTAAATTTCTTTCATTTCTAGTGTTTCAAAAGTATCTCGATTCCTCCGAAAAAATGTATATATTTATTTAAAAGTTGACAATAGAAATGTATTTAAATTGTTTTTTTGTTGTTTGGTGGCAGTTTGACGGTCCTCAGAAATAAATCGATCTTTAGTATCATTTCTTTCCATTAAATGGAATTATAATTTATTATATATATTTCTTTTTCTGTTTTATAGAATCTATTGTGGAGAGTGGGGGGGGGGGTATCTACATATTAAAGTAAAATGTGGATATTTTAATGTTGATATTTTTGATGTGCCTGTTGAGGTAGCGTTGTTTCACAGAGCAATTGGTGGTTTATTCTGGATAATCCAACCAAAAATGGAAACATAAATAAATAGCGTACAAGAATGATGTGTTTTTGTTCTTTTTTTTTTTTCAGGGATCTGAATTCTCATGGTTCTTGAAACAGGAAGTGTAAACGGGTAAAATAGTGAGAGAGAGAGAGAGAGAGAGAGAGAGAGGGAGGAAAGGTGAGGTGTGTGGGAGGTCCTCAGGTGTGCTGGGTTGCCAGTTCTTGGCCGATGAACCTGCGCAGACGCTCCAGGTACTGGCTGTACAGCTCGATGTCGTTATGCCCCGCCCCCTCCACCCACAGAGGCTCCACGGCTTTGGGGCAGCGCTCGTACAGGGCCAGGCCGTGCGAGAAATCAATCACCTCGTCCTCCGTCCCGTGGATGATCAACACTGGAGACGTGATCTTCGACACCTTCTCTATGCTGCAGGGTTGGAGGGAGAGAGGGAGGAGGGGGGATAGAGAGGGAGATGTTGGGAACGAGGGAGAGACAGGAAGAAAGGAGGAGTGGGAGAAAGGGAGAGAGAGGGAGAGACAGGGAGAAAGGAGGCCAGGGAGAGAGATAGAGAGAGAGGAAGGCAGACAGAAATGGAGAGAAAGGGGGAGGGAGAAAGGGGGAGCGAGGGAGAGAGAGGGAGAAAAGGGGAACGAGGGAGAGAATAACAGATAGAACATGTAATACACTCTTGCGTTTTTTCCCTGTATTTTGCTGTGCAGAAATAAACGAATAGCTCTAAACTGCAGGTGTGTTTCAGTGTATTGAGATTTGATCTCATCCCTGTGTGGATTGTGCTGGAATCCGAAAGCCGGAATGCAGGACTCACTTTGGGAAAGCGTCGAAGCAGTAGGTTTTCTTGGTGTCGGGGAAGGCAACCCGCATGCCTGAGGTGAGAGGAGAGTGCAGGATGACGGCCGCACACTCGTACCGTGACGCCAGGTCCACCGTGGGAACCGTGCCGATGCTCTGCCCGTACAGGATGATGTTCTCGGGGCTGATTCCGTATCTGAAAGGAGCAGAACACAGACAATAAAGCAGCGAAAGTGGGACCGCTCTCTCTCTCTCTCTCCCTCCTCTTTCGTGGTTCTCTTTCTGGTCTCCTCTTGAGGTTCCTGTCCCAAGCAACGTTCTGGTGAACTTCAAGCTCGCCTCCACCACCACAAGCAAGTCTCACTTCCTCCTTCTCAATCAGACTTGAGACGCAAACATCTGGCAGCTGGAAAACTCATGAGAATCACATGACCACAGGCTCGACAATCCTTATTTATAAACGACTGGGAGGTTGTTTATCATTCAAAAAAAAATACGACCCATCATGCTTAGAGCTTAATTTATCTAATAAGGAAATATGGACAGCTCAGGAGGGGCAGAGAAGAGGGGAGACGAGAGGAGGAGAGATGGAAGAGTGGAGAGGAAGGGAAAAGAGGGGAGCAGAGAAAGGAAAAGAAGATAGGAGAGGAGGAGGGGGGGGAAGAAGAGAGGAGGGGGTAAGAGAGGCGAGGGGAGGCGAGGAAGAGATGGGAATGAGATGAGAGGGGGAGCAGGAGAAGAGAAGGAGAGGTAGAAGACAGGAGAGGGGGGGAGAACGCACAGCTGAGTGTGAAGCCTTTATAATGATCTATACTGCAATAAACTCCTTCATTAAATCGTCACTACGCCTTTTAGGTTTAAAGTACACAGTCAATGGTACGCAAGATTACAATCATAAGCACACTGCTGTCGGTGCGTGTGTGGTTTGCATTGCGTTGCGTTACCGCGTGCGTAGGGCCTGCCACGCCGCGTCGATGTCCGCGTACAGGTTCTTCTCGGACGGTTTTCCGGTGCTCACGCCGTAGCCCGAGTAGTCGTAGGAGAAGATGTTGCAGTTGATGCGTGTTCCCAGGCCGATGTAGAAGCTGCTCATCTGTCCCAGATCTACAGCGTTACCGTGGGAGAAGAGAACGGTGAACCTGCCCAGGACACACACACACACACACACACACACACACATTTAATAACCTTAATACTGTCCATTTTTTCTTAAATGAATGTGTATTTTAACATTTTTTCATTTCTGATTTATTAACAAATACAGTCAGACTGATTATGGATGATGGATGGACACCTGACTTTCCACCCATATGTGGCTCTTTCCAGGAAGTGAAAAATGTATGCTGAGGCGAGGCACTTACCAAAAAGATGGGAAAGTTAATAGATGTTTGTGTTTCCAGGAGAAATGTGTGTTATGTGTTATGAGGCGACGTCGCTCATCACACACTATATACTGTCTTATAGTTACAACAGGTTTTGCTACCTGTTTTGAGACCAGCTCATTTTAAATAACATTCAAATGTTATTAGGTGGGAGGGGCTTCAAAGATGGTGGGGATAAATACACTGTTTTGGGTTTGTTTTTTTTTTTTTTTTACATTTTTGTTCTACAATCTGTATATCCTGTAAAGTTTCTGTCAATTCTATCCATTGTGGAAAAATGTTATAGAAAAATATTAAAATGCAATCGAAGTGAAAAATTAACAAAGCTGCCATAAAATACATACAAAGTGTTTTCATTGGGAATTATTATACAATAAAATTATACTATATTAATATAAACAATATATGCCAATTTTATACACTCACACACACACATATACACGTGTGTTTGTGTATTTAACTCTCCTCCACTGGTTACCTTTACAACACAGATCACACCCTGGATCAACATTTAACCCATCAAGTCTGTGTCTTAGTACTTTTACTTTCACAATTGTGTGTGTGTGTGTGTGTGTGTGTGTGTGTGTGTGTGTGTGTGTGTGTGTGTGTGTGTGTGTGTGTGTTAAACCGGATTACTGTGTTGTACAGTTATTAAACAGGAATGTGTTTTTATACACACTGCCTGCTTTGCTTCTTTAAAACCGAACATTCAGGTCCTACGTCGCTGCTGTAAAATATCATTGAAAGAGAGAAAGAACTAGAAAGGAAAGAGTAAAATATCATTGAAAGAGAGAAGGAAAGAGAAATGAGACCAGACGCTAGAGAACTAAACTAAACCCTGAACAGAAACTAAAAGACTTTCGGTGTAATTTCAGATCCTCTCTGTGTTTCAGAGTGCTTTTTACGGTTTTGATCCGCCCCTCTAAATAAAAATAAAAAAGCGGAATTCTGTTACTACAGCAACCCAATCACACGCCACCATTGGCCACGACTCGCTTTTCGTGTTCAGGGAGCATCAGCTGAAAGAGAGAGAGAGAGAGAGCAGAGAGGGGAGATGTGGAGCCGAGAGAGAGAAGAGAGAGAGAGAGAGAGAGAGAGAGAGAGAGAGAGAGAGAGAGATCCTCCAACACTGTGCTTCCTGTCTCCAGTGTATTCAGACATTCAACAATATAATTAACCTAGCTTTAAAAACAGCTACACACAAACACACACACACACACGTGTGCATGAATAACAAAAACAAAGATGACTGGGAAAGAAATCAGAGAGAGAGAGAGAGAGAGAGAGAGAGAGAAGGAAAATCTGAGAAGTGAAATATATCTATGGGCAGAAAAGAGAGAAAGAGAGAGAGATGGATGGATAAAAAAGAGAAAGAGTAAGAAAGACATGAATAAACAGACAAGGAGAGAAAGAAAGAAAAAAGATGATACACAGAGAGGGAGGAGGGGGAGAGAGGGGGAGAGGGAGAGAGAGAGAGAGAGAGAGACAGATAGGGATTGAACAGGGACGGAAGACCAAAAGCAAATAATAGAAAGAGGGAGAGGTACAGAGAAAGAAAGGTACACGGATAAAGAGACGGATGGACTGACTGAGAAAGCAACCGAGAGAAAGGAGAGAGGAGAGAAAAAGAAGGAGAGACAGGGACAATGGAAAAAGGAAATACGTGCATGTAAATGAGATGAAAAGGAAAGATGGATTTACATGTGAGGAAGTCTGGCGTCTGACCCCCGCGTGCTGTAAATACATTCGGAATATACAAAAACAGATAAGAGACGCGGACTACTCTTCCTTTTTGTTTTTTGTTTATGAAGGAAAGACTCACATTACAGTAACAGTAAAAGATATAAACTTGTAGTGTGTAAATAAATCTTGTGATGAAATGTAATTGACATCACAGTGTTATGGCTGGGCAATAAGGTCATATGGCATAGATCTCATAACACCTAACAGACATGATGGTATTATGACCAGTAATTGAATAAGCTATATGGTGTGTGTGTGTGTGTGTCTCACCGTGCTGTAGGAACGCAGCGGATGTACATGCATCCCACTCGGTTCCCTCGACTCGATCGCGTCAGGAACACTTCCGTGACGTCCAGCTCGCGCTGCGAATATTGAAACTCGGCGCGCTCCGTGAGATGGAGCTTCCAGCGCCCCTCTCCACCTCCTCCTGTTCCACCTCCTGCTGTTCCACCACCTCCTCCTCCAGTGCTACTTCCTACTGCACCTGCACCTCCTCCTCCTCCTGCAGCGCTGCCTCGAGAGCGGAGCCCGGGTGCCGTGGTGGAGGTGGTGGACACGGGGCCTGCTTCCAGATCGGGCAAGAGGGTGTAGGTGGGCTCGGGGGGGAGGAAGGCTAATTTAGCAGCTATACGGCTGGGGCACGGAGGACAACAGAACAGGCAACACAGCTCACTGACAGACAGGCCATTCATCGTCAACTGTAGGAGAGCGAGAGAGAGAGAGGGGGGGCAAAAGAAGAGACAAAGATGCTTTTAGTGATCCACAAAATGAGAGAAAGTGTGTAAGAAAAAGCAAAACAGATAGCCAGAGATAAATATACATAAAATAATAATAATAGAAAGAGAATTGGAGAGATATAAATAGAGAGAGAAAGAAAGAGAGAGAGAGATGATGTAACAGATGATTCAACAATGTCACTGTAAAGCCTCCTACAGGAGCTGCTGCTTCTCTGTAGATGAAGCACTGCTGTGTCTCCTACACTTGGATTAGAAACGGGAATAAGAATTGGCGGACTGGGGACGGCTGGGAGACGACGGGGGAGGGAGGGGGGAAGAGAGAGAGAGAGGAGGAGAGGGATAGAGAGAGAGAGAGAGAGGCTTAGATAGCGGGGAGAGAGAGAGGGAGGGAGGGGAGAGGCGGGCTGGGAGGGTGGAGAGAGAGAGAGAGAGAGAGGGCTGGGACAAGCAGGGGCGAGAGAGGAGGAGAGGCGGGGATGAGGAGGGGAGCGAGAGAGAGGAGGGCTGGGGATGAGCAGGAGAGAGAGAGAGAGAGAGGAGAGAGAGGGCTGGGGAAGAGCAGGAGAGAGAGATAGAGAGAGGACCGGGGATGAAATGGAGAGAGAGGAGGTCCAGAGATGACCCAGGCAAGGAGAGAGAGGCTAGGACCGGGGACGAGCAAGAAGAGGCGGGGGGAGAGAGAGAGAGAGAGAGACTTGGAGGAACCGGGGAGAGATGAGACAGAGAGAGACGGGCGTTGAGTAGAAGAGAATGGATAGAGCATACGGTCCGGAGAGAGTGGGTACTTATAGCGAGAGAGAGAGAGAGGGAGCTGAGAGAGAGAGAGAGAGAGAAGAGAGAAAGAGACCGGTGGTTGATTGGAACAGTAACGCCTCAATTTTTTGAGAAATAGACCGGGGTGGGTTTTTTGTCGGCAGTTATGAGCGTGGAGAGAGGGAGAGAGGGCTGACGGGACGAGTGGGACAACTCGAGTTACCAAGAGAGGAGAGATAGAGAGAGAGAGAGAGAGAGAGGACTACGGGGTTTGGGTTTAGAGTGGCGGAGAGGAGAGAGATAGAGAGAGAGGAAGAGCCTGAGAGAGAGACGTAGAGAGACATGGGAGGGGAAGATGAGGAGTGAGAGAGAGAGAGAGAGAGAGAGCTAGAGGATAGGATGGGGAGAGTTGGGAGAGAGGTGTTGAGATGAGAGTGAGAGAGGTTTTGAAGCAGAGATGGAGAGAGATGACGAGAGGGTGGAGTTTTCAGAGCTCGGGATGACTTGGGAGAAGCTACTTTTGAAGGAGATGAGGTGGAGAGACGGATACGCAGAGACGAGAGAGAGAGAGAGAGAGGAGAGAGATCGAGAGAGAGAGAAGCGAGAGGATCCGGAGAGATGCCGGAGAGAGAGAGAGATGACCCGAGGGGGAGAGAGAGATCTGGATGAGAGAGCTCAGAGAGAGTTGAGAGGAGGCCCCGTGGGAGAGCCGGGCCGCCACGGAGAGGGGAGAGACTGAGAGAGCAGAGAGAGACTGAGAGTTAGAGAGAGAGAGGAGAGGGAGACCTGGGGAATCCTAGACCGGGGACGAGTGGGAGAGAGAGGTGAGTGAGTATGAGAGAGATAGAGAGAGAGAGAGAGAAGAGACAAAGAGAGAGTTGAACGGGGTTGGGTTGAGTGGAGAGAGAGTGGGGGGGGGAGAGAGGGAGGAGAGAGAGAGAGAGGATCCGGGGACAGTGGGAGAGATGGGAGGGGAGAGGAGCTGAGAGTGAGAGAGCGAGAGTTGTTTGCGAGTTCTGTTGAGGATCGATCAAAAAGAGACTCTGGCCGAAGGAGACTTGGCTTGGGAGAATTTGGACGACGTGACGGGATAGGGAACCGGGGGGCGCGGACTCCTAAGGGTGAGAGTACAAATAAGTTAGCATCGGGGATTCAGCGAGAGACCCGAGAGAGAGAGAGGAGAGAGAGAAGGGACCGGGGACGAGCGGATGGAAACGAATTGGGAAGAGATTTCGTAACGAAATGGGAAACGGGGCGGGGAATAAAACAAAATGGGGATTCGGGGATCAAGCTGGGGACAAGAACAGAGAATGGAATGGAGATGAGGTGCTTTGCTTTTAAACATTTCACTCTCAGCCTTAACAGGGATGACATTATAGCTGGGCGGTGTGTCCTATAAACTGAATCTCCAAGTGAGTCAGGAACAGCCTCAGCATACACCACATTAATCATTAAACAATCATCATTACTCACTTTCACCGTCATTACACTCAATTATAAATTATAATATCATCATCTACTCCAAGAACACCGCAATCACGCTTAATAATAACTAGCCCTCTACAAGCACGCCATTATCGTACCCCGTATAAAACCCCTCCAGGTGTTTCTTTACGCCTTGTAATGTTTTTGCCAAGCCGAGGTCTACCTGTGGCTCATGAATAATTGCGTGGCAATGAAACGCTACCCTATGGACATGTTCAGAAGAGAGATCGAGGCCAGGCCCGGGAGTACACAATAAATTACCACAACAATAAATATTACACAGATGGTAAACATGTAATTAGTCCAAAATATATACAATAAATGCGATCTTCAAAATATTTTCAGCTTCACAAGACACCAGACACTCCTTCCAAAAGAAATGAGCACCTCAGCCATGAACCATGGCAACGGCAATTTTTACACACATGAGAATTAGAGATTTCTATAGAAATGAGAGCGTTAGAACATAAAGCTAAAACATCCTGTGGTGGGGTTAAAAAAAAAAATTAATCCTCCAACCAATCACAATGCAGCACCACTGAGGTATAAAAAAATACAAATATGGTCTCCAATTTACGATGGTTCAACTAACAATTCTTGAAGATGAAGAACCATCTTTTTATTCATCCATCTAGCTATCCATTCACCCAGTCAATATTTATTTATCAGTCGATTTTCCATCCATCAAGCTATCTATAAATGTGCCCCGCTATCCAGAGATCTACCTGTGCATCCATCCATCCCAACATCTATATATCCATCTATGCATCCATTCATTCAATTATATTTCTATGAATCCATCCATCATATATATATATATATGTATATATATATATATATATATATATATTATATATACATATACACACACACATACATACATACATCTACAATTAAAAAACACATGAATAAATAATGAAATATTACATAATACAAATCTCGTTTTGACTACAAAACACAAATAAAGTCAGATAGAAAATCCATTATAAATAAACAATTGCAGGAAGTGGAAATATTATATCTTATATGAAATTCGAATATAAAATAAAAGACTATAAATAAAACCCAAAGCCGGAAACGATATATATATATATATATATATATATATACTATATATATATATATATATATATATATATATATATATTGAGGTGAACATTATTCACCCTACCGTGTGATAAAGTAAAGACATAAAGAATATCTAAGATGTTTTAAATTAAGAACATTATTTACTCTTATAGAGACCGTTAAAGCCGGATGGTATCACTGCTCAGTGCTAATCAACAATGCTAGTTGTGAGAAATTCTAACCAGGCTAATGCTAATGCTAACCTGGAAACCCCGCCGACTCCTCAGACGATACGGGATAATGTGTTGGACATTTCCTCGTCTTCCTCCCGGGCAGGTGAACGCGGTGGTGCTGGAGCAGTGGCGGACAGAGTGTGTGTGACAGCGGCGGAAACACGAACGCGACACCGAGCTGTCATTGATTAGCCTCGATGCTAACGACGCGACAGAGACCCGAGCAGAACCAAGCTGTCTCACAGAACTAGTGCTGCCGCATCAGGAAGTGACGTGGAAGGCGGAAGTATCCACCATTTCACATCTCACCTGAACGCCGCCGTGTGGCTGTTTGTTTGTTTGTTTGTTTGTTTGTTTGTTTGTTTGTTTGTTTGTTTGTTTGTTTGTTTGTTGCATAGACTAGGTACTAAAATAAAACTGCATGAATTATATTAATAACCTCTTCAAATGTCCAAAATAATGACTGTAAAAAAGCAACGATGTTAATTAGCAAAACAATTAATAGTTCATTACAATTAATTAATTATCGCCTAAAATTAATAGAAAATTAATTTATATCTGAAATAGATTAATGAAATTACAAGGATTAAAATCTAATGTTTCTGATATGAAAGTTTGTAATATAGTAATGTAATAAAGGCGTCTATCACAAAATATAGCACAAGAATAAAGTCAGAGTTACTTAAAAAGTCACAACGTGTTGTTATTGTTAGTAGTATAGTATAACTATATACATGCTTTTGTTTTATGTATTTACATTTTAATTTTTTTTATTATTATAATTCCTCCTAACAGAGTTTAGGCTAATGGTATCCAAAGTCTGGAACCATGTGAACCAGTATTGATTTATTTATTGATAAAGAATTCAGTGCACTTTTGTATATCACTCTGGATAAGGGCATCTGTTGTATGTATACATTTAAAAATAAGTACTAGAAATAAAGTCTATATTATATGTAAGTGTTACTAATAAAGTTGGCATATAGTCTGGAAACGGTCTGAGGGGATTCATTTTCTACCGCTATATCCGATCTTCCCTCGGGTCACGGTGAGTCTGTGCCTATCTCAGGCGTCTATGGGCATTAGGATACACCCTGGATGGAATGCCAACCCATCGCAGGACACACACACACACACACATATACACACACATTCACACACTAGGGACAGTTTTCCAAGGTGCCAATCATCCTACCGTGCATATTTATGGACCGGGAGGAAGGAGGAGGAGGAAAAACCGGAGAACCGGAGAAAAAAACCCTGAGGCACGGGGAGAACATGCAAACTCCACACACACATGGCCGAGACGGGAAACGAACCCGGACCCTGGCGGTGTGAGGCGAACGTGCTAACCACTAAGACACCGTGCCCCCCTCTGTTGTATTTTTTCCCCTTTTTTCTGTTGTATTTTGTATATTTCACCTCTTTCTGAATTTGAACAGACTGGACACTTATTACCTGGTCATTTACCTGTGTAGTTTTATGTGTTTTTTTTTTTTTGTATTAAACTGTGGTTGTATTGAAACATCATGCTGATGTACAAAGTTTTTATTAAACTGCACAATCATGTTACTTTCTCTGATGTACAAAGTAGAACAGTTTATTAAACATTGCACAATGCTGACAGGGTCAGCCATGATACACACCCTGTGTTACTTTCTCTGCAATTTATTATTATTATTATTAATACATTGTTGTTTTTGCCGTTTTATTAATAAATCAGATAATTAATGATAATGATAGATAATTAATGTGAAAAGTGAAAACTTTGGATCATTTAGCATTTAAATAATCATGTAATCAATAAACACAGAAATGTGATTTATACATGATACATTCCAGCACAGTAAAATCCTTTCTTTGCATATCCCAGAGATGTTACAATAATAAAGCACCCCTTGGAACTAGGGTTAAGGACCTTGCTCAGGGGCCCCAAGAGTGGCCCGATACCAGGACTTAAGCTAGAACAATATAAACAGTCAAGAGTTATGATTAATTAATCAATGAATAGTCTTACTCATATTACCATGGCTAATGATTTGTAAGTTATTTAAAAGTAAAAAAAAACTGGGGTCACTCGAGCAACAGAGTGATCAAGAAAATAATGTAATTTTGTGTGTGTGTTTGTTTTAAAACAGGTTTTTCCGGATGCTCACCACACACACACACACACACACACACACACACAACACACACACACACACACACAACAACACCACACACACACACCACTTCAGTTCCGCGGCGCCGCTCTGACGTCAGACCAAAATGGCGGCGTCCTGTGTGAGAGGCTTGGGGAAGGTCGGTCGGCTGGTTATCCCCCGGCAGGAGTCTTCCCATCGGCGCATCCGGCGCTGGTTTCCGCGCGTCTATCCGTGCGAGTTTACAGCGGCTTTGCGGGCGCGGCGAGGCGGACATGGAGCGGCGGGGCGGCGGTCAGGTGTGTGTTCCTGCTCGGAGGTGGACTCGGGCTGTACCACACCGTGAAACACACGCTGCAGAGGCAGCACGCAGAGCAGCCCGAGGTAAGGCTGGGGTCATCATCATCATCATCATCATCATCATCATCATCATCATCATCATCATCATCTATCATTTATTATCATCATTTATCACCATCATCTATCATTTATCATCACTTTATTCATCTCAATAGTCCACAGTGCTACTAGGCGTTTCTACTGCCACACACTTATCCTAGTGGGTGGAGCGTAATTAATAATTTAATAATTCATTAAGTTTATATTTCGTTTTTCTAGACTCTTTACATTATGAGAGCGGGATATCCTCCTTATCCACCAACAGCATCTGATATATATATATATATATATCCAATTACATAATCTATGCATGTATCCATCCTATATATATATATATATATATATATATATATATATAATATATATATATATATATATATATATATATATATAATATAACATATGTGTGTGTGTGTGTGTTGTGTTATATATATATCTATATATATATATATATATATATTATATATATATATATATATATATATATATATAGGATGGATAGATGGATACATGCATAGATTATGTAATTGGATAGATAGATGGGTAGATGCACAGATATATAATTGGAAGGATGGAAGGATGAATGCATAGATAGATGATGGAAAAAGTTTAAGTTGGAAAATGTTCAATAAAGATATTTCGCAAAAAGTAAAAAAAAAAAAAAAAAAAAAGAGGCTGTGCATTGTATTTTCTCAGAATCATGAGTGTGTATCCAGCATAACAGCTCAAGGCTACTCCCTCCTGTTTTTTTTGTTTTTTTTTTTTCTTACATTTTTTTCTTATTTTTATTCCGCAGACAGGATCAGGAGCGGTGTGTGACTTGAAGCTGAAGCTGTATCAGTATAAGACGTGTCCGTTCTGCAGTAAAGTGCGAGTCTTCCTGGATTATCACGGCGTCCCGTACGAGGTGGTGGAAGTGAACCCCGTCATGCGTCAGGAAATCAAGTGGTCCAGCTACAGGAAGGTTCCCATCCTCATGATGAACGATAGTGTGGTAAGTATCCTAACGCGTGTGTGTGTGTGTGTGTGTGTGTGTGTGTGTGTGTGTGTGTGTGTGTGTGTGTGTGTGTGTGTGTGTGTGTGTGTGTGTTGAACTGCTTCTGTCTTTCTTTCCTTCTGTCTGGAGCAGCAGCTGAACGACTCGTCTGTGATCATTAGTTCTCTGATGACCTTCCTGATCAGCAGGTGAGTGTGTTAGAATATGAGTTAGAATATGTGAGTGTGACTTTTTAAGATAACAATCCGTTACAAACACACACACACACACACACACACACACACACACACACACGCTTCTCCGGCAGAGAGAAGAGCATTCCGGAGATCGTGTCCTGCTACCCGGAAATGAAGGCGACGAATGAGCGAGGGAAGGAAGTGATCGAGTTCGGGAATAAATACTGGCTGATGGTGGACGAGAACAAACACACACACGTCTATCCTGAGAAAACGTCCAGGCAGTGAGTCCCAGTAAAATCTCTCTCTCTTTCACTCACTCTCACCTGAACTTCTCTCGTATCTCTCTGTCTCTCTCTCTCTCTCTCTCTCTCTCTCTCTCTCTCTGTCACTCACCTCTCTCTCACTCACTCTCTCTCTCTCTCTCTCCTCTCTGAATCTCTGTCATCTCACTCCAGTCTCTCTCACCATTTCTTTCTCACGCAGTGTCTCTCTCTGTGTGTGTTTCTATTATATACATATCAGCCTGTCTGTGTCTCTATCTATCTATCTATCTATCTATCTATCTATCTATCTATCTATCTATCTATCTATCTATGTATCATATACACACAGTCCTTCTCTCTCTCTCTCTCTCTCTCTCTCTCTCTCAAACATACATATAATCAGTCTGCCTGCCTGTCTCTCTTCCTTATATACACTCTGTCCACCCATTCATCCATCCTATAAACACAGTCGACCTGTCTCTCTCTCTCTCTCTCTCTCTCTCATTTATTCACTCACTCACATACTCTCTCTCACTCTCATATTTACTTAATTGCGTTTATTTGTTCTCACCTTTCATATTTGAACTTTGTTCAAACAGGAGTTGAACAAATATTGAAACATGAAATATCAAATATTTATCACTTAGTTTTGAACATTTGTTTTTAAAAACATTTTAATCCTTTTATTATTATTATTATTATTATATTTATTATCGTTATTATTTATCTTTACCTTTACTTATAAGGCTATGATTTTACCTGCAGTTCAGTCAGTCTCTGATTCGGTGTGGTGTGTGTGTGTGTGTGTGTGTGTGTGTGTGTGTGTGTGTGTGTGTGGTGGTGTGGGTGTTGTGTGTGTGTGTGTGTGTGTGTGTGTGTGTGTGTGTGTGTGTGTGTGTGTGTGTGTGTGTGTGTGTGTGTGTGTGTGTGTGTGTGTGTGTGTGTGTGTGTGTGTGTGTGTGTGTGTGTGTGTGTGTGTGTGTGTGTGTGTGTGTGTTTTTAGAGAGGAAATAAAATGGCGGCGTAAATGGGTAGATGAGTGGTTGGTGCATCTCATCTCTCCGAACGTGTACCGAACCCCAGCCGAGGCTCTGGCGTCCTTCGACTACATCGTCCGCGAGGGAAACTTCGGCACCTTCGAAGGCTTTTTTGCCAAATATGTGGGAGCTGCAGCCATGTGGCTCATCTCTAAACGCCTTAAACACAGGTTCGCTAACACACCACAAAACACTTCAGCACTCAGTGAACGCTGCACGAAACACAGTCAACCCACCACAGCGAACAGCTGAACGCACTGCACAAAACACTTCAGCGCTCAGTGAACGCTGCACAAAACACTTCAGCTCTCAGTGAACGCTGCACAAAACACTTTCAGCTGCTCAGTGAACGCTGCACAAAACACTTTAGCTGTCAGTGAACGCTGCACAAAAACACTTTAGCTGTCAGTGAACGCTGCACAAAACACTTTAGCTGTCAGTGAACGCTGCACAAAACACTTTAGCTCTCAGTGAACGCTGCACAAAACACTTTAGCTGTCAGTGAACGCTGCACAAAAACACTTTAGCACAAAACATCTCAGCGTCAGTGAACGCTGCACAAAACACTTTAGCTGTCAGTGAACGCTGCACAAAACACTTTAGCTGTCAGTGAACGCTGCACAAAACACTTTAGCTATCAGTGAACGCTGCACAAATCACAGGCTCTGAGTGAAGGTAGCACAAAACATCTGAGCGCTCAGTATATGCACCACAAAACACAGCGGCGCTCTGTAAATGCAGTACAAAACACTTCAGCGCTCAGTGAACGCTGCACAAAACACTTTAGCTCTCAGTGAACGCTGCACAAAACACTTCAGCTGTCAGTGAACGCTGCACAAAACACTTCAGCTCTCAGTGAACGCTGCACAAAACACTTTAGCTGTCAGTGAACGCTGCACAAAACACAGGCTCTGAGTGAAGGTAGCACAAAACATCTCAGCGCTCAGTATATGCACCACAAAACACAGCGGCGCTCTGTGCGAAAACTTGCAGTGAACGTGCACAAAACACTTCAGCGCTCAGTGAACGCTGCACAAAACACTTCAGCGCTCAGTGAACGCTGCACAAAACACTTCAGCGCTCAGTGAACGCTGCACGAAACACTTTCAGCGCTCAGTGAACGCTGCACAAATCACAGGCTCTGAGTGAAGGTAGCACAAAACTTCAGCGCTCAGTGAACGCTGCACAAAACACAGCGGCGCTCAGTGAACGCTGCATAAAACACAGTGAACGCGTCACGGGTCCGAAAATGTAGCACAGAATTCCGCACTGGACGGCGAAGGAAGCGTCGGTTTTCACGTCGCGCAACATCCATCTGTTTTTGTTTGCTTTTTATTTGTTTATAACAAAATAATAATAACACAAGTAGCAGAGAATTTATTTAGAATTTTGAGAATTGAAAACTTTGCTTGTGAATGTTAAATTTGTCGGTTTTGTCTTTTACTTCCTGTTTACATTTTTTATGCCGCTGTAACTTTAAACTGTTGCTTATTTGTTTGTTTTTCTTTCCTCATGTCTTCAGACACAACCTGCAGGATGACGTGAGGCAGGATTTGTACAAGGCAGTGAATGACTGGGTGGCGGCCATCGGGAAAAAGAAAACATTCATGGGAGGAGAAAATCCCAACCTCGCAGATCTGGTAAACAAAAACAACAACAAACAACACCTTAGGACATCTATCTATCTATCTGTCTATCTGTTCACCTGTCTATCTATCTATCTATTCACCTATCTGTGCATCTATCTATCTATCTATCTATCTATCTATCTATCTATCTATCTGTCTGTCTGTTCACCTGTCTATCTATCTATCTATCTGTTCCTTCTGTCTGTCTGTCTATCTGTCTGTCTGTCTATCTGTTCTGTCTGTCTGTCTATCTATCCATCTATCTATCTATCTATCTATCTATTCACCTATCTGTGCATCTATCTATCTGTCTATCTATCTATTCACCTATCTGTGCATCTATCTATCTGTTATCTATCTATCTATCTATCTATCTATCCATCTCTCTATCTCTATCTATCTCTGTTCACCTGTCTATCTATCTATCTATCTGTCTATCTGTTCACCTGTCTATCTATCTATCTATCTATTCACCTATCTGTGCATCTATCTATCTATCTGTTCACCTCTATCTATCTATCTATCTATCTATCTATCTATCTATTCACCTATCTGTGCATCTATCTATCTATCTATCTATCTATCTACCTATCTGTGTATCTATCTATCTATCTGTGCATCTATCTATCTATCTATCTATCTATCTATCTATCTATCTATCTATCTATCTATCTATCTATCTATCTATCTATCTATCTATCTATCTATCTATCTTTGTATACCTTCTATCTATCTATCTGATCTATCTATTCACCTGATCTATCTGTGCTATCTATCTATCTATCTATCTATGATCTATCTATCTATCGATCCACCTGTCTGTGTATCTATCTATCTATCTATCTATCTATCCACCTGTCTGTGTATCTATCTATCTATCTATCTATTCACCTGTCTGTGTATCTATCTATCTATCTATCTATCTATCTATCTATCTATCTATCTATCTATCTATCTATCTATCTATCTGTCTATCTATCTATCTGTCTCTATATCTATCTATCTATCTATATATCCACCTGTCTGTGTACTTATCTATCTATCTATCTATCTATCCACCTGTCTGTGTATCTATCTATTCACCTGTCTGTGTATCTATCTATCTATCTATCTCACCTATCTGTATCTATATATCGATCTGATATCGCATCTGTGATATATCTATCTATCTATACCTGTCTGTGTATCTATCTATCTATCTATTACCTGTGCTATCTATCTATCTATCTATCCACCTGTCTGTGTACTTACTATCTATCTATCTATCTATCTATCCACCTGTCTGTGTATCTATCTATCTATCTATCTATCTATCTATCCTATCCTCTGTGTGTATCTATCTATCTATCTATCCACCTGTCTGTGTATCTATCTATCTATCTTTTCATTCATCTATTTACATGTGGAAGTTTTAATCTCTCTCTCTCTCGATCCTCTGTTTCTTCATGTGAATCCTGTAACTTGCAGGCGGTTTTTGGGGTTCTGAAGGTGATGGAGGGTCTCGAGTCTTTCGACGACATGATGGAGAACACGAAGGTGAAGAAGTGGTACAGACGCATGGAGAACGCTGTGCACCATCGCCCCGAATGACACACACACACACACACACACACACACACACACACACACACACACACCCAAGTGGGTGTGATGCAGACGTACACGAGTGTAAAATTATGTACAGAATATTCGGAATAAAATTCCCGATGAATTTAACGTCTGGTCTGAATCTCTTTGTAACGTCTCTCTCTTATTCCACGCTGGAAAAAAGAGAGACCAGCGAAAGTCCACCTTTCTTTATTTTCATGTTTTGCACCACACATCCCGGCGGGTTCGAGACACCTTTTCCCATTTTGACGGTTCCCGGCGCCACTAGCGGATCGGCGTGTTCCAAACAAACAACACACTTGGAGGGGAAAAAAACCGCCACACTTTGTATAATTTTAAAATAAACTTTGATTTTATTGTTTATACTTACTCTTACTCTTAACACCACACACACACACACACACACACACACACACCTAAATCCTTAATCAGGAAAAATATAATAATACTAAAATAGGGGTGGAGAACGGGAGTCTCCCAGTCGGAGTGATGGAGGAATAAACTTAATTTAAAGGACCAGTGAGTCAAACACTACGACTGCAGCGAGACATTTTTTAAAGAACATTATTATTATTATTATGCATAAATGCTCTATTCGAAATGGCCACATTGTATGTTTTCGACGTCGTGTGCAGCTCGGACGTTTGTTAGGACGTCTCTGATCACGACGGGAGACAGACGGAGAAATCGACGCATGTTTTCAACAGTTTTAGGAATGGAGGTGTAGTCATGTAACCTGTCACATGTATCTATTTATATTATATATATATTTATATATTATATATATATATATATATACATACACACATATCTATCTATCTATCTCATAAGGTCATATGAAACATGATGTATAAAAACTAAAAACAAATGGTCCTACTGCGATACGGATCGTATTCTGTAACTGCAAATAAAATAATAATTAATAGTACAAATCGCACCAAAACCCACCAGCAATTGAAACTATTGTGGCGCCTAATAACTGAATATGTGCAGTGCATAAATATGGGGGGGGGGGGATTTATGCAAATTCATATTTTTAAAATAATTAAAAAAAAAACCTACATTATGTATTGTTACATACATTACTGGAAATAGAATGAATCTACTTTCTGACATAAACAAGTGATGCATTAACCTTAAATTCGTGTGGGTGCAATTAATATCGGGTGTTTTAGGGGAACAAACTTCTGCAAAGATTTCAGGGGTGCAATAATACCTCAGTATAATGAAACTTACTGAGTTTGTGTGGAGAAGATACCTAATGAAGACCTATAACTAATAATGTTTACTTCTAAAAACAGGTTTATAAGCAACGGCTATAAGCTGTGGTGTTAGTAAACCCTCCATGGTCTAATAAGAAAAATATTCAGCCTCAGTTCCAAAAGTCTCACATTCCAAATCACCCTGAGAATAAATGCAGTATTATAACATCGAATCCTTTTTGGATGCTTTAATAAATGAGCTCCACTTTTAAATAATGCTGATAATTCGATATCTTATTCAAACTGTACTAGGGCTGAACAATATATCAAAAAAATCGTTATCGTGATTATAGTATATGCGATATTCATATAGCCAAGAGTGGCGATAAATGCATCTTGTGTCAAGGATTTGTGTGTTGCATGCTTAGGTTGTCCAAATTTGACCAATCAAATGGGACCTTACTATCTTTAAACCCGCCTCCCAAGTAGGCGATATTATACTATTGGCTAGACTGGGCCAGAAGAGTCGATTAATCTTCTAGCTCTACTATTACCTGTTTATTTCAGTACTATATATAAATATATAAATATACATATACATATAAACATATAATATATATATATAGATATATATATATATAAATATATTTCTATATTTATATATATATTTATAATATATATATAATCATATATATAAAAAATATATATCTATATATATAAATATATATAAAAATATAAATGTGTATATATATATATATATATATATATATATATATATATATAAATATAAAGCTACAAAATGTCTCTATAGGAAAATGCTACATCACAAACAATATCGTTATCGCAATACACATCACATTTTCCTAATATCACGCAGCCCTAAACAGGTCCCTGGTTGCTCATTTATTTTCACAATAATGTACATTTCGGCACGTTCTCGATCAAACTTGACCCGAAAGCATTGCACAAGTTGTGCTGTAACTACAACCAGAAGGTTTTCTATGATACAATGCTTTGATTTATTCGTGTTCAAAAAAAAAGGGAACAAAAATGATAAACTATACAAACTATTCGGGTATTATATGCACATTCTCGATACAAGGTACTGAATATTTCCTGAAGACCAAATCCAGGTTAAAGCCATTTCAGTTTGGAAGGCAGAGGGAGATTAAATTATAAAAATGTATCTGATAATGCGTTAGCGTACGGTCATTAATACCATTCATAATTACCAACAAATCACCTCTTGATGTTTATTGCTCCGCCCCCTCACTTGATTGACAGCCACGATCCTATTCATTAAAAAACAAAAAAAGCTGCTTGTAGACATGAATCCAGACGCAACCATAAAAGCAAGAAGTGGCTGACTCGAGAGAAGGCTGTTTTTTTTTTTGGTTGGGTAAAAACTTTCCATAATTAAAGCATTGTAGCCTTAAATCACTGATGCTAACCAAGAGAAGAAAAAAAAAACTAAACTATGACGTCTATAATAGAAAAAAAAAAGCTGAATACTGTAAAATCTCTACCTATAACGCCACTCTCAGATTCACACTTATCCTTCACGTCTCTGCTTGGGTATGAGAAGCAGATTAGCATTGTATATGTACGTATTAGAAAACATATACGTAGCTTTATTAAGTATTCTCTGATCTTCGTCCGAGCGCCAACGTCGTCCTGCTCGATTAAAACTCGATTGGATAAAGGAGTCACGTTACACGCACGCACACACGCAGAAAAATTGTGTTTATAATCGCCACATTGTGATGTTCAGGAAAAGCATTCGTTCTGCGGATTGAGACGCGGCGTATAAACAATGCTCTACTGAGAAAGAAGAAGAATCGTCCGATATCACCGTCTTCCTTTCGCAGATGCCGATTTCCTGCGAAAGGAAAATATGGTGTGTTGGCGAAGACTGAAGATAAAAATAAAAACAGCTGGAGACTTGATGTGTCCGGCGTTCGCTGGTCTGCTGGTGATCAGGAATAACTGCGGTCAAGAAAAGACGCCCAAAGTCTCCGATGTGTGCGTTTGTGCTTCGGTTCAATGGATAGTCTCTTGTCTGTGGCTCAAACTGCGTCAGATAAGCAAAAAAAAAAAAAAAAAAAAGACAAATCTCCCACGTCAAGGAAAAAAAACACACACACACACACACACACACACACACACACACACACACACACACACACGCGCACACAAAAAACCTTGCGAAAAAACGAATGAAATAATAAATAGGATGCAATCTCACAAATTGAGCCAACTACAATATATTAATATAGATCCTCTGATATCGCTTTCATACACTCAATCAGGAGGGAAAGGAAAGGAAAAAAAAATCTATCTATCATTCGTTCACTAAAAACACTCGATCGTCCATCGTGGAAAATAATAGAAAGGCTAAAATAATGGATGGAAACTCCGTCTGCACGCCTCCACGTGACCCCTTTCTCAGAGGTTGTGCACAAAAAAAGTAAAGTAAATGCACCACCGCTCCCACACACACACACACACACACACACACACACACACACACACACGGCAAATAAGTCTATGAGCGTATCAGGGAAGACGTGGGGTTTCGGAGTGGGATGTATGCAGAGAGTCGTCCTACTGCTGGAGGAAAAGAAAAATGGAGCCGAATCAGAAATCGGTGCCGCCAGCGTTCGGATGAAACCTGCACGTCGCCTGTAACAGTGCGTGTGTGTGTTTTTATTCAGTCCTCATAACTTCTGGATCTTTTCTGCCACTACGATGGGGTTCTCTTTGCGGATCTGAGCGGCTGCGGCCCCTCTGTAGTCGTACGGACAGTCGTGTTTGTCCGAGTAGCGGTGGATCGCGCAGAACAGGTTACCGCAGCGACAGTCGAAGCCTGGGGAGGAAGGGAGGGGAGGGAGAGAGAGATAGACAGAGTATGTGTTTGTGTGTGTGTGTGTGAGAGAGAGAGAGACAGTGAGTGTGTGTGTGAGACAGAGACACAGTGTGTGTGTGAGAGAGACAGACAGTGTGTGTGTGAGAGAGAGAGAGAGGATGGCAGTGTGAGAGTGTGAGTGAGTGAGTGCGTGCATGCGTGAGTGCGTGCGTGCGTGAGCGCGTGAGTGAGTGCGTAAATGCGTGCGCGCGAGTGTTTGTGAGAGAGCGTGTGTGTGATCGAGATAGTGAAAGAGAAGGAGAGAGAGACAGTGAGAGAGAATGTGTGAGAGTGAGTGCGTGTGTGTGTGCGCACACGCGAATGTGTGTGTATGTGTGTGTGTGAGAGAGAGAGAGAGAGAGAGAGAGAGAGGCAGTGTGTGAGAGAAAGTGTGTGTGAGAGAGAGACAGTATGTGAGAGAGAGTGAGTGTGTGAGTGAGTGCGTGTGTGTGCGCACACGCGAATGTGTGTGTATGTGTGTGTGTGAGAGAGAGTGTGTGAGAGAGACAGTATGTGAGAGAGAGAGAGAGAGACAGAGTATGTGTGAGAGAGAGGCAGTGTGTGAGAAAGAGAGAGGTAGTATGTGAGAGAGAGTGTGTGTGTGTGTGTGTGTGAGAAAGAGAGAGAGAGACAGCGTGTGAGAGAAAGAGAGAGGCAGTATATGAGAGAGAGAGAGAGTGTGTGTGTGTGTGTGTGTGTGTGTTTGAGAGAGAGAGAGGGGCAGTGTGTGAGAGAGAGAGAGGGAGAGAGGCAGTGTGTGAGAGAGAGAGTGTGTGAGAGAGAGAGAGAGAGTGTGTGTGTGTGAGAGAAAGACAGAGGCAGTATGTGAGAGAGAGAGTGTGTGTGGGTGTGTGTGTGTGTTTGAGAGAGAGAGGCAGTGTGTGAGAGAGGCAGTGTGTGGGAGAGAGAGAGAGAGAGACAGAGTGTGTGTGTGAGAGAAAGACAGAGGCAGTATGTGAGTGTGTGTGTGTGTGTGTGTGTGTGTGTGTGTGTGTGTATGTGAGAGAGAAAGAGAGAGAGAGAGAGAGGGGGGGGGGGGGGGTAGGTGAGGGTCAGAATATGTAACAGTTAACAATGATAATCTTTGACATGTGATAAATATTTGTCCATTCAGAGCTACAGTAAATTTTGGGGAACATCCGTGAGACTGAAGTTTCTGGTTCCACTTACATTAGAGTCGCTCACCTGCCTCTCTTTTTTTCTCTCTTGAAGTTAATAAGACACAAAAAAGCAGCTTGTTATAAAGAGGTCTGGAGCGTAACCTCTGCTCCAAAACTGTCCAAACCCCCGAGAGAAAGTGCCGACACTGGAGACTCCTTCCGCACGCAGCGGCCTCATTATTACGAAACCCGCGACTGCGTTCTACGGCAGCGGCAACGCCGTCTGACCAATCAGAATCCAGAATTTGTTCGTTTTGAATCGTTTACTAGGAAGTAAAGAATGTCAGGATTTTTTTCCCCAGATGAAGATCCTCCAGAGAAGAAAAAAAAAACCAACCCCATAAACTAAATGAACTGGTTCCTGTGTATTCATTCATTAACACAAATATTCTACACAAGTGTGTTTCCCGCGGTAGAACTTACCCGTGAGTCCTACTTTTTTCCTGCAGGTGAAGCAGCGATTCCTCTTCTTGCTCTTGTCCGGAGTCTGATCTCCGTCTGAGGAGGCCTGAGCTGCCTCTGTGGCAGGACCTGAGAGGGAAAATAAACCAATTAGAAAGAAACGAAGCAGAATCATGGAGGTTTGGTGATTCCTGTAACAGGGATGCGAAATAAAAGTAATTAATTAAATAAATAGTGACCTGTGCTTTTGGACGATGCTTCATCTTCCTCTTCCTCCTCGGGTTCTGCTCGGTCCGAGTCGGTTGCTGTGGAGTCCTGGGAGATGCTCATGGCGGTCATCTGCTCAGTGACTGGACCGGATGAGCTGCTGTAACATCACACATGCGTGTGCACACACACACACACACACACACACACACACACACACACACACACACACACACATACACACACAATTACCCAGAGATCCAGGTACATGAATGTGATTGGCCGGACGTCGGACATTCAGACCCACGTAATCAATTAAAGCGCCATTATACTTTTTTTCCCCCAAAAGAAAGAAGCAGACAGGGACAAAGGGGAAGAGTTGATGGTAAGAAAAAGTGAAGGAAAGTGAGAGTGAAATAGACAGTATGAAAGAATGCAACAGACCATGTGAGAGTCAGATTGCGAGTGTGAGGGAGACCGTTTGAAAGAGAGGGTGAGAGACAAAAGCAGAGTATAATGGGAGAAAGTGTGTGAGAAAGAGTGAGAGAGAGAGAGAGAGAGAATGCGAGTGTGGGAAAGGGAGCACGAGACGGAGTGTGCAGGTGCAAGATAAATAGATAGTGAGAAAGAGAGATAGATAGAGAGCGCAAGAGAGAGATCGGGTAAGAGCGAGATAGAGTGCGAGATAGCAAGAACAAGAGATAGATATATATATATATATATATATACACGTATAATATATATATATTATATATATATATATATATATATATATATATATATATATATACATATACACACCGTAAATTCTGGACTATAAGCCGCTACTTTTTTCATAGGTTTTGAACCATGCGGCTAATAATAAGGTGCGGCTATTCTGCAGATTTTTTCCCGACCGCTAGGGGCTCTAACCGGAATTAGAATCAAAACTAACACAAAATAAATGCAAAGAAGAAGAATGCGCTAGTTCCTCTTTAGCAGATATAAGTGGGTAGAAGCGGATAGAAGGAGGACAAACTCTATCTTTACAAGGTTAAGGTGACGTCATTTCACACACAGGAGAAATGAAGATAAATACTGTAAATAGCGCTTATTTTCTCTTGGTTCTGTCCCGTTTTAATCAGCAAAGTTGCTGCTCGGTGCTCTCTCTCGCACTCACGCGCGCGCACACACACGCACACACACACGCTTCTTAACCCCTCGCCCCCCGCCCCCCCACACACACGCACGCACGCACACACACGCACAAATCAGCCAAAGTTGTTCTTGATTTTCTCTCTCCCGATATAAGACCGGTTCACTCTACAATCCCCGTCCGGGCTCGTAGCACATACCTAGTGTCGCGGACACGGACGCTCGATATATGTTTATGCCTTACCTTTGTCTGTTCCCGATTCACGGACTTCCAAGCTCCAAGTCTCCGGTACTCCCGGTACCACGGCGCGCAGAGCGCAAGGCTCCCTAGCCTGTCTGGCCGCTCCGTATGAGCGGCGTCTCCTGAGTTCTTTATTCTAATAAATCCTGTTTTGTATGAATTCCGGATCTCCGCGTCTCTGTGCAGCGTCCACCGTTACACCGTGTTAAAATACAGGTTAGGAAAGGATCTATTTAGGTACATACATGTACATTTACAATTCAAAGCGGAGCGGATGCGGCTTGTATGCAGGTGCGGCTTATTTATGAATTTTTTGGGTTTTTTTTTTCAAATAGAGCGGATGCGGCTTATATGCAGGTGCGCTTTATAGTCCAGAATGTACGGTGTGTGTGTGTATAGATATGAGAGAGGAGAGAGAGAGAAGAGAGAGAGAGAGAGAGAGAGAGAGAGAGAGAGAGAGAGAGAGAGAGAGAGAGAGAGAGAGAGAGAGAGAGAGAGAGAGAGAGAGAGAGAGAGAGAGAGAGAGAGAGAGAGAGCTATCTACATGAAGGTGGGATTTACAATAATATTATAATTATTGAAGACATTTATATTAATTAAAGACATTTGTTTTTACTGTTGATCTACTAAAGTCTACCTGGTCTCTTCTGATGGAGCCACTGTTTCTGAGACGGGGTTAGGGTCCGTCTCCACTGTTACAGCGGGGGCTCCTGTAGACCCTGACGGTGAGGTAGCGCCTTAAAGAGGATAAAAATAATAATAAAGACAAAAAAAATAAACAAGGTAATTTACACAGGGGACTAAAATATCGTCCAAGTCCAGTATGATAACCTGATTGGATACCCCCCCCCCATCTCTGTGCTCACCTTTCTCGCCTGGGGGGCTGCTCCTGCCGCCCACCTGCTGCCTCTGCAGGTGCTCCTTATAGCACACGGAACACATGCCATTGTTGCGAGGGTTTCCATAAAAGCCGCATCCCGTGGTGCAAAGCATCGGAACCTGCGTCTGGTTCGTCTCCTGAGCCATCACTCGCTCTCCGAGGGTAACAGAAAGGGAGGGGTGAGGGTGAGAGGGCAGGTCTGAGGGGATACAGTTTTCGTGTTAGAACATGGTGCAGATCCGGATCATGCTACTATAATGAGGGTACCATAAAGGGCAGGGACGATGCGTTTCATACAAAACATCAAACTGATCACAAATATCTTCACCATCTACACAACAACTGACACAGTGGACACACAGCCAGACATTTCTATACACACACACACACACACACACACACACACACACACACACACACACACACACACACTCAGGCATTTCTCTACACTAACACACACACCTGGACATTAGCCCTACATTAACACACACATTTCTCTACACTAACAAACACATTTCTGTACACTAACACACACACACTTTTCATTACACTGACACCCACACATTTCTCTACACTAACACACGCGCACACACATTTCTCTACACCAACACACACACACACACACTCACACACTTCTCTCCACTAACAAACACACACACATTTCTCTTCACTCACACACGCACACTTCTTTACACCAACACGCACACAAACACTTCTCTCCACTAACACATACATTCTTCTACAAGAACACACACTTCTCTACCCTAACACACACACACACACACACACACTTCTCTCCACTAACACACACACACTTCTCTCCACTAACACATACACACACATTTCTCTCCACACACACACACACACACACACACACTTCTTTACACCAACACGACACACGACACACAAACACTTCTCTCCACTAACACATACATTCTTCTACAAGAACACACACTTCTCTACCCTAACACACACACACACACACACCTTTCCACTAACAAACACACACTTCTCTCCACTAACAAACACACACACATTTCTCTCCACTCACACACACACACACACACACACACACACACGCACACTTCTTTACACCAACACACACACAGACACTTCTCTCCACTAACACATACATTCTTCTACAATAACACACACACTTCTCTACACTAACACATACGCACACACATTTCTCTACACATTTTTCTACACTACACACATTTCTCTACACCAACACACACAACCACCCCTGGACATTCCTCAGAACTAACACACACACACACACACACACACACACACACACACACACACACACACACACACACACACACACCTGGACGTTTCCCCAACACAAACACTTTTAACACTCTTTACACTAACACACACTGTGTGATATTTCTCTATACACCCCTAGACCTTTATTTGCACGGGCACACTCAAATTCAACTGAACATTCCTCTACACTAACACACACACACAATGAGTACATACCCCCTCCCTCTCTCTCACACACACACACACACACACACACACACAGCACAACATTACTCTACACTACAACACACAAAAAACAAATGGGTATTTCTCTACACACCTGGACATTTCTTTCCACTATCTCGCATTCTCTCTCTCTCACACACACACACACACACACACACACACACACACACACACACAGTCATCTCTTTATCTCTTCCACATAAGAAAATGAAGCAAACCAAATGACAGACAAATAAGATACTCAGTTAAATCACATTTAGCTGCTTACTTTCTCACACACACACACACACACACACACACACACACACACACACACACACACACACTTTATGCGGAATAAACCTGGTGAGCGTGCCATCAATTATGTTCACATCTGTACATTGCTATACACTTCAGCTTACATATTTGTATTCAATACTTAAAGTAATAACACTTTAAAAAACTAACGGATGACAAAAAAAAAAAGATTAAGTAAAACAGAAAATAAAAAGCCACGAGTGTGTGTGTGTGTGTGTGTGTGTGTGTGTGTGTGTGTGTGTGTGTGTGTGTGTGTGTGTGTGTGTGTGTAACTACAGTGATAGTTCGGTGCGTTAGCATTAGCCCACCGTTAGCGCTCCCTTTTCCATGGCTGGTTGGCTAAACAAATCAGGTTTTATCCGAAAGTAAATAATAACTCGTTTTATTGTTCAATGTTAACATATTAATAAACAGAGTGTTTACCTGTAATTTTGTTGAGGTCAGGGGAAAATGAGAGCCGCGAATCCGGAGCTAATCACCGGGTCGGTGCTAACGCGGCCTTCGCAGCGCCGAGCAGCCCGTCCGCCGAAACGACAGTGCTGCCGCGTCCCAAATTCACCATCCTTCTAAGCCTGACCGCGCACACTAGGGCTTAAGGTTAAACGAATACAGTTAACAGCCTATATAGTGCACTCCTTGAGCAAGTATGAGTCATTCGGACGTTAACCATCGAGCTCGGTGACTACAGCAGTAGTGTAGAGTTACAGGCTGCAGAAGTGAAGGAGAGAAATAAAATGTTTATCTCTGTTGACTTACTTTAATCACGATTTAAAGTATAAAATAAAAAACACCATAAAATATTAACATATGTACTTCATTGTCCGTTTAGATTGTTTTCATATAAACCAGAGCTGCAGCAACTAATCAATAAAAGATAACCAATAATAATACATTTATTTTGCTTTGTTTAATTGTTTGTATTTTTTTTGCCCCTTTCTGTTTTCCATTCTTACTTTTATTCTTAATTTTTTTCCGTTTTTATTTTCGTTTGATTGTTAGTTTGCATTTTATTTTTTAAAATTAGACTTTTATTTCGTTGTATTAATTTGCATATACACATTATTATTATTATTTGTATACATATTTACATATTTATATATCATTAGATTTAGTCATTATCATTAGACTAGTTTATTATTATTAGACCTTTTTTATTTAAATATAATTGCTTCATAATTAACCAATTTGATAAGTAATTATTTGCACCCTTCATGAAAACATTCGTTGTTGTCATCAGCAAATATTACTGAAATATGAATATTCGACAAATCATTTAAATGAATAAGAAATAATAATGGTCCAAATATGGACCCCTGAAGACCCCAATGAGGTTGTTTCGCTGGAAAAGCAACCCTTAAAACAAGTAAACTGTCTTCTATTAAGAAAATTAATCTTTCATCCATTTAAAAGTAGGAAGAGGAAAATGTATAAAACATATATACATTTTACAATCACATATTATAATGAACGAAATGAAAAGCTTTTCACAAGTCTAAAAAAATACTACAAGTATATACTTTCTTGTCAAGTGCAATGTAACCATGTAAACATGGCGAAGCAAAGCCATATAAGTAGAATGTACTTTCTTTTTGGAATCCATATTGATGTTTGAAAAAACAAATAAATACTTTGAAAAAATATTTAATACTTAAACACTATTTAAACTTTTCAGCAACATTCATTCATTCATTCATTCATTTTCTACCGCTTTATCCAATCTTCCCTCCGGTCACGGGGAGTCTGTGCCTATCTCAGGCGTCTATGGGCATTAAGGAAGGATACACCCTGGATGGAATGCCAACCCATCGCAGGGAACACACACACACACACATATTCATACACTAGGGACAATTTTCCAAGGTGCCAATCAACCTACCGTGCATGTTTTTTGGACCGGGGGAAACCGGAGAACCCAGAGAAAAACCCCCTGAGGCACAGGGAGAACATGCAAACTCCACACACACATGACTGAGACGGGAATTGAACCTGGATCCTGGCGGTGTGAGACGAACGTGCTAACCACTACGCCACCGTGCCCCCTTTTCAGCAACATTTTTAATAATAATCATAATAATAATAATAATATAAAAACAGGGAATTGAACCCTGACTAGCACCACTCCTGCAATCACAGTCATGCACTGTCCCACAGAGCCGATTGGAGTGTCTTTAGCATGTCCGAGAGAGATAGATAGAGAGAGATAGAAAGAGAGAGAAAGATAGAGATAGAGAGAGAAAGAGAGATATATATATATATATATATATATATATATATATATATATATAGATATATATATATATATATATATATATATATATATATATATATATATATATATATATATATATCTATATATATATAATATATATAGATATATATATATATATATATATATATATATATACACACACAAAACAGCCCAAAGTATTCTTAAAGAAACACGCCTAGGTGGGATTCAGGTGCTTGCTAACCCACTAACTAACCCACTGAGCCATTGGGAGGGGACACGAAGCATGTGTTTTCTTGAATCATGTCATCTATTAGACAAATCTGTTAGCTCTGTCTACCGAATTTAATAATTCTATGTGCAAGTGTGTACGAGCTAGAGACATGCGCGGGACGGTTTTTGTCCCGCTCCAGCCAGCAATGTTTACGTTTTATTAAGTTAAGTTTCATTCATTCATTCATCTTCTACCCCTATATATCCGATCTGCCCTCGGGTCGCGGGGAGTCTGTGCCTATCTCAGGTGTCTATGGGCATTAAGGCAGGATACACCCTGGATGGAATGCCAACCCATCGCAGGATACACACACACACTCGCATTCACACACACATTCATACACTAGGGACAATTTCCCAAGGTGCCAATCAAGCTACCGTGCATGTTTTTGGACCGGGGGGAAACCGGAGAACCCGGAGAAAAAACCCCTGAGAACACTCCCCGCAAACTCCACACACACATGACCGAGACAGGAATCGAACCCGGACCCTGGCGGTGTGAGGTGAACCGTGCTAACCATTAAGCCACCGTGTCCTAAGTTAAGTTTATAAAATGTTATTTTCTCCGGCAGGTAAAATGTAAGGCTCCCGACCTTGTGCCTGTATATCAGTTATTTAAATTTTAGTCTCTAGTACAAGCTATACAGCTAAACTTTTCAGGTGATTCCAGTGGGCCTTGTATCCCGTATGTGCCACGCCCAGAGCTGAGCCTCACTGACGTCCAAAAGGCCGTAAATAAATAAATAAAGCCAAGGAAAACAAGAGGCTCCTGTGCTCGATTTTTTTTTCTAAAAACAATAATTAAGACAGTAATGTGTACATTAGAGGCATTTGGAAGTGGAATTCTACACAAACATTCATTCATTCATTCATCTTCTACCGCTATATCTGATCTTCCCTCGGGTCACGGGGAGCTTGTGCCTATCTCAGGCGTCTATGGGCATTAAGGCAGGACACACCCTGGATGGAATGCACACACACACACACACACACACACATTCATACACTAGGGACAATTTTCCAAGGTGCCAATCAACCTACCGTGCATGTTTTTGGACCGGGGAGGAAACCGTAGAACCCGGAGAAAAAAACCCTGAGGCACGGGGAGAACATGCAAACTCCACACACACATGGCCGAGCCGGGAATGGAACCCGGATCCTGGAGGTGTGAGGCGAACGTGCTAACCACTAAACCACCGTGCCCCTTCTAAACATACATTCATTCATTCATTCATCTTCTATACCCCGTTCTAAAACCGCTTTATCCGATCTTCCCTCGGGTCACGGGGAGTCTGTGCCTATCTCAGGCGTCTATGGGCATTAAAGCAGGATACACCCTGGATGGAATGCCAACCCATCGCAGGACACACACACACACACAATCACACACACATTCACACACTACGGACAATTTTCCAAGGTGCCAATCAACCTACAGTGCATGTTTTTGGACCAGGAGGAAACCGGAGAACCCGGAGAAAAACCCCCTGAGGCACGGGGAGAACATGCAAACTCCACACACACATGGCCGAGCCGGGAATGGAACCCGGACCCTGGCGGTGTGAGGCGAACGTGCTAAACACTAAGCCACCGTGCCCCACCTACACATACATATTTATTGTTGTTTTCCAGGTACTAAATGGTGCATGTTTGTTATGCATTTTATTTCTTATGTGTGCTTTGCGCTCTGGAACGGGCGTATGAGTTTTATTGCATGGATTAAACATCATTACATTTGCCATATGACGGAAAATTATAATAAAATAACCAACAACAATAATAATAGTAATAATAATAAACACTTCAGACAGACATTCTCAGAGTGGTAAGGCCTTCGCTTATATACTTCGCCGTATACTTTGACAATTTTCAAGCCTATCCACAACCACATCCAATAACCACAACCACAACCTATTGTTGTTATTGTTTCTATTTCGATAACTTATGAATATATAAAGGTTCGGGTAGAGATGATGATACCGGTTGATATAGATATGTACGTTTTCTTTAAAATCTCCCTGCTTGATTTTCACATTGGTTTCATCAAAGGGGGCGGGGCTTGGACTTTAAAACAGAGCCTTGGTACACGGTTAATTCACCGAAGCTATTTTACCTACTGCAGAAGAAGCACATCCATCCATCCATCCGATTTGCAGAACCTGTCAATCCTCCTTCTAACAGGGAACTGAACCCTGATTAGCACTGCTCCTGCAATCATAGTCATGTACTAACCCAGTGAGCCATTTGGAAGGGGACATGAAGAATGTGTTTTTTTAGCCTCATGTCATCTATTAGACAAACCAGCTCAAAATGAACTTAAAGAAACAAGCCAAGGTGGGATTCGATCCCACAAAAACTTGCGATTCAGGCTCGTACCAGAAAAAACCCACTGAGCCATTTGGGGGAGGGATGTGGAGAAGGTGTTTTATTTGAGCATCATGTCATCTATTAGACAAAACGGCTCAAAATTAACTTAAAGAAACAAGTCAAGGTGGGATTTGATCCCACAAAACAGAACTAACCCACTGAGCCATTTGGGAAGGGATGCAGAGAAGGGTTTTTTTTTATTAGCATCATGTCATCTATTAGACTATTTTTTTTATTTACTTTTGTTGAATACTTAAACATTATTTAAACTTTCAGCAGGCAACATTTATATATATATATATATATATAGTATATATATATATATATATATATATATATATATATATATATATATATCTATATATATATATATATATATATAATTGTCCTTCTAACAAGGAACTGAACCTGCAATCATAATCATACACTAACCGAGTGAGCCATTTGGGCAGCCTACCGTGCATGTTCTGAGGCACAGGGAGAACATGCAAACTCCACACACACATGCCCGAGACGGGAATCGAACCCGGACCCTGGCGGTGTGAGGCGAACTATAGCTAACCACTAAGCCACCGTGCGACCTGTATATATATATATATATATATATATATATATATATATATATATATATATATATATATATATATATATATATATATATATATATATATATATATATATATATTCATTCATTCATCTTCTAACGCTTTATCTGATCTTCCCTCGGGTCACGGGGAGTCTGTGTCTATCTCAGGCGTCTATGGGCATTAAGGCAGGATACACCCTGGATGGAATGCCAACCCATTGCACAGGGCACACACACACATTCATACACTAGAGACAATTTTCCAAGGTGCCAATCAACCTACCGTGCATGTTTTTGGACCTGGGAGGAAACCGGAGAACCCGGAGAAAAACCCCCTGAGGGACAGGGAGAACAAATTCCGCACACACATGGCCGAGACGGGAATCGGAAACCCGGATTCCTGGCGGTGTGAGGCGAACGTGCTAACCACTACGCCACCGTGCCCCACCTACACATACATATTTATTGTTATTTTCGAGGTACTAAATGGTGCATGTTTGTTATGCATTTTATTTCTTATGTGTGCTTTGCGCTCTGGAACGGGCGTATGAGTTTTATTGTTTATATATATATATATATATATATATATATATATATATATATATATATATATATATATAATATATATATATATATATTATATTATTTATTTATGTATTTATTTATTTATTTATTTATTTATGTTTTATTCTTGACAAAATTGAATATCTGATTTAAAAATAAAATCTAATAAAAGTGATATTCAAAATGTGCTTTATAAATCAACAAATAAATGAACGATTCGATAAATAAAATCGAAGCGTTCTATAAATAAAATGGATACTTATTCTTACTTGTAGGATAAAAGAAACAGGAAGTGATGTCACAAGTTTCTTTTTGTTTTAGGAGAGTTCATTCAGCTCCGCTGAAAAGATATTACAGTTTATGACACTGGAGAAATATGAAAATGGTGAGTGTTTATTATGCCGTGGTCACATCGTGGTCATAACTGAAGGCACGTTTATAATGCTTTATTAATGAGGAGTTACTCTGCACTCGGCTGCTTCTCCGTCAGCTGCGGTGAGAAAGGTCCAACTAACCAGTTCAGGGGCGTATTATTCAGGAGATACTCCATCACTCCGTCCAGAGACTGTCTCACCTGGAGGACACACACACACACACACACCCCACACACACACACACACTGTCTATTACACAATAACACATTTAATGCTACATTCATTCATACATTCAATCACTAATTAATTGATAGAGGATCCCCAGAGTATCCCTACATCGACTTTCATTCATTCATACATTCATTCATTCATTTTCTACCGCTATATCTGATCTTCCCTCAGGTTATGGGGACTATCTCAGGCAGGATACACCCTGGATGGAATGCCAACCCATCGCACACACACACACACACACACACACTTACATTCATACACTAGGGACAATTTTCCAAGGTGCCAATCAACCTATCGTGCATGTTTTTGGACCGGGGGAGGAAACCGGAGAACCCGGAGAAAAACCCCCTGAGACACGGGGAGAACATGCAAACTTCACACACACACATCAAACCCGGAATCGAACCCGGACCCTGGTGGTGTGAGGCGAACATGCTAACCACTAAGCCACCGTGGCCCTTTTCATACATTCATTCACTCATAAATTGTCTTTCACTCAGTCACTCACTCACTATGTTAGTCATACATTCATCCACACATTCATTGTCTTTCACTCACCCACTCACTCATTAAGTAATTCATTCACTCACTCAATCACTTGGTAGAGGATCCCTACATCCTGTACCATTCATTCATACATTCATCCACTAATTAATTGCCTTTCACTCACTCACTGTCTTTCATTCATTCACTAATTCATTCCTCCACTCATTTCACTCACTCATTCATCCATTCAATTACTAATTCATTCATCCACTCCTTCACTGTCTTTCACTCAGTCACTCAGTCACTCATTCTTTCAACCAGCAATTTTTATTAATTTACTCACCCATTCATACAACCACTCGCACACTCACTCTCTTGGTAAAGGATTTCTACATCCTCTACCATTCATTCATACATTCATCCACTCATTCATTGTCTTTCACTCACTCACTGATGAACTCATTCATCCACTCACTCCTTCACTCGGTCACCTCTTATTAATTTACTCAACCATTCACTCACTCACTCACTCGGGTAGAGGACCCCTACATCGTATACCATTCATTCATACATACATTCATCCTCTCATTCGTTGTCTTTCACTCATTTCAACTTCGTTGTCTTCCATTCACTCACTCTCTTACTAATTTATCCATCCACTCATTCACTGTCTCACTTACCTGTTCACTAATTCATTCATTCATTCATTCATTCATCCACTCACTTACTGTTTTACACATTCTACACATTACACAATCTCTCTCTCTCTCTCACTCTCTCACTCTCTCTCTCACACACTCTCTCTCTCTCTCTCTCTCTCTCTCTCTCTCTCTCTCTCTCTCTCTCTCTCTCTCTCTCTCTCGATACCTGAGTGAGTTGGTCTCGGCTCTGTTGGAGCAGCAGTGGTGTGATGGTTTTGGTTTGATCGAGGGACGAGTGCAGTTGTTCGGCGGAGGTGCGCGCATGCAGCAGCTGCTCCTGTACAGTGCCGGGGAGACCCTGAACACTGGATACGACCCCTGAACACGCCACGCGCAACTGCGCACTCAGAGCACGCACCATGGACAGAGCTCGCCATTCCATCTGCTACGGAAATACACACACACACACACACACACACACACACATCTGTGTGATTATAACAAACTCTTGTCACAACATTGTGTTACTATAGAATCTACGTTTTTGAAACAGACACTAATGAGAATAACGTACAGCCGAGTGCAAATGTTTGTACTCCCGTAGCAGTAATGAAGGCATCCTTTATATCAGATGAAACATTTGTAATGAATTGATTATAATACACTATAAAAAGCAATCATTTTGAGCCATGATACAGCGCCCCCTGGAGCACAGAGGGTTAAGGGCCTTGCTGAATGACCCAAGGGACTGCAGCTTGGCGATATCGAGACTCGAACCCCCGACGTTCCGATCAGGAGCTACACCGAAACAGTATATTATAGATATATATATATATTATATATATATATATATATATATATATATATATATATATATATATATATATAAAAGTCACTGCACTGCACCTCTCCGTTGTTTTTGCTGTCCTCTTCTCTGTCCTCCTCTTTGCTTTCGACCCCTCGCCCCTCCCCGTGTTCGTCCTTCCCCTCCCCTCTCCACTCCCTCCACTTCCTGAGGAGTTGCTCCGGCGCTCCCACCAGAGCGTCCGCTCCTCTCAGGTCCTCCAACAGGTCCAGAGTGCTGGCGATTTGGGACACGGCGTTGTACGTGGCGTCCCGAGCGGCGCTGGCTTTGACGAGGGACAGCTCCAGCGCTCGCTCTTGAACCTGGGCCGAGAGTTTCCCCAGACGCACAAAGTAGCTGGGGGTGGAGCTTTGACCGGCCACACCCTCACCGCTCGTAGACATTTCCTCCCGGCTCTTCTGTGGAGGCTCTGCTACGGCGGCTGAACCAAAGAATAAATCATGTTATATATTCTGTCGTTGTTCGCTCACGTTATAAAATCCAGCGCCCAATCAGCATACAGAACATATGTATCACGTGACTCACCGAGTTCCGATTCGGTGACTGGGAGTTTCTGTTCCGTGCAGTCCTCAGAGCGATGTACGGACACGCCCACTCCACCGCTGACCATCTGCCCCATGCGGGAGCCCATGACGGTGTTAATCCCCCCGCTGAGGGCCGTGCGGGTCATTTCAACCCCACCCATCATCGCACCGACCACCGCGTCCTTCGCTCCTGATACACACTGATACACCTTTCCTACTGTTTCTGAAACCAGCTGTACACATACACACACACACACACACACACACACACAGGAGGCATTAGCACAGTCAGAAACATGTGCATGAGGGTACTGGAACAGACGTCCAGATGTTTCATTATATTTTGAGAGATAAAAAGTCTTAAGTCACATTACACATTAGACCATAAATCTTAAAGTAAGAATCTTGTGCTAATTTTAAGACTAATACCGCAGTGAAAAATGCGTATATCAACAATCTTAAGAACGGTTACATTTTTTTGGTCATATTTATATCTATCGGGGAGGTGAGAGCTCAGTGGTTAAGGCATCGACCTCTAGACTGGAAGATTGCAGGTTCCAATAATACCACCACCAAGCTGCCACTAGAGGGCACATGAGCAAGGCCCTTATCCCTCAAGTTGCTCAGTTGTAAGTCGCTCTGGATAACGGTGTAAATAGACAATAATTAAACACTGAGAATTTGATGGTTTGTGAGGCAGATTGGGGGTTGTGGGAGTCATTTCTCTCAAAATCTCTCCCTTTAATAAACGTATTGATTATTTAATATTCATTTTACTATGGAAACTATTCTTTTAATATTCATTTCCAGTTCATTTCAATGTTACTTGATTAGTGGTGGTTTTAATTGTAAAATATGGGACGTGGCTCCTTTAAGAATTCTGTTCCGGTTGCTTTTCCATATAAAGCGGTGATACGTTTAGGTTATACCGAGGCGCATTGTTGTGAATGCGCTTATAACGCATTAATAAAGCGTTTACTTTGACAGCCTCAATTATTACACATTATTTAAAAGGTCGTTTCCCATAAATACAACATTTACACATGAAGAATGAAATCTATAGCTTTAATGACGATTATTGTGAGAACGGGGTTACTTTGTCTGCAGGCTGGTGGAGGACAGGAAGCTTTTCCTCCATCTTGTCCAGGCCTTTTAGGGCGTACTCGTTCACCACTGCAACTGCAATGTCCGGAAAAGAAGGAAACGAATAAACTGAGTAGTTCATGCCCATGTCATACAGAAAGAAGAGTTACACCACTGATCCACCCTCCCTACCACACCACTGTCCCCTCTACCACTGCACCACTGATCCCCACCTACCCTCTACCACTGCTACCACAGACCCTCCACCTCTACCATTCCACCATCCCTCACCACACCACCCTCTAAACCACTGACCCTCCACCCTCTACCACTGAACCCCTTCCACCCTCTACCACTGCACCACTGATCCACTCCACCCCTGCACCCTCTACCACTGCACCACTGATCCCTCCACCCTCTACCACTGCACCACAGATCCCTTCACCCTCTACCACTGATCCCTCCACCCTCTACCATCCCTCCCCCCACCCTCTACAACCATGACTGATCCCTTCACCCTCTACCACTGCACCACAGATCCCCTCCACCCTCTACCACCACTGCACCTCACCCACCTGACTCACCCCACTGATCCCTCTACCACTGCACCACTGACCTCTCCACTACCAACCACCCCTCTACCACTGCACCACACTGATCCCTCCATCCTCTACCATCCCCCCACCCTGCACCACTACCACTGACTGCACCACCCTGTACCACTGATCCCTCACCCACTCACCCTACCCTACCACTGCACCACTGATCCCTCTACCACTGCACCACTGATCCCTCCCTGCACCACCCTCACCTCTACCACTGATCCCTTCACCCTCTCACTGCACCACAGATCCCCTCCACCCTCTACCACTGCACCACAGATCCCCCCACCCTCTACCTCTGTACACTGATCCCTTCACCCTGCACCCAGATCCCTTCACCCTCTACCACTGCACCACACTGATCCCACCCACCCTCTCAACCACTGACTCCACCCTCTACCACTGCACCACTGATCCCTTCACCCTCTACCAATGCACCACAGATCCCTTCACCCTCTACCACTGCACCACTGATGCCTCCACCCTTTACCACGGCACCACAGATCCCCCACCCTCTACCTCTGTACCACTGATCCCTCCACCCTCTACCACTGCACCACAGATCCCCTCCACCCTCTACCACTGCACCACAGATCCCCCCACCCTCTACAACTACATGACTGATCCCTTCACCCTCTACCACTGCACCACAGATCCCCCCACCCTCTACAACTACATGACTGATCCCTTCACCCTCTACCACTGCACCACAGATCCCTCCACCCTCTACCACTGCACCACTGATCCCTCCACCCTCTCCCTTCACCCTCTCACCATCCTCTACCACTGCACCACTGATCCCTCCATCCTATACCACTGCACCACTACCATCCCTTCACCACTATCCCTCTTACCACTGCACCACTGATCCCTCCACCCTCTACCTCTGTACCACTGATCCCTTCACCCTCTACCACTGCACCACTGATCCCTTCACCCTCTACCACTGCACCACAGATCCTGCCAGCCTCTACCACTATACCACTGATCCCCCCCAGCCTCTACCACTGCACCACAGATCCCTTCACCCTCTACCACTGTACCACTGATCCCTCCATCCAATACCGATCCTTTACTGATACTTTAAACCTCTACCACTGCACCACTGATCCTTTACTCCTCTACCACTACACCACGGATCCCTACATCCTTTACTACTACACCAGTGATCCTTTACTCCTCTACCACTGCACCACTGATCCCTCCATCCACTACTGCATCACTGATACCTCCATCCTCTACAACTGCTACACAGATCCCTCATCCTGTAGTACGTCACCACTGCTCCAGTGTAAGGTATTTTATGTTTTTGTGTATTTGTGTATTGGTATTTGTGTGTGTGTGTGCATTCTTACGTTGTGGTTCGAATTTGTTCAGTATCGGTTTTGTGCCTGTACTGGTGGCAGTGCTCAAGGTTCGAACTCCGCTTTCGGCCGCATCCATCACTCCCCTGAGCACAGGGATGCTCTCCTTCGTGCTGCTGTACGCACTGGATACTGCATCATACGCCGAGCTCACCAGGGCGAGGTTACTCACACGTGACATTACACTCTAAAATCACACAAACACACACACACACACACACGCACCATCCATCTTCTATTACTAATGTACTAATCCCTCCACACTCCATTATTACTCTATCACTACCGTACTGATCCCTCCACCCTCTATCACTACCCTACTGATCCCTCCACCCTCTATCACTACCATATTGATACCTCCACCCTCTATCACTACTGTACTGATCCCTCCATCCTCTATGACTACCGTACTGATCAATCTATCACTACGTACTGATCCCTCCACCCTCTATCACTACCGTACTGATCCCTCCATCCTCTATCACTGCTGTACTGATCCCTCCACGCTCTATCACTACCGTACTTATCCCGCCTGCTGAGCCCTCAAACCTATACCAGTCATCCCTCCACCCTCTACCATTATTGTACTGATCCCTCCACCCTCTACAATTATTGTACTGATCCCTTCACCCTCTATCACTACCGTACTGATCCCTCCACCCTCTATCACTGCTTTACTGATCCCTCCACCCTCTATCACTACCACATTGATCCCTCCACCCTCTATCACTGCTTTACTGATCTCTCCATCATCTATCACTATTGTGCTAATCCCCCGATCCTACACCATTGATCCCTCCACCCTCTACTATAATTGTACCTATCACTCCACCCTCTATCACTTTATTTATTTATTTATTTATTCCACCATCCTCAATCACTACTTTACTGATCCCTCCATGCTCTACCACTGATCTCTCCATCCACTACCACTTTTTGTGATCCCTCCCACCCCGGCACTAACCATTGTCTGAATTCCAGAATTCCATTCACTTTGTCCCACCTGTGATTCCTGTGGCGCAGACGGTGTTTCTGTTTCCATCTGCTCGTGATTTCCATTCTCGGCCATGACAATGCCACCAAATCTCTCCTGAAAAACAGAAATCAGTGACATGAGGTATGAAGTTATTCCAAGTAAAGTTCACGAACTATCCTGGTCTTATAGAGTTCACTTTCACAGGCAGTTTCTGACTGACGTAGTACATTTTCAGTCTATTTATGAGGATCACTGCGTATCAGCTGTTATTACCTACGTATATGATCTAACGGGTCAGACCCAGTGAATTAATATGAACTTATAATACTGTCAATACTGTTTATTAATTTCATTTCTATTGTTTGCAGTTTATTTACAGTAGCTTCTATAGGAAAAAGCAAGCGATACTCTTTAACACTGGCAGCTTGTTTTCTCTTTACTCTGGATCTCGGGTTAAAGTGCAGTTGAACATCCGATAAGCAACAGTAAAGATTAGTGAGCGCGTTGGAACAATAAAACAGAGATCAGACTTCTTAAACATGCTGGATTCTGATTAGTCAGAAGGTTATTGTTTATTTCCTATAAAAATCACATTGCACTTATTCATTGGGATATTAATTAACTTTATGATAAAAAAGGGATCTCTGTCTTTTGGGAGAATCTGAAACAACAATGGAGACTGAGGAGAGTGTTATACGAGTCCTGCGGACTAATAAACAACATAATAATAAACAGTTATAATTTTAAATACACAGCGGGGACATACGAAGAAGCAATGATACATTAACAGACTAAAGGAACATGACATAGGAAACAAGAAACCTCTCTAGTGACAAGTAAAAACGTATATATATGTATATATATATATATATATATATATATATATATATATATATATATATATATATATATAAAAGTTCAAATGACTACAAAGAATTAATCAGACAGACAAATGAAAAAGGAATAAAATAATCAAAAATAAAAATGCGTATGATAAAAATGAACAAAAGCACACAAGAATACACAAAAAAAAAAACCCAAAATAAATAGACCAATAAATACACACAGACACACACACACACACACAGAATATGAAATAAAAAATAATTGTAAAAAACCCAAATAATACGGAACCCCATCACCCTCCAAAAATAATCAATCTAAAAAAAAATAAATAAAAAAGAAGAAAAAAAAGCCAAAGCAGAAAAAAGAAAAAAATAAAGTAAAAACCAAAAAAAAAGTGTCACAAATAAAAAAACAAAAAATAAATAAATAAATAAATCCACCAAATAAAAAGGTAATAAATAACTAAAAAGAAAGCAATAGAGCATAATAATAAATAATAATATAATACAATATAATATAATAAAATAATAATAATAATAATAATTATAATAATAATAATAATAATAATAATTGCAAAAAAATAAAACAGGAAAATGTTCCTGTTTTACTGTTTGCTCTTTAAAACATTACATAACATTATGATGTACTTCATGTGGTAGATTATGAGCTGAAAGGCTCAGCTGTGGCTTCTTCAGTGATTTTTCAACTTATGACCTTCTGATATAAAGTCCATGTTTCCTGTTTACTAAATTTGTGAAGCGAGAAAGAGCAAGAGCTTCCCTTCTTTGTAGAATCTACCGAGAAACCAAATGTGGAAATAGCAGAGATGCGCTCGTTTGGACTCACACGTCACGGGATGCAACGTCTGTGTGAGCAGAATGGACAGATGAGGAATAGACATGAGTTCGTCTGACTGGAGGACTAAAAGCATTAAAGACCCTCTATTAAGGATAACGATTCATTCGGGCGAGTTATTGAGACTGGAGCTAAATTCCTGAGTTTATCTGTTCAGGAAGAAGAAACACAGCTCCTGACCTTTAACCCTCCCCGAGCTCCAGAGGACACGTTCTGATAAACATGTAGAAATCCCACACTCGTCTCTCTGGCCTCAGTTCACGCTGGATTTGATTTCAGATCAATGAAATGCTGATGTGTTTAAGGAGGTTTGTGATTATTAAACGGGAAAATAAACACTCATTAATGTCAGGGAGTTTCACAGACAATTAAAAACACTTTTACACACTTTGTTTATTGTAGCAAAGCCCCAAAACCTGTACACACACATTCAAACCCCCACCTCATTTCTGCAGTTTATAATGTCTTATTAAAGGCTTAAAAGTACACTAGGGTTTGGCAACCCTATTCATTGTGTGTGTGTGTGTGTGTGTGTGTGTGTGTTTGAAAGGGAGACTGACCTGTCAGTGTGTCCCGCTCTCCTCGTTCTTCTGAACAATAATGAAACTCCAGAGTTCACATGGAGCAATAAGACATGACATCAGTGGAGGGGCGGAGCTTCACACAAGCTACTAATGATGTCACTTTCTGTGTATATACCTCTATCTATCTATAGCTATATATATATATATATATATATATATATTTTTTTTTTTTTTTTCATTCATCTTCTACCGCTTTATCCGATCAGGGGAGTCTGTGCCTATCTCAGGCGTCTAGTGGGCATTAAGGCAGGATACACCCTGGATGGAATGCCAACCCATCGCAGGACACACACACACACACACACACACACATTCATACACTAGGGACAATTTTCCAAGGTGCCAATCAACCTACCGTGCATGTTTTTGGACCGGGGGGGAAACCAGAGAACCCGGAGAAAAAACCCCCTGAGGCACGGGGAGAACATGCAAAACTCCACACACACATGGCCGAGACGGGAATCGAACCCGGACCCTGGAGGTGTGAGGCGAACGTGCTAAACACTAAGCCACCGTGCCCCTTACATGACATTATAATATATATATATATATATATATATAGATATATATATATATATATATATATATATATATATATATATATATATACTATATATATATATATATATATAGTATATATATATATATATATATATATATATATATATATATATATATATATATATATATATATATATATATATATAGGGGCAAAGGGGCATGGTGGCTTAGGGCTTTTAATTTACATAAAATAGTCCTTAATGTTGCAACCTATGGTTTATGTGTATATCAGTGTATGATAGTAAGAGTGTGAGTGTGTATATATATATATAGGGGCATATATAGATATATATATATAGGGGGCTAGGTGGCTTGAGGGGTTAGCACGTTCGCCTCACACCTCCAGGGTCTGGGTTCGATTCCCGTCTTACTTTTGAATTATTGTGTATTACATTATTTATTCATTCGTTTCAAGTAACAAAACACTTTTCGACAGACTTACAACTGATAACAAACTGACTTTTCTCCATACAGGAGGTGACACAATCACTTACTCAGCTTTTTACTTTCCACATAAACCATAGGTTGCAACATTAAGGACTATTTTATGTAAATTGATTACCTCACACTAATGTAAGTGGAGGAGGAGGAGTGGAGGAGGAGGAGGAGGAGGGGGGGTCAATACTTATGCAACCTGTATTTTTTTACCCAAGGACACAATGCAGATTCACCATTAAAATCTACCACCAGTTGCTGTTCAGGTTAATGACAAAAATTTGAAGTACAAAAGCAGTGTGTGTGTGTGTGTGTGTGTGTGTGTGTGTGTGTGTGTGTGTGTGTGTGTGTGTGTGTGTGTGTGTGTGTGTGTGTGTGTGTGTTGTGTGTGTGTGTGTGTGTGTGTGTGTGATATAAGTGGAATCTTTTATGAGTTTTGGAAGTTATTTGGAAATTGATTTCAAAAAAAGAAAAAGTAAGCAAAAAGAGAAGATTACTAGAAGAAAGAAAAGAATTAAGAGAAGAAAGTTTAGGTGTGTGTGTGTGTCAAGAGTCTAAGGGTATATATGCAAGAGAATCTGTGTGTGTGTGTGTGTGTGTATGTGTGTGTGTGTGTGTGTGCACGTATGTATTAGAGATTTAAAGTGAGTGTACATACAGGAGAAAAAATTTGAGTGTGTACGAGTGTATGAGGGACTATGAGTGTGTGTGTGTGTGTGTGTGTGTGTGTGTGTGTGTGTGTGTGAGACAGTGTGTGAATGTAATTATGTGTATGAGAGAGTATGAGCGGTGTGTGTGTGTGTGTGTGTGTGTGTGTGTGTGTGTGTGTGTGTGTGTGTGTGTGTGTGTGTGTGGTGTGTGTGTGTGTGTGTGAGAGAAAGTATGACTGTGAGTATGTGTGTGAGTGTGTGTGTGTGTGTGTGTGTGTGTGTGTGTGTCGTGTGAGATTATGTGTGATGAGTGTGAGTATGTGTGTGAGAGTGTGTGTGTGAGAGAGATAGTATGAGTGTGAGTATGTGTATGAGAGAATTTGTGTGTGTGTGTGTGTGTGTGTGTGAGAGAGACAGTATGAGTGTGAGTATGTGTATGAGAGAATTGTGTGTTGTGTGTGTGTGTGTGTGTGTGTGTGTGTGACATATAGTGTGATGAGATAGACGTTGTGTGTGTGTGTGTGTGTGTGAGGTGACAGATATATGTATGAGAGAATTTAAGTGTGTGTGTGTGTGTGTGGTGTGTGAGAGAGAGACAGTATGAGTGTGAATATGTGTATGAGAGAATTGTGTGTGTGTGTGTGTGTGTGTGAGAGAGAGAGAGAGAGAGGATCAGTATGAATGTGTGTGAATATGTGTGTATGAGAGAATGTTGTGTGTGTGTGAGAGAGAGAGAGAGAGATAGTATGAGTGTGAGTATGTGTATGAGAGAATTTGTGTGTGTGTGTGTGTGTGTGAGAGAGAGAGAGAGATAGTATGAATGTGAATATGTGTATGAGAGAATTTGTGTGTGTGTGTGTGTGAGAGAGAGAGAGACAGAAGAGACAGAATGAATGTGAATATGTGTATGAGAGAATTTGAGTGTGTGTGTGTGAGATAGTATGAGTGTGAGTATGTGTATGTGAGAGTGTGTGTGTGTGTGAGAGAGATAGTATGAGTGTGAGTAGTGTGAGTATGTGTATGAGAGAATTTGTGTGTGTGTGTGTGTGAGAGAGACAGAATGAGTGTGAGTATGTGTATGAGAGAATTTGTGTGTGTGTGTGTGTGAGAGAGAGAGAGAGATAGTATGAGTGTGAGTATGTGTATGAGAGAATTTGTGTGTGTGTGTGTGTGTGTGTGTGTGTGTGTGTGAGACAGTATAAGTGTGAGTATGTGTATGAGAGAATTTGTGTGTGTGTGTGTGTGTGAGAGAGAGAGAGACAGAATGAATGTGAATATGTGTATGAGAGAATTTGAGTGTGTGTGAGTATAGTATGAGTGTGAGTATGTGTGTGAGAGTGTGTGTGTGAGAGAGATTGAGAGTATGAGTGTGAGTATGTGTATGAGAGAATTTGTGTGTGTGTGTGTGAGAGAGACAGAATGAGTGTGAGTATGTGTATGAGAGAATTTGTGTGTGTGTGTGTGAGACAGTATGAGTGTGAGTATGTGTATGAGAGAATTTGAGAGTGTGTGTGTGTGAGACAGTATGAGTGTGAGTATGTGTATGAGAATTTGAGTGTGTGTGTGTGTGTGTGTGTGTGTGTGTGTGAGAGAGAGAGAGAGAGAGAGAGACAGAATGAGTGTGAATATGTGTATGAGAGAATTTGTGAGTGTGTGTGTGTGTGTGTGTGTGTGTGTGTGACAGTATGAGTGTGAGTATGTGTATGAGAGAATTTGAGTGTGTGTGTGTGTGTGTGTGTGTGTGTGTGTGTGAGAGTGATAGTATGAGTGTGAGTAAGTATGTGTTAGTGTATGAGAGAATTTGAGTATGATGTTGTGTGTGTGTGTGTGTGTGATATACCAGTATGAGTGTGAGTATGTGTATGAGAGAATTTGAGTGTGTGTGTGTGTGTGTGTGTGTGTGTGTGTGTGTATGTGTGTAATGTGTGTGTGTGTGTGTGTGTGTGTGTGTGTGTGTGTGTGTGTGACAGTATGAGTGTGAGTATGTGTATGAGAGAATTTGACACGTGTGTGTGTGTGTGTGTGTGTGTGTGAGATAGTATGAGTGTGAGTATGTGTATGAGAGAATTTGAGTGTGTGTGTGTGTGACAGTATGAGTGTGAGTATGTGTATGAGAGAATTTGAGTGTGTGTGTGTGTGTGTGTGTGTGTGTTCATGCGTGTGTACATTAGACAGAGTAAGTGAAGTAAATGTGTTTACATTCACAGTTATCTCATTCTTTACATAAAAACTTGTTTATTTAATGATTAAAACTGGAAAACGCCCAGAAAAGAAGAGTGACTTGTGTCGTAGCGTTGTGTGTTTTATTATTAACATAAACATGTGGAAGACTGAAATACAATAATACAAGCTTTTGGATCCTTTTATCTTTATACAATTCCACCCTCCCACTAACAAGTGCAACCAATCAGAGCTCAGCTCGAGGCGAGATTCCCGAGAGCCGTCATATCGGTGAAGCCATCGGGAAGCGTTCGGAACGCGCTCGGTTCGTCATGTGCTTCCCGTCGGAGTCGGAGCCTGCAGGGGGGGAGCCGAGGGGAAACGTGCAGAAGCGTAAGTGCACCTGAGGTGACGATGGACGCGATGGCGATGACATCACGGGTCGCTCGCTCCCTAATACTGAGGTGAGACTCCCATCATCCTCACCGGTGAAGGCAGAGAGAGAGAGAGAGAGAGAGAGAGAGAGATAGAGAGAGAGAGAGATGCTCGGAAAAGAGCGGAATACTGATAAAGCACGCCAGAGTTTTTTTTTTTAAATCCGTTCAGAATGTGTGGAAGCGGCGTTATGAACTCCACTAGGCCACTCGATCCGCTGGCGTTGGATCAGGACGCGACCGGGAATACACGACTGTCCGGAATACTGTCAAATATAAGAGCATTGCACTTAAAACAGGCGACATGCGGCGTCTTCAGAGAGACATCGACATTGTATATCTACACACACACACACACACACACACACACACACGCGCGTGCGCGCGGGGCGCAGGCCGAGGTCAGAGGGTGACCTTGCTGAGCCTGAGCGACAGGCTGGTGCGCGGTTGTGCACGCGGTAATGTGGAGCTGCAGCGGGAGCGAAGCTGCACCGGACGTCCTTCAGAGCCGCGAGCGCGCAGCACGAAGTCAAAGTTCACCGACGTGTTCATGGCGTAAAACACATTAGCGTTGTCCGGGATCACTAACTCTGTAAAACAGGGATAAACACTCATTACATTATTTATTTATTTTATCTATATCTATATCTGTCTGTCTATCTGTCAAGAATCCAACTATCTATTTATCTATCTATCTATCTATCTATCTATCTATCTATCTGTCGTCTGTCTGTCTGTCTGTCTATCTATTTATCTATCTATCTATCTATCTATCTATCTGTCTGTCTATCTATCTATCTATCTATCTATCCATCTATCTCTATCTGTCGTCTGTCTGTCTGTCTGTCTGTCTGTCTGTCTATCTATCTATCTATCTATCTATCTATCCATCTATCTGTCTGCCTGTCTGTCTGTCGTCTGTCTGTCTGTCTGTCTGTCTATCTATCTATCTATCTGTCTGTCTATTTGTCAAGAATCTCTCTGTCGTCTATCTATCTATCTATCTATCTATCTATCTATCTATCTATCTATCTATCTATCTATCTCTCTGTCTGTATGTCTGTCTGTCTGTTCTGTATCTTCCTTTCTATCTTTCTATCTATCTATCTATCTATCTATCTATCTATCTATCTATCTATCTATCTATCTATCTATCTATCTGTGTGTCTGTCTGTCTGTCTGTCTGTCTGTCTGTCTGTCTATCTATCTATCTATCTATCTATCTATCTATCTATCTATCTATGTGTCTGTCTGTCTCTGTCTGTCTATCTATCTATCTATCTATCTATCTATCTATCTATCTATCTATCTATCTATCTATCTATCTGCCTGTCTGTCTTTCTATCCAGAATCCATTCATCTGTCTATCTATCTGTCTGTCGGTCTGTTTGTCAAGAATCTGTCTGTCCATCTGTCGTCTATCTATCTATCTATCTATCTATCTATCTATCTATCTATCTATCTATCTATCTATCTATCTATCTATCTATCTATCTATCTATCTATCTATCTATCTATCTATCTATCTATCTATCAGAATCCAACTATCCATCCATCCATCCATCCATCATCCATCCATCTATCTATCTATCAGGGATCCAACTATCTATCTACTGATCTATCAAGAATTTATCTACCTATCTACCTATCTATCTATCTATCTATCTATCTATCTATCTATCTATCTATCTATCTATCCATCCATCTATCAGGTATAGACTATCTCGCTCTCTCATTAAACACAGACATGTGACAGAAATATAATATAATAAAAATATACTGTAATATTAACTATAGTTACAATAAAATACGATATATAATATGTAGTTTATATGTAGTTTCTCTCTCGCTGCTGCTTAAATGATCGTTAAATGATGAACCGTATAATTGTGCATAAATAAACGCACCCCTCTCCTCTGATATGACCTGTACGAGCTCGTAGGCCTCCAGCTTTTCCTCGTCCAGGTTGTGTTTAGCCATGGCTCTGCCGATCACCGCCGGGGTTTTGTCCTGACTCGTCAGCTGCGGAATGACGGGGTGAGTTATTCGTTGCGGAATGAATCGGTACATTTTTTGAGGTGTGGCGAGGAGCGACGGAACGGAGAAAGCTCACCATGATGCTCTTGTAGAGGTTTCCGTTGCCGTGCTCCAGGCTGACGCGGATGATGCAGGCGTCCTGGGTCTGAGTGTTATACGCGGGCGACGCCGGAGAGGTCGGCGAGGGGGTCAGTGACGCGCAGCGGCGGTGAGAGCACGGCGCGGCTGAACCGCTAGCTGAGGACGACGTGTCCATGGAGTGCAGAGACGTGCAGGAAGAAGACTCGGACATCTGTTTCACACAAGGGACGGAGATGTTTAACTAGCGCAAAATTATCATAACACTGCTTTTGTATCTGATCTGTGTGTGTGGTGTGTGTGTGTGTGTGTGTGTGTATACACTCATACAAATGCTCACACTCATACTGTCATACACACACACACCCACACACACACACACACAAATACACACACTCATACTGTTATATAGACACACACACACACACACTCATACACATGCTCACACTCATACTGTCATACACACACACACACACCCACACACACACAAAAACTCACACTCATACTGTTATACACACACACCACACACACACACACACCTACACATATTCACACTCAAACTGTCATACACACACACTCATACACATGCTCACACTCATACTGTCATACAAACACACACACACACTCACACACATGTTCACACTCATACTGTCATACACACACACATAAATACTCACACTCATACTGTTATTCACACACACTCATACACATGCTCACACTCATACTGTCATACACACACACAGACACACACACACAAATACTCACACTCATACTGTTATATAGACACACACACACATACACACTGGTACACATATTCACACTCATACTGTCACACACACACACACATATTCTGATACACATACTCACACTCATACTGTTATATAGACACACACACACACACACTCATACACATACTCACACTCATACTGTCATACACACACACACACACACAAATACTGTTATATATACTCATACACATATTCACACTCATACTGTCATACACACACACACACATTCTCATACACATACTCACACTTATACTGTTATATAGACACACACTCTCATACACATACTCATACTGTCTCACACACACACACACACATACTCACACACATACTGTCATACACACACACAGACACAGACACACACACACACACTCATACACATACTCACACTCATACTGTCATACAAACACATACACACACATACTCACATCTATTATACACCATGAGTGTGTGTGTGTGTGTGTGTGTGTGTGTGTGTGTGTGTGTGTGTGTTAGAATCAGGTGGGAGAGGACAGTAGGACATGTGGGATTGACCTTGTTCAGGTGGGAGTGGAGAGTGTGTGTGGGCGTCATGCCCTCGCTGTCTGATGGAGCGGAGTCACTGGAGGAAACGCTGACCGAATCCATGCTCTCCCCTGAGCTACCAGCAGGGGGCGACCGTGGCATTTCTCTCACAGGAGAATTAGTGGCTGTGCTGGACATGGAGTCTGCACCCAGGAAAAGCCTGTGTGATAGGAAGCACACACACACACACACACACACACACACACACACACACACACACACACACACACACACATTCACATTTACGATTTATTCTTTTTTAGGTATTAAGTTATAAATCAATACTAAATTGGAATTATACACACACACCTATAAATATAAATAAATAATAATATATATATATATATATATATATATATATATATATATATATATATATATATATATATATACATACACACACACACACACACACACACACATAGACAACTTGCAATTGTGAGTAACTCACAGGCTCAGTCTTTTCACCATGCTGGTGCGGGACTTTGGCGATGTTGGACTGCTGTCTCCGAGGCCTTCGATCTCACAAGACAGGCCGTAACTACAACACAACACACAATGAGTCAGGGTCTAAGTACCCTCCATCCGTCCATCCATTCATCATCCCATCCATCCATCTATCTATCATTTTGGGTCTCTCTTAATAAATCAAAAACCAGTTTAAAAGGAATGCAACACTCTATAATAATGTTATAAAGAAGGAATGTTTTGTGTCTTACTGTTTTCATTGTATTGTAATCGCCTACTATTGACATTTTTCCTTCAAAAAAATTAAAAAACTATATGTGTGTGTGTGTGTGTGTGTGTGTGTGTGTGTGTGTGTATGTGTGTGTCATGTCAAATCATGTTTTTATTGTCATTTCAACTACATATAGCTGACTTGGTGCTACATAAAACAACATATCACATCACAATATAGAGAGTGTGTATATGTGTGTGTGTGTGTGTGTGTGTGTGTGTGTGTGTGTACCTCTCTTCCTCAGTGTGTTGGGGTTGATTCTTGAACCAGCGCAGGAAAGTGGGTTCTGGACTGAGGCAGTAACTGTTACATGCAGACTGCAGCAACTTGATCTGAGCGATCACCTCGAACTCCTGCGATAGAGAGAGAGAGAGAGAGAGAGAGAGAGGGAGAGAGAGAGGGAGAGAGAGAGGGGGAGTTAATAATAGTGATCAGCCTAAAATGTACTTCAAATTCAAATCTATTCCAAAGCCATCCATCCATCCATCCTGGTCCAATGATCATACATCTATATATCTAGCTATTATCCATCCATCCATGCAGGTCTATATAGGTCCATCTATCTTTTTTCATCAACCTGTGTTTAATACTTTACCCATCTATCCTGGCCCACCAATCCATCCATCTTGATCTGTTTATCCGCCTTAATCTATCTATCCATCCATCCACCCATCTATCCATGTCTCCAGGCTGGACCATATATCAATCTATCTATTTTTAAAATGCATATCTTGATCTATCCAGATGAATATTTGTTCACCCATCCATCAAACCGTCTTGGTCCATTCATCCAACCATCAATCTAGCCTCCCAGTCCCTCCACCCCTCCAACCTATCTGTCCATTTACAGTTGATAAAAAAAAAATTGCATTGCATTGTTTAGAGAGAAGAGACGAGAAAAGCACTGACCCTCCGCCTCTTGTCGAAGTTGATCAGGCCGCCCTGTAAAAGACACGCAGACGCTGTTACATTCCCATTCCCGGATCCATACTGTGTTCTGATTGGTTGTTCTGATCTGATGTTTTTTGTAATGGAAGGAGTCTCCAGTGTCAGACCTCTGTAACTATTTCTTTTGTTTACAAAAACAGAACTTCAGCTTAACGAGTCTTCAGTTTAAAAAAAGTCGACTTGCTTTTTTTCTGAAAGGAGGAACGATAAAGTTGCGTATTCCGCTGTGACCATAAGAAGAGTCGCGTCTCACCTCGACCAGATCAGGAAGTGCCGTGTCCAGCATGGTGAGATCCGTCAAAAACGTTCCCAGATACGGAATAGTGCCCTGCATCGCTCCCTGCAACAATTCCACACATGTACAGCTTTAGATTAGAGTCGAGACCAGAAAAGGAGGAGAGGAACAACAGATACATATAAAACAATAGAAAGAGAATGAGTTACATCTATTTACATCTATCTATCTATCTATCTATCTATGTACCTATCTATCTATCTATCTATCTATCTATCTATCTATCTATCTATCTGTCATCCATCCATCCATCCATCCATTCATCTATCTATCCATCTCTACTATCATCTATCCATCTATCATCCATCAATCCAATCCATCCATCCATCCATCCATCCATCCATCATACATCTATCTATCCATCTATCTATCAATCTATCTTTCTATCTATCTATCTATCCATCCATTCATCCATCCATCAATCCATCCATCCATCCATCCATCCATCCATCTATCTATCTATACATCCATCCATCCATACATACATCCATCCATCCATTCATCTATCTATCCATCTATCTATCAATCTATCTATCTATCCATCCATTCATCCATCCATCCATCCATCCAGCCTTCTATCTATCTATCTATCTATACATCCATCCATCCATACATACATCCATCTATCTATCTATACATCTTTACTTCTCCTGTCTCGTGTTAAATAAAAGTGATCATAGTGGTGCTCTCTATCTCCCTCTCTCTCTCTGTTAAATAAAAGTGATCATAGTGGTGCTCTCTATCTCCCTCTCTCTCTCTCTCTCTATCCCTTTCTCTCTCACCGTCTCTTTCTGCAGCTGCAGTCTCTTGTGCGAGCGTTTCTGGTGCTCTTTAGCGCAGCTCTCCAGACTGGCGAACTTTGACGTTCCCTCCTACAGAGAAAAGAGTCTAGGTTTAATATCCGCGTCTACTCACGGTGCAGGAAAACTCCGGAATGCCGGGACTCACCCTCATGAGCAGCTCTCGGCTCGTCAGGTAATTGTTATGATCGGAGAAGATTTCCGAGAGCTCCTCGAACACCTGCATGCTGTCTCTGTAACGAGAAAAAGAACAGATCAGTGACAGGATCTATCCATCCATCTGTCCGTCCGTCTGTCCAAAAACACAAGCATGTATAGAGCAGAGAGTAAATAATGCATGTTTACAGAAACATGCGCATGCAGTGAGCGGAGAGTAAATAATGCATGTTTACAGAAACACACGCATGCAGTGAGTGGAGAGTAAATAATGTGTGTTTACAGAAACACATGCAACGAGTGGAGAATAAATAATGTGTGTTTACAGAAACATATGCATGCAGCAAGCGGAGAGTAAATAATGTGTTTACAGAAACACATGCAACGAGTGGAGAGTAAAAAATGCATGTTTACAGAAACACAAGCATGCAGTGAGCAGAGTAAATATTGCGTGTTTGCAGAAACACACACTTGCGGCGAGCAAAAACACACGCATGCATGTTTACAAAACACACGCGTGCAGCGGGCGGAGAGTAAATAATGCATGTTTACATAAAACACGCATGCAGCGGGCGGAGAGTAAATAATGCATGTTTACAAAACACATGCATGCAGCGGGCGGAGAGTAAATAATGCATGTTTACAAAACACACGCATGCAGCGGGCGGAGAATAAATAATGCATGTTTACAGAAACACACACATGCAGTGGGCAGAGAGTAAATGATGCATGTTTACAGAAACACATGCAACGAGTGAAGAGTAAACAATGCATGTTTACAGAAACACACGCATGCAACGAGCAGAGAGTAAATAATGCGTGTTTACAGAAACACATGCATGCAGCGAGCAGAGTAAACAATGCATGTTTACAGAAACACATGCGAGCGGAGAGTAAATAATGTGTGTTTGAAACACAGCGAGCAGAGTAAACAATGCATGTTTACAGAAACACATGCAGCGAGCGGAGAGTAAATAATGCATGTTTACAGAAACACACGCATGCAGCGAGCAGAGAGTAAATAATGCGTGTAGAGTTTTAGGGAAGTGGTGAGACAGGCATGAGCTGCGCATGTAAAGGAGCTGCAGCGTTTTTAGACACAAATCCACTTTCCACAGTGCGGAAGAAAGAGGAAGTCGTGCAGCAGAGAGAGGAAGTGATGCGGCGGCGGCGTGGACACTCACTTGTGTACGCAGGACCACGCTCTCTTCAGCCTGTAGATGGGGTTGGACTGCAGCGCCGAGACGATCGCTTTCAGAGACGAGAAATTCTTACGAATGCGACACTCCTGAGGGAAACAGCACGTTCTACAGTTATCTATCTTTCTCTCTTTCTATCTATCTATCCATCCATCCTTAGTCAATCAATCCATTATCCAGGTCTATTCATTCATCCATCCCTGTTTATACATCAATATGTGTATTCATTCATTTATCCATCCATGCCTATATACTCATTCATTCATTCTTCTATGTCTCTATTCATCCACTCACCCATGTATATTCATTCATCCATCCATCCACATCTATTCATTCATTCATTCAACCCATTGTCTAGTCATTCATTGACACCTAACAATCCATCCATCTGTCTATTAATTTATTCATCTATGTTTATCATCATCCATCCATCCATCCATCCACATCTATTCATTCATTCACCCCATGTCTATTCAGTCATCAATACCTAACAATACATCCATCCACTCATGTCTATTTATTCATTCTTTCATGTCTATTCATCCATTCATTCATTCATCTATGTCTAGAGATACATCCACGTATATTCATTTAATCATCAATATCTGTACATCCCGCCATGTATACTCATCAATTAATACATGTCTATTCATCCATCCAGCCATCCACATCTATTCATTCATTCATCCCATTGTCTAGTCAGTCACTGACACCTAACAATACATCCATCTGTTCATGTCTGTCTATCTATCTATCTATCTATCTATCTATCTATCTATCTATCTATCTATCTATCCATCATCCAAGTCTATTCATCCATGTTCATTCATTCATTCATTCATCTATGTCTATATATATATATATATATATACATCCATGCATTTTCTATCTATCTATCTATATATATATATATCTATCTATCTATCTAATTATCTATCTAATTATCCATCCATCCATCCATCCATCCATCCATCCATTCACCTGCATGATAGATGAATTCTTTTCATCGGTCATCTATGTACATCCGCCCATCACTCCATCCATCTAAGTCAATATATCTATTTATCATTTCAATTCCTCCACCCACCATTAATGTATATCCATCTATCCATGTCTTTCCTCCATCCACCTATGGCAATCTATTTTCCTATTCATCCATCCATTCCTCCAGGTCTTCTCATTTGTCCATTTCTATCTACCAGGTCCAATTATTCATCCATGCATCAATCCATCAATATTTAGGTGTGAATCCAGAAGAAAGTGTGTAACTGAGCTGCAGAACTGCATACTGAGTGTGTGTGTGTGTGTGTGTGTGTGTGTGTCTGTGTATGTGTGTTTGATTCCATGAGTGTACCTGTGCGATGTCGATCCAGCGCTGGATGATGCGTGCGCGGAGGTGTGGTCGGAGGTGTCTCGGGTGGAGCACGGTGCTCAGCACACACCCTGCCACGGTGTTAAACTGGGTGATGGTGGCCCTCACTGTGGGAGCCGCCTGCTTGTTCTCCTTCTTATCTCTCTGAGACCAAACGGAACCCAGACAGTGATGAGGAACCACCTTCTTAAAGAGCAGCTGAGGATTACACACACACACACACACACACACACACACACACACACACACACACCGAAAGCACGTCATTCAGAAAGGTGATCTTAAATGATATCATTCGAATAATAAAAGATTTGAAATATGATTCCTCACAGCATCCATGTAGGTCAGCTGCTCGGCCACCAGGTCGGCGCTGAAGGACAGGAAGTCCTCCTGAACCTCAAACTCCACTTCCTCGTCCTCGCCCAGGCAGAAAGGGCTGTTACCATGGAAACCACCTGTGGGACGAACGCGGAATGTGGTGAAGGCGTGGACTGGGTGAAGGTGAAAGGACAAGCGAAGAAGTAGCATGAGGAACAACAGATACAGATACAAACGGATAGAAACAGAGAACGAGATAAATCTATCTATCTAACTATCTATCTGTCTGTCTGTCTATCTATCTATCTATCTGTTTATCTGTCTGTCCGTCCGTCCATTCATCCATCCATCCATCCATCTAGCTATCTATCCATCCATCCTTTTTACATCCCTGTGTACATGTACTTTACTTTCTATCGTTTTTCTTCCTTTCCTTCTTTCCACTGTTTATTCTATTTACCTTAAATTTAGATTTTTTTAGAATCCATCTATCCTTCTGTCGTTTCCACTTATTCACTCTCTCCGTATGTATGTAACTTGGACAGCTTTGGCCAAGATGTGGCAGTATGTGGACATATATGGGCAAAGAAAAGAGACGGATGAATTGATAAATGAAAGGATGGACAGACTGACCATCTGTTTCGATCTGGCCGTTGGAATGCCCCTGTAGCTGCTGCAGGAGGCTCTGTGCCCTGCGCGTCGGCTCCGAGTCCGGCATGACCTTCTTCAGAAACGTTAAAACCCTTTGCAGACTCGGGTACGACGGCGGCTCCTGGAAGTCCTCGGGACACTGATCTAACCACGCCCTCAGGATGGACGCTAATGCCCTGAGAGAGAGAGAGAGAGAGAGAGAGAGAGAGAGAGAGATGAAGCAGAGATCTTTATCATTACAGTTTCACTCATTGAGTCATCCACATGAGATTATTCATAACTTGTCAAAAGTGCTGTCCTGGCATATTCCAGATATTTCTATGTGGTGTGACACACACACACACACACACACACACACACATGTACGCTCGTCAGAATTGACACCTGTCTGTAGAGACACGCTCTACAGTGAACAATGTAGAATGGCGAAAGTGTGTATGTGTGTGTATGTGTGTGTGTGTGTTGTGTGTGTGTGTGTGTGTGTGTGTGTGTGTGTGTGTGTGTGTGTGTGTGTGTGTGAAAAGATTCAAAGTGGCTCACGTTCTCACAGCTCCTCGATTTTCCCCAGATTGGCTCTGACAGCTCTCTGAATCGCCATCCTCCATGTGTCCGTACCTACACACACACACACACACACACACACACACACACACACACACACATCAGCTCATATTATCGTCAATTTATCTTTATTTAATGACAGTATATTATAAGAGGCGTGGTCAGTTCCTCTTGATCTTATAAAGATGTTACCTTTGTGTGTGTGTGTGTGTGTGTCAGTGTACCTAAAGGAGGTGTGGCCTCTATCTAAGCGTGAGATTGTCCCTGAAGGGGGTGTAACCTAAAGGAGGTGTGTCCTATGTGTATGAGTGTGTTCTGTTTGAGTCCCTGAAAAGTAGTGTGGTCTAAAGGATGTGAGTGTGTGTGTGTGAAGGAGGTGTGGCCTAAAAGAGGTGTGGCAGCTGTGCCTGATGGTACTCCTAATGGAAGCGAAGGAGGCGTGGCCTCTGTGTGTGTGTGTGTCTTTGTTTCAGTGTCCCTGAAGGAGGTGTGGCCTCTGTATATATGATCATTTACAGTAAAGGGGGTGTGGCCTCTGTGTAACAGTGTCACTGGAGGAGGTGTGGCCTCTGAATATATTCTCATTTACAGTAAAAGGGGAGTGGCCGTTGTATAACAGTATCCCTGGACGGGTGTGGCCTCTGAATATATTCTCATTTACATTAAAGGGGGTGTGGTCTCTATGCAACAATATCCCTGGAAGGGGAGTGGCCCCTGTATATCTTCTCATTTACAGTAAAGGGGGTGTGACCTATATGTAACAATATCCCTGGAAGGGAGAGTGGCCTCTGTATATATTCTCATTTACAGTAAAGGGGGTGTGGACCATCTGTGTTACAGTGTCCCTGGAAGGGAGTGTGGCCTCTGTATATACTTCTCATTTACAGTAAAGGGGGTGTGACCTATATGTAACAATATCCCTCGAAGGGAGAGTGGCCTCTGTATATATTCTCATTTACAGTAAAGGGGGTGTGGCATCTGTGTTACAGTGTCTCTGGAAGGGGTGTGGCCTCTGTATCTTCTCATTTACAGTAAAGGGGGTGTGGACCTCTGTGTTAACAATATCCCTGGAAGGGAGTGTGGCCTCTGTATATCTTCTCATTTACAGTAAAGGGGGTGTGGCATCTGTGTTACAGTGTCCCTGGAAGGGGTGTGGCCTCTGTATCTTCTCATTTACAGTAAAGGGGGTGTGACCTATATGTAACAATATCCCTCGAAGGGAGAGTGGCCTCTGTATATATTCTCATTTACAGTAAAGAGGGTGTGGCATCTGTGTTACAGTGTCTCTGGAAGGGGTGTGGCCTCTGTATCTTCTCATTTACAGTAAAGGGGGTGTGGCATCTGTGTTACAGTGTCCCTGGAAGGGGTGTGGCTTCTGTATCTTCTCATTTACAGTGTAGCCTGGATTAATGTGTCTGTCCTGGGGGTGTGTCCTATCTCCATCTTAGGCAAAACACTCACATTGTAGCTTCTCAAAACGATGCTGGACAAGACTGTCGACTGGGATCTCTACACACACACACACACACACACACACACACACACACACACACACACACACACACACACACCTGTCGAGCAGCAGCTGCAGGACGCTGTGTGTACTGGAGAAGGCTCTGTAGGTCGACAGGAAGATGCTGGTGTAGGTGAGGTCGTTATCGCCGAACGCGGTGAGCAGTGTCTCCACCAGCCGCTCCAGCGTCCCCGCGCGAATGCTCCGGATCTTACATGTCTCTAACTGGCTGACCGTGTGACCCGGAGGCAACCGATCGCCCTCCACCTGCGGGAAAGAGAGGGAAAATAATACTGCGACCATCAGTACTTATAGCATTTAGAACCGTGCTGGCTATTTACAGGAAAGATTTTGCCCGAGACAAACGTCTATTATCTCGTTGAGCCTTGAGACGCCGTCCGAAAGCCTGCGCCGCCGCAAACCTTTCTTTTACACTAAACCGTTCTCTTTAACAACAACGTGCTTTCAATGGTGCTTAGATTAACAACGGCTTTCTTTTCGAATTCCCTCAAAGCCGCATTGCGCAAGTCTATAATCGGGTTAAAGGGTCGAGACTGGGGTTGTGTGTGATTGTGATTGTTTTGCTATAAACAAAACAAAAAAAAGCATGCAATTCAGAAGGTTGTCTTGCTTCCTTAAGGAACAGACTTCTGTATAAGAATAATAATAATAATAATAATAATAATAATAATAATAATAATAATAATAATAACAACTAGATATGTGACATTTCCTGAAAAGAATGTGAGTGGTGTTTTGACCATGGAAAACCTCGGCAATAATAATAATAAGTAATAATAATTAATAATAATAATAATAATAATAATAATAATAATAACCAATAATAATAAAAATGTAACATATAATGAAATGAATAAAATGCGACTGTTGCTTGGCGATGGAAAACTTCAGCTCTCGGCGCGCGACTACTTAGAGGCAAATAATAATAATAATAATAATAATAATAATAATAATAACCATAGATGTGACATTTCATAATAGAATGTGAGTGGTGCTTTGGGCCCCTTTGAGGCAATAATAATAATAATAATAATAATAATAACCATATATGTGATATTTCATAAATAGAATGTGAGTGGTGCTTTGGGCCCCTTTGAGGAATAATAATAATAACAATAATAATAAACATAATATAACCATATATGTGACATTTCATGAATAGGAATGGTGAGTGGTGCTTGGGCCCCTACTATTAACTATTATTATTATAATTATAATAATAATTACTATTATTATTATTATAATATATATAATAATAATAATAATTATTATTATTATATATAAAATAATAATATATAATTAATAATAATAATAATAATTATTATTATTATTATTATTATTATTAATTATAATAATAATAACGCAGAGCTCAGACTGGGAGCAGGAAGTCAAATTGAAATATTTCAGGCCATGAAGAATAAAATTGAACACTGATTTAAAAACCAACAAACAAACAAACAAACACACACACACATTGGTAATGGAACATTAGTAATGGCCTTAAACAAGCTCCGAATGATATTTGTTTTTTATCCAAGTATCGTTAAAGTTGCACTTCCCCAATAGCAGAAGTAAAAAAATCCACTTTTTTTTTTGAGTTTCACGGAAACTCTACAGAGGAACTGGAAAACTGGGTACTGGAGGTTTGGTATTTGATTGGTTGAGGGTGAAAGCATTATGAAATTGCAACTATAAATGGATAAACATATTGTATTAGAGTCATTATGGAGGAGGAGAAAAAAGAAAAGAAAAGAAAAGCGATATGGTGTGTTGAAGGCGTTACCATTTTGCGACCGTTCTAAAGACCTTTTCTTTTACAGTACAAACATTTTATTCTTCTTAGGAGCCTGAACAACAAGTACTTTATTATCTGTTTATATCGCTCACAAAACACTGGCACTGGAGACTCCTTCCAATCCAACATTTAAAAAAAAGCCACACTAAAATCATACTAATACCATGCAGGCTTTCCCTCTGCTTTTATTGTTTCCATTTGTATATGTCGAGCCGACCCGTGAGTGTGTGTGTGTGTGTGTGTGTGTGTGTGTGTGTGTGTGTGTGTGTGTGAGAGAGAGAGAGAGAGAGAGAGAGAGAGAGAGAGGGAGACTGTAAATGAAAGCGAGAGCAAAACACACAAGTGAGACAATGCGTGTGTGTGTGAGAGAGAGAGTGAGATAGAGACAGTGGGAATGAGAGTGAGTGAGAGTATGTGTGTGTGTGTGTGTGTGTGTGTGTGTGTGTGTGTGTGTGTGTGTGTGTGAGAGAGAGCGAGACAGAGTTAGAACGAGCAAAAGAGAGAGAAACAGCAGGAAAAAGTGAAAAGCGCAAGAGAGAGAAAAATAGGGAAATAGAGCGCGAAAGCAAGAGCAAGAGAGAGTCGTGAGAGAGAGAGAGAGAGAGAGAGAGAGAGAGAGAGAGAGAGAGAGAGATGATAGAGAGAGAGCGAGAGAGAGTGTAAGAAAGTAAGCGAACAGCAACAAAAGTTAAAATTCCAACCACTGGTCAACACCGGCGCTAACTGTCAAAAAGTACATGTTTACAAAAACTCTCTCCATCTATCCATCCATCCATCCATCCATCTCTCTCTCTCTCTCTCAGTTCCCGGCGTTTCCTTTGTAGCTCATAATCCCTCATTGAAAGCACAGAACTATTCGGCCCAAGGGACGAGGAATCGATTCTAATAACGGAGAGAGACGAGTCTGCAAATGGTATTGTTTACATCATTTATTTATTTGCTGTTGTTTTCCCACTGCCTGTATGGTGTTGATGTGGAGTTTGGAATAATAGTGTGTGTAAGGCACTTCTGTAATGTTATTGAAGGAGTCTCCAGTGTTAGTGCTGTGTGTAAAAAAAAATGATAGAAGGAGAGTGGGAGGAGAGAAGGGGGGGAGAAGAGAGAAAGAGGGCTCATGATTGTTTTGACCTGGAAGTGAGAATAGACTTTCCATAATGTAACAATAAATAAATAAATATAAAATATAAGAACTATAAATATAAATACAAATAGATAGATAGATAGACTAGATAGACAGATAGTTTATCTATATATTATATATATTATATATAGATAGACAGACAGACAAATAGATAGACAGACAGATAGAGATAGATCTATATATATCTATATAGATATATAGATAGATAGATAGATAGACAGACAGATAGATTTATATTATAGATATATATATATATATATATATCTATAGACAGACAAACAGACAGACAGACAGACAGACAGACAGACAGACTATATATATATATATATATATATATAGAATATATATATATATATATATATATATATATATATATATATATAGATATATAGATAGATAGATAGAGACAGATAGACAGACAGACAGACATATATATAGACATATTATATATATATATATATATATATATATATATATATATATATATATATATATATAGATAGATATACATAGATAGATATATAGATATATAGATAGATAGATAGATAGATAGATAGACAGACAGACAGATCTACAGACAGATAGATATATATACATATAGATTGATATAATATACAGATATAAATATATAAAAATAACTATAACAAGGACATAAAAACTATAAAGATTTTTTAAGTAATAAATAAACAACAAATAAAACATAAACATAAATACAGATCTAAATGCCCTCTTACCCCCAGCCATCTCGCCCCTTTGTTGGCTGCTTGTTGGATTTGGACCCTCTTGAGTGTTACGCCATAAACGGCCCCCTCCTCCACCTCCTCACCCCAGTCCTGCACTGAGCTCTGCAGACACACACACACACACACACACACATGTGAAATGGCAGAAAACAGTGGCAAAGAGTGAAGAATAATAAAATGATGAGAAAAGATGATGTCATAGCGAGTCTGACACAAGCCCCGCCCACCGGCCTTTATTCACTGTGACGGATGGTGAAGGCGGAACGACGTACACAATCGAGACTCTTTACACGGAAGGAGAAAAAAAAAGAGTTAGAGGAGGAATGTGGGCTTTGGTGAGGACAAAGCGAGGGCCTTAAATTTCACCCCGAGATCTCGGCCGAATATATTCACGTTTATTTTTAGTGTTGTGAAAGCAGCTCCGGGGTCAGGATCACCACCACACGTCCGAACAAAACATCCGCCATTCTATTCATATCTACTAATTCATCTATTATTAATCTACTATTACAATTTTTTTTAAGTGGAGGAAAAAGGGAGAAGGGGAGAAAGAGAAGAATGGAATAGTCAGAGAAAAAGAGAAGTAAAATGTGTGTGAGAGATAGACAGAATGAGGGGAGGGGAGGGAGAGAGAGAGGGGAAAGCAAGGATAAAGGGCAAGAAAGCAAGTAGTGAGACAAGGGTGAGAGGAAGAGTGGATAAGAGAGATATTAAAAAAGAGAAGAAAAAAGAGACAGAGTGAGAGAGAGAGAGAGAGAGAGGGAAGGGGGAAGAGAAAGAGTGATATAGAGTCTGAAAACTTAGACAAATTAATGATGAGTGAGAGAAAGAGAGGAAGAAGAGAGAGAGAGAGAGAGCGAAAGAGAGAGAGAGAGAGAGAGAGAGAAAGCAAGCAAGAAAACATGGAAAATGTAAGTTGTGTAAACACAAGAAAGCTGTGAGACACTTAAAGCGAGAGA